>JAQQZR010000023.1:13833839-13869881 GCA_030068235.1 Notoglanidium macrostoma | reverse complement strand
TAATTCTGTTGAAGCATGGTTGAAAAGCAGTGTCTGACTTTTATTAGTTACATTTCATAGAATTTTTATTTATTATTGGTTATTTTTGTGACCATTTTGAGTTTTTCTTTCATTGACTGAAGGGTACCAACAATTTTGTCCACGTGTGTATATTAGAATATGTATGTTTGTAAAAAGGACAGGTACAGTATTGATAGTGTGTAATTTAGCTTAGTTTGGATCATTTCACTATTTTCTGTGCTCTATGTAAATCCAGTCTCTGTGGGCATCCTGCATGTCTCTTTTATTATTAGAGGCCCCCACCTAGTGGCCTGGAGTTGTCAGTGCCGGTACTGACTCCCTCACATCAGCAAAATATAGTATTGAGGCTACATGGGGATGAAACACAAGACCCTGGGAACATGGGGCTGAACTATCCCTGCTTTATCCCTGCATTATCCGTGCATTAACACTTCATCGGTGCTGCATCAGTTCCAGGCCAATGCAGACGTAGCCTGGAGTTCTTATTGATAGACATGAGAAATAAATGATCTTACCTTCTCCTCCTCCTTCTTTACTGTTTTCAAATTGGCTTTGAAGTCGAAGGACTCTTTGTGTTTGGCACCCAGGAGGACACTGAGCATAGCCTCGGCCGAGATCCTCACTCTCTTCAGCGTAGGCCTCTTCATCTTGCCCTTCATCTCGATGATCTTCTGGGTCAGTTCCTGTATCTATTCAAAGAAACACCCCAGTTTTGAGCTGTTATGTTAAATTACATGGCTGGAGCATGGTTGAAGCCATCAGAGGGTGCTCTTCCTGTCATCTGTGTCACTACAGCAGTGGCCACCGACTCTGTTTCTGGACGTCTACCTCCCTGAAGACTTTAGCGCCAACCATAATCATGCCCACCTGACCATCCAATCATTGCCTTAAGATGTACTTGACCATCTAAAAGAGGTGTGTTAGATTTTAGTTGGAGATGAAACCCTGCAGGAAGGTAGATCTCCAGGAACAGGGTTGGTGAACGCTGTTCTACAGGAAATGGACTACCATCCTGCAGCATGCTGAATTTGGGCCAGTTTTCTCACCTGGCTATAATATTTTTCCTTTCCCAAAAACAAACATCTGTGCTCAGTTGAATACCAGGAATAAAATGGCATAAAAATCCAATGTTGAACTACCATCATTAATTCCTCATACCTCTTTGTCATTTTTGGACACCTTAACGCCAATGTCATAGCGTTCCTCATCAATTACGTCAATCTTGTGATGTAGATCCCTGCAAAGATCCTGAACCAGAATGGGGAAAAACAAACAAACATACATGATATAGGAAAAGTGGATGATAAATTATGGAGGCTGTAACTTTACCTGCAGTTCCTGGACAGACAGACCCGAGAGCTTTAGAGGTGGAACCCTCTCACTCAGTGTGACCTCTCTCTCTTTCTTCTTTTCTTCCTTCTCTACTATAAGCATTTCCTGGGCTGTGTTTAGGATTTTGATCTACAAGGAAACAGACTCAGTAAAGAGTACCAGGTATAAAAAGACTGTGTGTAATTATTTATTCTCACCTTCAACCCAAGCCGACGTGATGAGGAGATCTTGGATTTTCTCTGAGGGATGCATAAAACACATATTCAATATGATATGGATTGAACAAAATGCTACAATTACTTTGCACCTCATTTATCCATTTCTGTTCTGTACACGTGCAATAACGGTGCATTAGGGAAGATTGGGTACAACAACACTGAAACTTCTTCTTCTTACATATGTTAGAAACTCACCGGTCTGTTTGAGGAAAAGAGAAAGATAGATGACAGGAAGTCACTTAAAAGTAAAAACAATTTTGATAGAATTGTTTATATTTGCTTCATTTGTAGCATCACTTACGCATCAGCCATTTGTCCTTGTGAGTTCTGTTTCTGAACAAAAAAAGCAAGAACGAAATATTTTAAATAAATATATTCTCAAATTTAAAAGCAATTTAAATGCCATTTAAAGACATGATACTAAATCATTACAATCATTCTTTTTCCATTAATCAAAAATTGGATTTAAGCTGAATTCAACTCCAAGCCAGAACTGTATTAAATATCTGCTATTGTGTAGCACTGTAGCTCATCATGCCATTCTGCTGAAACTAAATTGAAGGTGGAGAGGTTGCAGTTCTTCCACGTCTAGAAAAAAAGCAATATGATGAAGAAACAACTGATGTGCAATTATACAAATCCCTGGATGAATTATCATGGATAATAAACTGTATATTGATCATTAAACCATTGTGCCATTTTATCATTTCTCTTCAGTGGAACGGCTCCTGCGCATAGCACTCTAGAGTTTCAGCATAGTTGAAAATCTGTATGGATCGTGACCAACTTCTGTGGCATCTGAATAAGTGAAGAACGGCTCAAGCCCACCTCGTGTGTCCAGCAATGTTTCACTGAACAAGGTTTTAACAACTCTTGAGGATTATTCAAAGCAAGTGTTATTTGGTATCAGACATGCAAGGTCGACAAATTCTCCTTTGATAATGACTGAAACGAGACGTACCTTTTTTGAGGAAGAAAAGTCAAGCGAGAGTACAAACTGGCTGGAGGTGGATAGAGGAAAATCATTCAGGTTTATAGTTTAACGCCCATGTGAATGCCTTACTAAAATAGACCTCTGCTTTTGACATTCAAGCATAGCTTCCAAGCACATTTCACGCAGTTAAGTTTTGTAATAAACCTTTATTGGACTTGAGACATGTAGGGGCAGTGGTGTGGTGGAGTTTGGACACGGCCAGTTGGAGGCAAGAGACGAAACTGAGTTCCGTGAGGTATGTTGTGATGGCACATTGTGATGCACTGAGACAAAGAGTGAGACTTGTATTATGTAGCTTGAGAAGGTTTATGTATAACACACTGTCAGCAGATTTAGATATTATTGTTGAGACTTGAAGATTCTGTGTAAACAGAAATTAATATGAGTATGTACGTAGTACAAAAAGTAAAAAGTGTAAGTATAGATTTTAACAAGTTATGACTAACATGAATAAGATTACATTAAATAATTCTTAGCTCAATTAGGCTTAATTCTTCAGTATTACATGCATGTGATCATTTCCAAGCTCCATGGTTGAGCACATCATCTGGGATCTCAGCAGCATAAATCACTGGTTTTATTTAGACGTTTGGAAGCAGGTGGAAGCTTTGTCTTATAAGTAACATGAACTCTCTGTGTGGACTGTGTCCATGACAGAGGTGTCAAGAATTATCGCCGGCCCTTTGCCGCTGGCTTATTTTTAGACCTAATGTGCACTGATAACATTTGGACAAATGCAACAAGTCCCTTTACTTAAAATGGCTTTGTGCTGTGATCTCGATAAACTATCAAACTGGCAGCAGGTCATAGAAGAGGACCTGTCCTTATGTCAGTGGTTCAGATATCAAATAAAACAATGTTCATATGCAGCACTGGCCTGAATCTTACCATGTGAGACTAAGGAGCTTTGGTGTTGTATCAAATAATTCTGTCATAAGGTTTCCGAAACAGAAATACACACAGGGTGTTTTGATCAGTCATGAACCAGAGCACACATTGTTCACTTATATACACAATTACTTTTTTGTATTGATCACTTTAAATTACACTAACCTTTTAAAATTAGTCCAGTGTGCCTCATCAGAGTTTCAGGAGAGTTTCAAATCGATTTATTTTTTACCCACTATGCATCATTGATGTAGTAGCGTAAAACAAAATTCCACCCTGAAACACCTTTAAATATTTTTGTGTTAAAATATTAGTGATGTATTTGAAGATTCTGTTAATTTGTAAGTTATATGTTGTGTTTTTGTTCTTTCCATGAAAACCCAGCTGATGTCATAGGTGGACATTGCTAGCACAGATGATGGAGATCAATGGGATATAAAATTGAATCAAACTCAAGCATACAGGTAATGGGTTTTTTTCAGTTTCTGTGAGTTAGCTCCTAAAAACAAAAGAGAATGAACGTCTTGTCTCACTCGTTTTCCAGAGATGTTCAGGGTTATATTTATGAGAAAAGCAGAGGCAGGACTCAACGTTCCAGAGCTACAAGATGATGAGCACAATGGCATCGATGCCGGTATTAGTATGAATGTTGAGACTTTGGAAATTGATGTGTTTGTGGCGAGAGTTTACAGATTAAGGAGGTAGGAAACAGGACTGGACAGAGAATAGGACTAAAGTGCTGCTGCATCGCTCAGTTCCTATGTGCAACACTATGAACCTGCAGTTGAACAGCATTGGGTCTGTAATTCAATGGACATTGGTACAAAACAATGGTTATAAATTTTAAACATATAAATTTATTCATTTATCCATACTGAGCAAGTCTGTAGGAAAAGTGGCAAAGAAAAACTCCTTGAAACAACATGAGGAAGAAACCTTGCGAGGAACCAGACCCAAAAGGGAACCCATCCTCATCTGGGGGACACAATTACTAATAACTCGCTTCAACAACTGTGTGTTCTCTAGTCAAAAGTATAATTGTGTAGCCAGGAAATTATTGATAGTTTTAATGTGAAGTCTATTTTGTTGAAGTTATATAGGAATATAGTAATAGAAGTAAAATAGGAAAACAGTACTAAAGCAGAAAACATACTAACATGTCAATAAACAAACTCAGAATTGGGTCATAAATTAAATCTTGGAAGCCACTGATAATCACATATTAATAATTATAAATATTGACATGAAAATTATTCTTTTGTTGAATTTTTATTTTAACTAATGATCAACAGAAGATCATTTATACAGCAGTGTGAATAAATGATCACAGAAATGATCATGCAAGACTAAATGAGATGCTGATTTTCACTTTTTATTTATTTGGATAGAACAGTGTTGAAACACAGCAGTGCGGGTTTTATTGACCAGCATCAAACAACTTCTTCCTGCCCTCCATACCAGACATAGCCTCGACATTCTTACGCCAGTCAGTCACCTCCTCTTTCTGTGGGAAAGAAAACAGGGTTTGAACATTTTGTACATAGATCCACAGTCATAAATCACAAAACAAGTATATGTAGACAAACACCATTATAGCAAACTAGCCAGTAAATATACCACAGGTTTAGTACATAAACCTCTAAAAGTTATGAAATTAGGTATGTTATTGTATAATATTAAATATAATTTTACATAAATACATGTAAGGATAATGGATCTCTTACTGTAAGCGCCATGTAGGTATTTTAGTATCATTATATCACCTTTTTTCCCTTTTCTGCAGTGTCCCTTACCCTCTCTTCCTCTTTCTTGACTGTTTTGAGGTTGGCCTTAAAGTCCACAGACTCCCTGAATTTGGCTCCCAACAGAGCGCCCAGCATGGCATCAGCTGAAATCTTCACCCTCCTCAGGGCAGGTCTCATCATTTTCCCTTTAAGTTCAGAGATTTTGTGGGACAGCTCTGCAATCTAAAGTAAAATTAAAACATGTTGATTACATCAGTAATTTGATGTAAAACAATAGATGTGTCTGTGCATTTTTGTATTATAATAATAATACAAATTTGCGTAATCTGATATATTTGGAATTTTACCTCTTTGTCATTTTTGCCCACTTTGACTGCAATGTCATATCTCTCTTCATCTATCTTGTCAATCTTTTGGTGGAGTTCTCTACATAGTGCCTGAGGATGAATCACACAAAAGTACAGAATTATGTAATTGAGCTTAGACAATGGATTATATTTAAGGACACTATGTGACATAGTGACATTATGTGATGCCCCTACAAAGTCAATTATTTTCCTATAACTGCCCATATCATTCCAGTAATACCACAATTTGCCAATGTTTATCATTTTTAATTTATGAACAAACAGCACGTCATATTTTTGACCACTTATAGTTTCATTTAATAGTCTGGAACATCTGGGAAACAAGTGAGATCCTGTAATCACTTACATTATAGCAGGTCTAAACAGTCGTTCCCTCACCAGACACTCTTTTGCTTTGTTATAATTAATTAGACTACACAGCTTCTCATGTTAGCAAGAATCCTATGGTGACAATCCTTCCGTCTTCTACAAAGCACTGTCACTAGAGACTCCTTCTATCCATCCATCCATCCATCCATCCATCCATCCATCCCTTACCTATATCGCTTATCCGTTTAGGGTCATGGGGAAGCTGGAGCCAATCCCAGCTGACTTTGTTTGGTACACCCTGGGCAGGTCACCAATCTTTTGCAGGGCTAACACAGAGACGAACAACCTTTCACACTTACATTCACACCTATGGGCAATTTGAACTGTAGAAGGAAACCGGAGCACCTGGAGGAAACACACACTGGCACGGGAAGAACATACAAACTCCACACAGAAAGCCCCAGTCGGACGGCAGGATCGAACCCCAGAACCTTCTTGCTGTGAGGTGACAGTGCTAACCAGCGCACCACTGCGCCTCCCAGACTCCTTCCATAAATGTTAAATGTTAAAATCTTGTGATCTGCCTTGCAGCCAGAACTAACATTAAGGAAAAATAATGTTCCCTATAGAAGCTGACAAACAGAATGTCTCGAATCATATTCCACCATCAGCAATAATCTCAGGTAATTACTGACAGGTTTACTTACTTAAAAGTCGTGTACGCATAGAAAATAATTAGCTTTTCAACTACTAGTACAAATACAGAAAATATGCCATATTAGTGATCAAACTCAACCTGTTGCTCCTGCAGTGACAAGCCAGAGAGTGCCAGCGGAGGAATTCTCTCACTCAGGACTCTCTCTCTCTCTCTCTGTTTCTCTTCCTTCTTAATTGCAAGCAGTGAACTTGCCTTCTTCAGTATTTTAGTCTGAAAAGAGAATCAGCTCTTTTAAACGCTCATTTTACGGCAACTTATTTTCTATGTCATTCGTGTGCAAAATGCACCAGTGGGAAATTCTGTGCATTTCTGGAAGGAAGGACTGTAAAGACAAACCTTCAGGAACAACCTCCGAGATGCAGAAATCTTGTGTTTCTGTTTTTAAAAATTTGGGCAAACAAGGTACAATAGCAGTGTTGAGCTGACACAGATTCTTACTAATAAAATATATAAACCACTTAAACTTTGGGCTTATTACTCAGTTATGATCGAGTACCTACTATAAGCAATTCAGTAAAAACAGGGAAATTTATAGAAAAATGAGAGAAAGGAATGGAAATATGGTCTTGGGAGCTTAAGGAGCTAAGAAGTTAACTTTCATTTGCTCTTTGTTTTGTTGCACTTAAAGATTATTAGTGATCTTATGAGTATTAGCAATAGAATAAATAAAGCATTAGTAGTGGACTCCACTTGTTATATTACTATGAAACAAACAAATGCAGCACTCTCAATTGCTTTAGTAGTAAATTATACTCTCTTAGAATTCTTTACTGCTTTAGTAGAAAACCACACTACTGTAAAGATGCCTTAGAATTTTGCTGACTCACCGGCCTTGAGTTGTAGAATATTAGTGAGAAAGATGACAATAAAGTGATAAAATGTTAAAAAAAAAACATCAGTTGAACGTGTGATGAAACTTGCTGGAAATTAGACATGACTAGGTAGGTACTTACGCCATTGACATTGCGACTTCCTGTTATAAAAGACATAAATAGGAAGTAGGAAATCTGTGTGACTGATCAGTGGAAATTGTTAATAATGGCATTTTGAAGTTGCGTGTCCAAGTGATTGGTTATCTCTCACATGTATAAATGCCAATCTATGACTTTGCAAGAGAGAGTCAAACAGTATGTCCTTATATCATCACCAAAACGCATGTCTACAGTATGTTTAAGTAAAGAATATCTGTATTAGCATATAGTCAGTAATAGTAAAAGTTTTCAAAATGTGTTAAGAATAACAGTGTAGAGTCAAAAGAAAATCATTGAACATTAGACAGTGGGTACGCAACTTAAAGTTGACTTTAGGTTATATAGCAACTTGGTAAGGCTTAACAGATATTAAAGATGAATATGTTAAGCCAAATTACATGAGTACATACAGAGCTCTAAAAGCTCAGATTCTCCTGGTCAAAGAAAGGTAGTTTCATACTCTGGTCTTTGTTATAGTACAGTAAAACATTCAATATAGTTAAGAAAACGTACCTGATGTGTGCAGGAAAAGCCCCAGAGAGTGAGCTGCGCATGGCAATGCAACAATGAGACAATGATGGTTCAAGTTTTATGGCTTCAGTGGCCTCTTGAAAGTGTAGCACTAAAATAGACTAGACCCCTTGAAGCTCCCTTTACTTGGCCTGCCCACAACCTGGGTCAGCTACTTTCCCATTGTTTGACCCTACAAGGAGTGAAGCCTCGCAGAATGAAGATGCAATCCAACAGTGCAAACCACATACTGTGGTTTAAACTTGATAATGATTATGATGAGGATGAGTAGAACCTGCCTCAAGTAAAATGATTTTTTAAAATGGGCACAATATCAATAAAGTCAAATAATATGTTGTATGTCAGTCTATATTAGTAGCTACACAGCAATGCTTTTGTCTAAATGAAAGCAGATCTTGTGATCAAATGAGAGCACTGGATGCAAAAAAAAAAAGAAAATCCCTCACACCTATTTCATTAATACATAGTATCATATTTAATTGTGGAATGCCATTACATTGTGAGTTGTATTTCCAGGTGACTAGAAAGATTTGCAATATCCACCATCTTACAACGCAACACTACACCACAAAAGATCAAGTACAGTTCATCCATCTCTAATCAGATACAATTCACATATCGATCAGATCAGTGTACACAGTGTATTTTATATGCAGCACAGAAAGAAGTAATTGTATATAATATAAATGTATGCTGACAACAGCCGGTCGGACACTAGGACCAACATGTTCTTAGACAAAACACAAACAGTTTCGCTACATTCATAAATACGTGGACGAACACAGATCGCAAATAATTTTTACAAGCAAATTGAATATGCACAGTTTCGAGTTCGTTCAGTTTCCATACAGACATCTTCTCGTCTTGTTCTTGAGTACGCTATCTATTTGTTATGAGTTTGCAGTTAATGCCACTTAACTATGACGCAATATTACACAAAATGAAACACTCAGCCGTTCAAACGTTTACAACGGATTTTGCATTTATAAACCGTTTATTGACCAGCATCAAACAGCTTCTTCCTGCCTTCCATACCAGACATGGCTTCCACGTTCTTACGCCAGTCAGTCACCTCTTCTTTCTGTGGGAAGGAAACTCGTAGTGAGACGTGCTCACTTGAACACAATGTTCATGATACTGACTCATTCAAAACTGAGAGCTCCTGATGTAGTGTGATTTCAAAGCTTACCTTCTCCTCGTCTTTCTTGACTGTCTTCAGGTTGGCTTTAAAGTCTGCCTTCGATGACATTTTGGATTCAGTCAAAGCACCTAGCATATCATCGGCAGATTTCTTCACCCTCTTGAGTTTGGTTCTGTTCATGGTGCCCTTTATCTCTCCAAGCTTCTGCGTCAGTGTTTGGATCTACAGCAAGACAGCATTTGTTTTATTGAAGATCTTTGAATTAACCCTGTCAATTTTCACCAGATATTTCATTATTTAGGAATTTCCACAAATTATTTTTTCATTGCAGTGATTGTAATAGGAACAGTTCATTTTTACAAGAATGACAAGTGTGTGTTTAGATCCACTGATTGGAAAAAGGGTTTCTTCGATGTTTTGAGAGAAAGGGCTCATTGCATAAACACTTATGCATTCTTCTTAGTACTGCTCCTGCATTTCCAGATTTTTCACTTTAAATGCCACGATGAATAAATTTTACAGTCAGTGTCCACAAAAATGTCAATGATGTTCATCAGATATGCAAAGGCTTAAACTCTGTCTTTCATCATACACACATAACTATGAAGGTAAGAAGATATATAACTTATAAAACATTGTATAAATCTAGAAATAAGAGTTAGAACTAACTGAATGGTTACTACACTTATGAATGTAAACAATGCAAAAGCTGCATTATTTCATAAAAGTATTGTGTCATAGCACTGAATGCAAGTAGTCCATTGTCCTATAAATATGTACTTCTATATTCATTATTCTTTTAATCTCAGACACAGTGATGCGCAGTGATGTGTGGTGATGGTGATATTACATGGGAGGCTAAAATCTAATATCTATCAACTGCATGACAGTGAAACTATTAGGGTTGAGTAATACATTTTACCATGAGCTCTCATCAATGGCATAATAAGAACTATTACCCATTCAATGTAATACACATTCACACACACGAACAATTGAAGACAGACAAGCGTTTAAAGTCGGCATTGCCACACTGGATTCATGTTGTTCTTCCTCAGAATATTAAAAATGGTAAACAGAATAGCTGTTTCCTCTTATTCAAACCAAAAAACTACACTTATGGTTCTGTCGTCTTTTCTGTTTGGGTTATTTGAATTTAAATTGGACAACATGTTTTTTTAATAGGCTTTTTAATAGACTAAATAATTCACCTTGCACACATTCATATCACCCTTGGCAATATTACACATGTACCTCCTCAAGCACAGTTGATGGCAAAAATTTCAGCCCATATGAGGATCAAATTTAGGGTAGGAAGTGTTTCAATGTGTAATCAGCTGATGTGACTGTCACTGATAGGCTTCATGGATATACAGTCCGGGCTAGAAAGAGATCAGCCCCAGCTTCATTTCTTTATACCATTTTCTGTATATATCTAAAGAGCATTGGTGGTGCTGTTGCATTGGTTCCAATAATAATCCACTTTAAGACATTCTTAACAAATAATCTGATGTAGATGCCAAAAATGAAACCTTATACTGAGGGCTTAGCCCTGTTAGTGAATTTTCATCAGTACCTCATTTTCATTTTTGGACACTTTAACTTCAAGGTCGTATCGCCCTTCATCAACAGCGTCTATCTTGCGGTGGAGTTCTTTGCAGAGTTCCTGTGAAGAAATTTTTGAGAAAAGTCCAACTGTCAGGGTTTTACAAAGCTTCATCTCATACACCACTGGCAGCCGTGTGACACATTGCGTCTACCTGCAGCTCCTGTACAGACAGTCCTGAGAGTTTGAGTGGAGGGACTCTCTCGTTCAGGGCACTCTCCCTCTCATGCTTGTTCTGCTCTTTCTCAGCTACAAGCATAGACGCTGCCTTCTTCAGCAGCTTGCCCTGTTGAGGAAGGATTTACACAGTGAGGCAGTGGTACTGGACTTGATTTACACCAGAGGGCTGTCAAAGTCTTGATTCTGATTGGTCAGAATATACAGTATATGTTGATTAACAGCAGCTCTGAGAGTAGTGCCGACTAATAATAAAATAAATAAATAAATAAATAAATAAATAAATAAATAAATAAATAATAAGGCGGCACGGTGGTGTGGTGGTTAGCACTGTCGCCTCACAGCAAGAAGGTCCTGGGTTCGAACACCCAGGGTGTCTTTCTGTGCGGAGTTTGCATATTCTACCCGTGCATGCATGGGTTTCCTCCCACAGTCTAAAGACATGCAGATTAGGTCAAATGGCTTCTCTGAATTGCCCATAGGTGTGAATGCAAGCGTGTATGGCTGTTTGTCTGTGTTGGCCCTGTGGTGGACTGGCGACCTGCCCTGGGTGTACCCCGCCTCTCGCCCGAAGATGCTGGGATTGGCTCCAGCTTCCCTGCGACCCAGACGGATAAAACTGGAATAAAACACTGGATGTGCTGTTATTGCTTAACAGTTCACTTGGAGACAGGCTCACACCAACCCATTGTGGATTATTTTCCCACAACAGCGTGCATGTGCTGTTGTGATTTGTTCCTAACACAAGAATGGGACTTACTTTTAGGAGCAGCCGGCGTGTGGCTGAGATCTTGTTCTTTTTCTGAAAGTGGAAAAAAAAGAAAATTAATTCCTGTTATTAACCTCTTAAACTCCCTGTTTGTATCCTACTCAGTGTTGCTATCATAGAGCATGGTATTCTCATGGTATAGAACTGCAGTTAAACTAATACAAAATGTATAAAATATAGCTATGATGTAAATGAAATGTGCAATGGTAGTTAAAGGGGTTTTAATAGCGATTTTTAAAGTTGCATTGCAGTGTATAATGTGTAACACCTATCAAGTAGAAGACTTCATGGTGCAACTTACCGGCCTGCGTTGTTGTGTAGCGGGGAAAAAACCAAAAAAGATAGCAAATATTGATTAATTGAATAAACATTTTTTTGACTAATAGCCATTATTACTATTATATATAATCAGCAACAGGTTGTAACGTTACCCTTCAGACATAGTTCTCTTTGAGCCCTTTAAGAAAATGAAAGCACAGTGTTACTGCTAAATAAAATATTTAAACAATAAATCAATTAAATCAGTCCTGATGAAGTCAAACTTCATCATTAGGAAACATTGTTTAACACCAATACCATTTACCAAGATGACGTACATTTTTGAAACGCACAAGGACAGCTTTATCTTACGTACAACAGACTGAATATAGATCTGTAGTGCAGCACATGATGTTCTCTGTCCTGTTCTGTATATTTGTTCATATTATATTGTAGCTGCTTAATTGAAGGCCAGGAATTGCTATGTGTTCCTATCTGGCTATATTTGAGCATTGCTACCGTTCCTTCCTCTCTCCCAGATACACTAGCAGCTGTAGCCTTGAAGCTGCTGGACGGCAACCAGGCCTGCCATAAAAATCTTGGCTAGCAGGACTGAAGTCTTTATAGAGGAAACCACACGACAGCAGCCTGTCTATCTTTTGTCCTTGCAACCCAAGAAGGTTGTCATAGAAGGCTATGAACTCCTCCCCCATTTTATTGTTCTTTTAGATAATCCAATACAAGTTGTGCTTAAAATTAGTGAGGTCAGTCACCTGTTTAAGAAATTGTCCCCATGCCAGTGAGTGACAAGTGAGTATACGAACACATAAAATCAGAGCTAATAAAGGAGCAGATAAAAGGGCTTGACGTGACTCCTCAAGGTCTCCTGTTTACACTCGTCCACAGCAGCAGAGGGTCTGATGTCAAGTGTTCGGGCTGAACAATGTGTCAGATGTACTTGCAAACCTAGTCCTGGAAACCCCCATTTTAATGCACGTTTAAGGGTTCATTAGCTGATTATTCAAATCGAGTGTGCTGAGAACATGGAAAATATTAGAACGTGCAGGATCATGCTTTTGGGTGGCGCACAAGTCACAAGGATTTTGTCCTTCATATTTGCACAAAAGGGCTGGAGAAGCAGGAAGTATAACTGACTACATATCCTAACATACCTAATCTACATTTACTAACAGTTTGCACTAACGCAAACCCTCTCTTGGAACTATTAAAGACATGAAGTGAAAAGTTAGTGACGGAAAGGTGTAGAAACAGTTATTTTTGCAGGTGGCATGATTGCATATGTGTTTGTAGGAATTGCAAAATTTGTGGCAGGAGAGTATTTAAATAATTCATGCAACCTGATTTACTAAGGTTTACAGTAGTCAATTTACTCCTAATTGCTCCATTGTTTGACACAGAAAAAAGCATGTCAACACATTTTACACTTGACAAGGCTGTGATAGCTGCTGCTAGGAGGAGACACCACTACGAACAGAGAGAATGGGGTGGAAAGGAGAGAATTTTCTTCACTTGTATTAATTCATTTGGAATGCTAAAGGAAGACGTTATCAGAACGAATGGGTTGCCAAGGCATGTTATTCTTAAGTATAAGTAGGCAGATGCATATGCAAAATTTAAAGTTTATTTACAAAACAAAGCATGAACAAAACCATGATTTGTAGCACAAAGTTATGGCTTACAACACAAGGAATGAATGAGATCTAGACAAACTTGGAACAACAACAACAACAACAACAACAACAACAGGCAAGAACACAACAGGCAACATGACATAAAGAAAACAAAAACTCGACAAAACCTGCATAATGTAGTGTATTAAATAGTATTAAATAGTGTCTCTAATTAGTCATAATTAGGAGCAGGTGCAACAAATCAAAGGCATGTTACTTGAAGGGGCAGATGGGTAATGTAGTCCAGGTGCTAATGAGACAGCTACTTCCATTGATTTTTTTTTAATTGTGGCATCACACTAATTTTCCCTGCTAAGTAAATCTGGCCATAAACCTATTAACTGGCCCATTATTGTTGCCCCTGAATACTCAGCTCTCTCATTTCTATAATTTCACATCGATTTTTGAACCGCAATTTGCCCCTCACACAGAACAGATTTACTAGACAGTCTAAAGTGCAATGTTGAAGCTCATCTGTGAGTGCATTGTGTGCCTCCTCATTGCGTAAATCTGATGGCATTTGGGTCTAGTTACATTACTCCGTTAAAGATTAGTAGCTGTTAGTCTCAGGAAACTGTTCAGTGCTCACATACTCTTTACAATCCTTGTACAATTCTTGCTATCACACATACACTCTCGGATATGAAGGTACTATCACTGTTTCCTTGTCACTGGGGTGGTTTCGTGTTTTGAGCCTTTAGTATGTAGTCTAGTAGAAGTGTTTTTTTTTTTTTCATACACACTGGTACCACCCCAGCAATAAGGAACAGTCCAGCTTAGTACTTTAATTTCTGAGAGTGAGCTTTCAAGACAAAAGGTCTTATCCACCCAAAGTATTCCAGTTTGTTATAAGTACGATAACTTAGTCACAATCAGTCCAGGCAGCTAATATTCTTTGACATCTCATATATAGCCTTATTGGACAAAGCAAACCTACCTTGACCTAGATGAGAAGAGAGAGAGTGAGCTGTGTGGTGAGGCCAGAGAAGAAAAGGCATTTTATGATTTTGGGCTGATAGATTTATGGTTCGAATGCTCTCTTGTGAATGGCTAACCAAAATAGGGCTGTTGACTTATTTCTGTTACACATCTGAGTCCCACTCACGTGTGCATTAGCACGGGGGCATGTCCTTCATCTCTAACTCCACCATTTAGTGTGGCATTCATATGGGGCTCTAAAATTCATTCCTCACTCACTTACACACATACACATCTTTGTGGGGACCTCCCTTTAATTTTTGGGGGCATAACCCTAACCTTAACTATGACAACCCTAATCCTTACCCAACCTAACCTTAACCAATTACAAATGTTTTTTTTATTGTATTCACAGATTTTTGTAAAATTGAATTTTCCCTTGTGGGGACCAGAAACACACACACACATAAATCCTCATATATCCAGGATGCACAGAAAATTCATCATATATGTTTTAAAACAATCACATTCACTTACTGTTTACCATCCTGTAAACCTTCAAGCTGATAAGGTCAAATCACATTACTACATATCATTATTGTAACTCATGAAAATCTAATTTATGTCAATATTTTTCTATAGCAATATTTTTCTTATCACCAGTATTTTTAAACTGAATGACCTCCTTGTAAATACTGAGAAATTAAGAGGCGTGTCATGCCTCTGAAGACCATAAATGTAGAATGTGTTCAGCTGGTATGTGCACTGCATAGCTGTAGAAGTGGGGTAAGGGCAAGAAATAACTCAAGGGCTTTTACCTGTGCCTATGTGGACTGTAACATGGTTTGAGTAATCATTTGGTCATAAGTAATGTTTGTGTTATCATTCAGTACATATTTCTTAATTATATATTCATTTTTCCAACACTCAAAACATTTACCATACAATTACTGCTCAATCATCACTGATCATGTATTATGGATGTGGCAGCAAAGCAGGCGTAAATAAATTCACCCCAAATACACATGAAATTTAAGAGGCATTTCACCAAGTGTAATTTAATAGGTTGTGTATCTACAATCTGGAAAATCAGCCCCAGCCTCTACTTCATACCATTCGCACTTAGCAACATAGCTATGCAGATTTGGCACACTGTACTATTTCAGTCAACTTCTCATTGGCTGTCATTATGATAACTACCTGGGAAGGTGAAGTGCTCCTAAATTCCACAATTTAAATACTGAGGGCAATCTTCCACTTCCTGCTTCTGACCATAGCCATTGCCTGCTTTTCCTGAGCTAGTATGCTAATATGCATAAAAGAAACACATTTAAACAAACAAACAAACAAACAAAAAACCCTGTAGATTCTCCTGGTCCAAGATACAGAAGAAACACTAAATGTATCATTTAACACAGAGACCTAGTTAATCATTCCACCCCTAGTACATATGTACCTATCTATCTCACTGTACATATACAGTATATCTTGCCATTTCTACTGCACATTTTTATAGGTTAATGTACATATTTACAGTATACATATTCATAATTTTATCTGTTTATAGCCATTTCACTGAACACATACAGTCAGGTCAATACATATTTGTACACTGACCAAGTTACTATTATGTTCACTATCTACCACAGTATATTGGAGTTTAAAGTTAATAAATATGAGCTCAAATTTATCAGCTTTATTTTGAGACTATATAATGGTAAAGTGTGAATGGTGTAGGAATTGCAGCAGAAATCTCCACACCTTCATACAAGAGCCGGTTTGTGTTATTCCCTGATTATTTCAAGCAGCTAAAAAATCTATAGTAAGATTTGCATTTGGAATATGTCACTGTTAATTCTAAATTTGAAGTCCAAAGGGCTGTAATTGCAGTGACGCAAGCCATCATTATACTTAATAATAAAAAAAAAAAACATCAGAGAAATAGCAAAAATATTACGTAACAAATCAACCTCTTTGTTATATTCTTAAAAAGAAAGAACACACTGATGAGCTCAGGAACACCCAAAGGCATGTATAAAACAACTGTGGTGGACAACGAAAGAATTCTTTCCCTGGTGAAGAAAAATCCCTTCACAGCAGTGTACCAGATCAAGAACAGCCTCCTAGAGTTAGGAGAATCAACAAGCAAGTCACCAGAGCGTTTATTGCAAGATTGGGAACTGTTGATTAGCCCACAAGACCAAACTGGAGTTTGCCAAAAAACTTCTAAAAAATTACTGTACAGTTCTGAAAAAGCATCCTATGGACAGATGAGACCAATTTGTGGATTTCCAAGATCAGCTTGTACCAGAATTACGGGAAGAGAAGAGTATGAAAAAGGGAAGGAATTGCTTATGATCTGAAGCATCTCATCTTATCTCAAGGGCACGTATGGCTGCCAATGGCACTAGTTCCCTTGTATTTATTTATGATGTAACTGCTGACTAAAGAAGCGAGATGAATTCTGAAGTGTTGAGGATTATATTACCTGCTCAGATTCAGTCAAATGCTTCAAAACTCATGCAGATGTGCCAATGGACAGTGACCTAAAGCATAATTAGGAAAGCAAGTTAATTCACTTGACGTAAATCTACTTGAGCATACATTTCATTAGTGAAAGAACTGCAGAATGCCTCAAGAACAAGTAGGAACTGAAGACAGCTAAAGTAAAGGCCTGGCAGAGCATCAGCAGGGAAGAAACTCAGCGTCTGGTGATGTCTGTGGGTTCCAGATTTCCAACAGTCATTGAATGACTAATAACAATAATAACAATAACTTTGTCAATGTCCTTTTTTTATCACTGCTGTTTTCACTGCTTACTCTGTACGTTAATAGTATTACTCTACTTAGAAGCTAAAGTGCATTGCATTGTATTAGCATTACACTTGCATTTGTACTCAGTGCAATGACAAGGACAATTGAATCTGATCTAATCTAATGTGTTTGCACCTCTCACCAAACCCTATTGGTTAGTGGTTATAATGTACACACAACAAAACTTTTTTATCATGTAAGTCAGACCATTTAGACTGCTTTTGTACAGTACAGTTCAAGCAACTAATTACTATTTGGTCTTATTAAATTGGCACTAAGGACATTTCTGTAAAGCTTATTAGTGGTTATTTCTATTGTTAAAAGTGCGATACAAATAAAAGTTAGTTGAATTCATGCTATACTGAACATCACAAATCACAAATGGGTCTGTTTGTTGTATGGCATATGTTTGTAACCTTTCAGCAAGAACTAACTATTACTAAGAAAATGTCTAGAAGTGTGTTATCTTTATGAGCAGTGCAGTTGTTATCTGTAGCTGGCTAACAGACAGGAAGTGAGTGACAGTGTGAGGCGACGACGCTTCTCAAAGCTTCTTATAATACTTTTATATTTGCAGATTTTTTAATAATATTTCAGTTTTGTCATACCTGTATGCATTATGTATTGTGTTAACTGATTCTATAGCATTTCATAACAAATAAGGTGGGATCTGAGCATGATGTTATGTGTCCTGAATCCAACTGTAATAACACTGTAAAAGGTATTAAGTATTAAAATTAAGGTATTAAAATTGGACATTAAGGCAATTAGAAATGTTGCCACATTTACTGCTGATATATTACTGCCTACTGCCCTCTAGTGAGTATTTCTATAAATACTCAATAACAAGGTATACAGTATCATGGAGATAAACATGTGTCCATATTATGCAGATGTGAATTTATCTTGTGAAACTTTATTGCTTATGTAATTGTGTGTTGAGCATATAATTAGATATACTCTAAGAATATGTATTGATGCCATGTTTCTGGCCTTTAGCATGGAAATGAAAATGGATAAGAATGGAAAGAATTGCCGAGGTGTGTGTCACATGAAATCTAAAAGGTTCCATTGCTGCAGTTATCTGATCTACTCATTTCCTGTTTACCCCCGTGAAAAAGCTCTTCAGTCTCCAGCCATCACCTTCAGGACAGTTCATTCTGCTTGTATTGCTTTCAGTCTTACATTTTTTTAAAATGAATGTTGTCCTTTTGCTGCTCTCAGGTATGATTGTACAGATTTCTCCTCTTGGGATGATAGAGCAGCCGCCACTGCAGTGCTCTCAGGAAGTGAGAAGACATTTCTTTGCATTTTTAAATACTTAATTTTTTTGTTATGAAATCTGAATCTGACTAATCTGATTCTCAAACTACACTACTTTTTCTTTGTTAGGGCTTATCCTGCAGCGTCCAAGTAAGTAAGTATCAAATTTCATTGCATTACTTTTTATTTATTAAAGCTTTGAGAGCCACAGGAAGAGAAAGCTTTTATTCAGTGGTGCCAAAGTTACAGGAAAGACACAAATATATGTATACATATACAGTACTCTAGAATTAGAAAGTTTAAGTTTGAGGTAAGTATAAATTAACTGAGAAATGTTTGGTAGTTTTATATTATTGGGTAAATATTTAGATCTAACCGAGAAAAGCTGATCTAGCTAATTCTAATTAGGTACATGCAACACAAAAATATGTATTTGTAATATATCTAATAATGTCGAATATTAACTATAAGACAAATCAAAGCTTACAGTAATGAATAGTCATGGAGTAACTGCTTGGCCATACAAGTGCCTTTAATAATGCACTATGTAGAGTCCTGATAGAATCTGATGTTCATTTTTTCCATTATTTACATTGATGCTTGAAAGTTTGTGAATCCTTTAGAATGTTCTAATTTTCTGCATAAATTTGACCTAAAACCTCAGAAGTCTTAAAAGTAGATAAAGAGAACCCAATTAAACAAATGAGACAAAACTATTATATTTGGTCATTTATTTATTGAGGAAAATGATTCAATATTACATATCTGTGTGTGGCAAAAGTATGTAAAACTTTGCTTTCAGACCCTCTTGTGCAGCAATAACTGCAACTAGACTGACATATTCCTTTAGAATTTGCTGCTATAATTCAGATTTTATTGTTCCATCAATGATGACAAGCTTTCATGGCCCAGATGCAGCAAAACAGGCCCAAACCATGATACGTCCACCTCCATGTTTCACAGGTGGGTTTAAGGTTCTTATGATGGACTGCAGTGTTTTCTTTCTCCAAACATAAAGCTTCTCATTTAAAACCATAAATTCTATTTTGGTCTCAGCCATTCACATAATTTTTCCGATAGCCTTCTGGCTTGTCCACGTTAGCAAACTGTAGACGGGCAGCAAAACCTTTTTGGAGGGCAGTGGCTTTCTCGTTGTAACCCTGCCATGCACACTATTGTTGTTCAGTGTTCACCTGATGGTGGACTCATGAACATTAACATTAGACAATGTGAGAGAGACCTTTAGTTGCTTAGAAGTTACCTTGGGTTTCTTTAAGACCTTGCAGACTATAAAAGCCTCGCTCTTGGTTTTTGATCTTTGAGTGTTGAGTTTCCTCTACCTGTCTGACTGTGGACTGGTGGTTTTGTAACCTTTTGCAGTCCGATGAGCATCAACAACTCTTTTTCTGAGGTCCTCAGAAATCCCCTTTCTTTGTGCCATGATACACTTACACAAACATGTGTTGTGAAGATCAGACTTTAATAGAGCCCTGTTCTTTAAATAAAACAGGGAGCGCCCACTCAACACCTAATTGTCATTCCATTGATTTTAAACACTTGACACTAATTTCACCTTCAAATTTGCCACATACCTTTGCCACACACAGATATATAATTGTGGATCATTTTGCTCAATAATTGATTGACCAAGTATAACATTTTTGTCTCATTTGTTTAATTTGGTTCTCTTTATCTACTTTTAGGACTTGTGTAAATCTGATTATGTTTTAGGTCATATTTATGCACTATGAAAATATAATAAATTGTCAAGGGTTCACAAACTTTCAAGCAACACTGTAGTTATTTGAGGGGACATAAGTTTTTTCCCCCCTTATTTAATTGTCAGTTGTGGTTAAACTGTAATATTATACATATATACACTTCCATTTTTTCCTGGAAGTAGAGACTTTTTTGGACAAAAGTTCTTCATCAGCTGTGCAATCAAAGTGCTTCTGCAATACGTGAAAGCTTTAATCCAGTCAAAACAGATGAAGAACATACGTCTAAAACATCCTATTAAGGTCTACTACATTTACAACAATTACTGATGTACACTGCAGTTATTCAGTATATCACCATCAGTGTTTCCTTGCGGTACTCAGGCAGGCCGTACTGTTCAGTTAAAGACTGGGTGAAGCCAAGACCCCAGGCTCCGCGTCCACACCCCACTGTAGTCGTCGAGGTGAAATCCAAGGCAGATGAGAGGAAAGAAACAGTTCCCGTGTTGTCTATCACTCTAATACAGTTACCTGATGGTAAGACATAGTTATATAGGAATTAAAGCTAATAGCCACAGTGGGACTTCATACAACAATCATAAGCACTGCATAAACACTTGATACATTTTCATTTCAGTGTTCATTAAGCTAGTCTATTTTTTTTCCCTGCAGCAACAATATACAGTCTGAAGGGGATGAAAGTGCATGTGCATGAATTCACCACAAACAACAGTCTGTGTGTTTGCTATATCTTCTCCAGGATCCAAGGGCCAGACTTTAAGCCAGTAAGATCATATCTGAAGTGGAGTCATGCTTTTTCAGCTAATTATTCTTATTCTTATTCTTATACTAAATAATCCTTATATTCCCATCACATTCCATTTGCAGTGGTCTTTTGTGCTTGATCAAATCGTCGTTGATCCAGGAATGACATATCAGATTTCTGTGTCTAATTTACCAAAGCCAGATGTGGGGGGGCATGCAAAATTGCAAAATATAACAGTTCCAGGTAGAATCTTTTAAAAATTATTATATATTTTATATAATCACCATCCATACTATTAGCAACATGTGTACTCCTACAGGCTCACCCATGATATCCATGAACTGAAATGCTTTTCTGTTCACCACAGTTGTAAAAAGTGGTTCTTTGAGTTACAATTGACTCCCTTTCAGCTCATTGTGTGTAAACTCTAGAGATTGTATGTGCAGTTTCTGAAATACTCAAACCAGCCTTTCTGGCACCAACAAAGTCACTGAGATCACATTTTTTCCTCATTCTGATGTTTGATTTAACCATTATCTGAAGCTCATTGTCTGTTTATGCATTGTGCTGCTCCCACATGATGGAGTGTTTGGATAAATTCATGAATATCCAGGTGTACTGGTGTTCCTAATAAAGTGGATGGTGAGTGTCTGTCAGATTGTAATTAATATTTCAGGTTGTGAACATCGTAAATTAAGAAGCCTCCGTGTGTGCTTGGAGAGAGGTAAGCTGTTTTTCTTCATCGTTGCAGAAATTGCCCTATTTATACAGTCATACTTGTTTTTTTTGGTGCAAATGGGAAATGTGGTGTTATAACAGGCAGCCTCTGGGATCCCAACATGACATGGACAGTGAGAGATAACGGGGGAGATGGGGTCATGATTGAACTGATATTTAATACAGCACAGTTCTCTGACAAGTACAAAGTGTTCATTCATTCTGCTGATTTCCACACCGAGCTGTCACACACAGTCTCAAAGGTATTGGGCTTTTACTGGCTGCTTTTGTAAACTTCATCTGTATAATGCCTTATTCTTCATTCTACATAGCATGACCTCTTTAGGTTAAAATGTTTAATTTTATTTCAATGGTATGATTTTGGTTTTAAAGGACAATCGTACTTCAATCAGTGTCAATTTCTCTCTGAACACTTGGCAGTTAAAACACTGTGAGATCTTCTTTGGGGTGAGCTCTAACATAATCCAAATAGACAAATTTAGAGTTTTCCTGTTTCCAGTGCTTATAAAAAGTCTATTTTTCTTTTTCTTGTTTTTTTTTTACAGATTAAACCATTCTTTATACGATGCACGGAAAAGTGTTCACATCACCAACGGAAGGTTAATATTTGCTCTTGTAAGTATTCTGATACATTGTTAAATAGTTTCCAGTACAGTACATGTGCATGCAAGACTGAGACTGTTTCAGACTCAACAATGATAAATTGCTGTTTATTTCAGATTATACCGTTCCATCTACCAAGAGACGGCGCATGGTTTGGACACTGTTTGGCCAAGCAGGACTGTTATTCTGTGCTTTCACAGCCATTTTGATGCATAAAAGAATTAGAGCCATTCGTAAAGGTATTAGATATACATTAAAAAAAAAAGAAAAAAAAACTCTTTTTTTTCACAATTTTTTAAGTGTGTGCTGATATAAGAAAGAATCAACCAAGATGTTGATTATTTTCCTTTATAAAACAGTTTGAGCTGCTCCACTAATGTGATTGGTCAAGCAGCATTCCAAGAGTACTGAATGTTTCACTGTGTGGATAACTCCATGTAAAAGTTCACTTCTAATTTGAACCGGTTACTATGGTAGCGTTAGCAACATCATCAGTAGTGATGGCAAGTGACACTTTTTGGGAATATGCTGTTCCTTTTGATTTAATATATAAATACTCATTAGATGGTGGTGTTGTGGTTAGCACTGTCGCCTCACAGCAAGAAGGTCCTGGGTTTGATCCCCGGGTCACAAAGGGTGCCTTTCAGTGTGGAGTTTGCATGTTCTCCCCGTGCATGCGTGGGTTTCCTCTGGGTGCTCCGGTTTCCTCCCACAGTCCAAAGACATGCAGATTAGGTCAACTGGCTACTCTAAATTGTCCATAGGTGTGAATGCGAGCATGTGTGGTCGTTTGTATTTGTTGGCCCTGTGGTGGACTGGCGACCTGCCCAGGGTGTACCCCGCCTCTCGCCCAAAGTTGCTGGGATTGACTCCAGCTTCCCCGCGACCCAGATGGATAAAGCGGTATAAATAATAGATGGATGGATGGATGATATATATAAGAAAACATGATATATATACATGATATAGATATATGATATATATATATATATATATATATATATATATATATATATATATAAAAGATATAACATGACCTGGGGTATATGGAAAATTCCAGAAATAGTGAAAATGTAGTTCTGCATTTGTGAAGGTGTCTAACCTTACCTTCTTCAGCTGAATCATTGTTTTAATGAAGGCCTTATTGTTCTACTTAATCAGATTGACTGTAATTCAAAGTTGCACTGAAAAACAATTTCTCAAAAAAACACATCAACAGGAGGTAGTGATTTCTAAAGGCCTCAGTGAGGTAAACTGAAACCAACATGCATAGAGATCTTCAGGAAGAAACCCAAACCTAAGTGATGAGTCACATGTAATGAACCACTTTTTGTTCTCATCACATAGCATCAGCACATAGTGTCATCTGGATTATAAGATTTTGTATATATACAGTTAAAAAAACTGTTATTCACTGATATATTTTATATGTTTATAGCATTCTATTATTCAACTGTTTCCTAGCACAGAGGTTGCAAGGTAGTTTTCATCTAAACACATGGAAACAAAACGGTGTACTGTTGTTCCTCTCCCAAATCACTCTGCAGAAAATCAAACTCTATTTCACACCATTAAAACCCCATCATGGTATTTGCTCACTATACAATGCTCCCTTCATAGCAGTCTAGGAAAAAGCAGCTAAGCATTACTCAGCTATCATAAAACATAAACTCTGTTCTGGTTTCCCTTTTATCAGTCATTTATGAATCACTAGAAATGTTCTCTCAAAAATTACAAGCCCAAAGACACAACATGAGGTGAGGTTTATGGATGTGAAGGTGTGTTGAGTTTGATGGTGTAGTGAGTGAACACAAAAATGAAATGGAAGAAGAGAAGGAGGAAGAGGAAAGAGAGAAAAAGGCATGGCTCCTGCCTTTTCTGCACCCATCTGTTCTGATGGTGCAGGTGGAGCTCTATTCACCCATCTCTGCATGTGTGTGAAGCAGGAGGGGGAGCAGGAAGAAAAGGGAGGGCAGAGAGAAGGAGTGAAGAGATGAAGGGGTGGGAGGTGGAGGGGGGCTCCTGGTGATCTCTCCTGAAGGGGATAATAGGAGAGCGACGCATTGCAATGGCTGCCGTGTAGTGCCCTCCCTACCCAATTAGCCAATCAGCGGTCGCCTCTGACTGGCAGAAGGACACATAAAAGAAGAACATTGCAGCAGAGGCACAGAAGGAGACTGTGAAGAGCTGGGAAATACACATACACACTAGCACACACGACAACAGAACCAGAACACCCTCCTCTGGACACACCCTACTGGGGATCACTGCTTCTCTTTTTTTTTTTTATTTCCGAACCATCGCCCACGCCGCACAGGGAGAAATCTCTCTCATCCTCATCATCATCCTGAAGAAAATCCCTTTCTACTCATTTTCACTCTGCTTGAGGACACCTACAATTGCACGGGCTGAGAATCCCTGAAGACAGGGTTCTTTTTTCCTTTTTTCTTTTTTTTTCTTTTCATTTCGGAAATCGACGCGTTTATTCAAGACATACATTAAAAAGACCAGAGTAAACCCTCCAGCAAGCCTGAAGAAGACCTGCACATCGAAGGAGCTAGATCACTATCATCTTTGTACAAGAATGGTTACTGTACGTATATGAATATTTTTTTGTCTTTCTTTTAGGCCTGATATTTTAACAATACAAAAATTTATTTTAGCATCCTCAGTCCTCAAATCAAGCTTTTGCAAGACTTCTAAATGGAGAATATTCTCACGGTTATTGTTTTAAATTGCCATCACACTTGGATTAATCTTATGTGTAAGGCAGCTTTGCATATTAATATAATATTGAGGGAAACATGGCATTTGCTCACTGACATTCCCTTAAAGCGGATTGTGTAAACAAGATTAACGAGCAGTGGTGGGTTTTAGGAACGTGATCCATGGATGCGCAACACTAGAGCTCGCTCTCTCGACGCTTTGCATGGAGCATCATATCCTCTTGTCTATTTATTTTTTTCTACAGATTGATGCTAGTTCATTAACACTTAACATTCCTTCATGTCTACGCATTTTTGCACGCTAATGACATTTGGTCCCATAGAAGACACGGCTCAGTGGCCATTCCGCAGGAGCAGTAAGAGATGTGCTGAAAAGGCAGAAGGGCGTTGTGAGGCCGTGCAGTGCTGCTGCATTTCTCTGAGCAAGACGAGGAGGACATTGCTCAGACAAAACACAATTTGTGTGCATTTGATGATGACCAGTGTCCGACGAGACATTAAGAGAGAGAGGGGGAGAGATGGGGGAGCAAAGAAAAGGGTCGAGTCACTCAGAGTTAAGGAAAGGAGGGGGTTTTACGCATCCGTCGCTTCGGATTGAATCAGGCGTTTAGAAATTCCTGAAGGGCTTTTCGTTGCGATGCAAGAGCAATATCCAGGAGCACGAGACGAGACGAGACGGTTGCAGAATCCTGAAGCATTAAGGGTTTCGTCGCCAGTGTGGCTTATCTGAATGAGAAATGTGTGCAATACGGACAGGCCCTGAGCGCGAGTCTTTTGGGCGTGGCTTCTTCTCTCTGAGACGACGGCACGCGCTGGCAGTACTCGCACAAATCTCTGTCCTGTGTCGGACTGAGCAGATAGACAGCTTATGTGATCTGATCTCATACCTACATGATGCATGCTCAATATTATCTTTTCCAGTAGTTCACCCATAGCAGTGTCCGCTATGCTTTATTAAATAAAATTAATTTACCAATTTGACATCAATAATTAGCCTTTCAGTCCGGGCCTTACAAATGAAAAAGTGTACGAAATTTCTATAATATTCTCATTAATGCCAGACACGTGGCCTGGTTTCTGGACAGCCTGTTCACGAGGTGTCTATGTTCATAGGGCGGGCCTCTGCCACCCTAGTGACAGTACAGGTTACAGCTCTAGCCTAGCCTGCTGATGGGGCTCAAAATGCTGACAATAAGCCCTAACCTCAAACTAAGAACTCTCGTGTGTTTAGAGAAATAGCTTACATTCGCTCTTCTTTATACCTGGTTTAAACAGTTTCCATATTCAGCCGTCGAAATCCGTCACTGAGAAGTCCAGAGGAACGCTAATAAAGATGCTGAAATCAGATCACTACAGTCCTCAGTAAGCTCTCTGTACCGCAGTGCCAAGCAAATAAAAAGCGTCGAGTCAGATAACCTTCTCTTCCACAATTCAAGGACAAGGACATAGTAAGTGAAACCCAGCACAACACCCTGACAGGAGGATGGGAGCTCAGTGGAAAGCGTGGCTTATGTTGTTAGATGTAGAGGATAAGGCTGAAAAGGGAGATCCAGAAGCCGATGTAAACACCACAGAGACGTGTCACACACAAACCACATATCATTTCTATCAGCTTTTATGAGATTAGTATAGGCCTACTAACGTTTCAAAGCATAAAGTCAACCTGAGAATTTTTGACGTGCATAGGATTTTTCTTTTTAATACTGTTCATATGACTGGTGATGAGGCTATTGTGCTAGAAAAATGATTTTTTTAAATGGTAAAGTTGTGGTGCTCATTGTTCCCGGAGAGGCCGCAGCACAAAGCGCTAGTGTTTACATTAATATTCATAGCGCTGCCGCGGCCTGCGCGCGCGAGGAGGAACGGGTGGCTCTTTTGTTCGCGCATGTCAATACGTTTATTCAGCGCAAAAGGGGCTCGCTTTTTCTGAATGCCTAAAGAGCGCACAGATCCTTGTTCAATCAAAGCGGAGATGGGATAACGATTTAAGCTATTCCGGTAGAGGGACCAAATTAAGCAGCGAAGGTGGATCTTTATTTCTTTATTAAAGCTGATTTTTGAAAACTGGGCTTTGGGCACACAGAGTCTCGAGCCTCAGAGCTGCCTCTGTTTCAGCACTCTGGATAGAGACAGCACATGACCATAAGCCACTACACAATTTCCTCAGTACCACCTCTCCTCTTTCCTAACATGTCTGTTTGGTGTTCCATCATAGTGCAGAAAATTGCATTAGGTTTCCACTTTGCTGCAAAAATGCAAGCGAATAGCATATAGGCTACATGCTGAAAATTCTTGTAATAGATTTATACAATGTAGCTATGTTGCTGATGGGGTCGTTTTAAAAGCAATGGAACAGAATACAGAAGCTTTTATTTATTCAATCAGATGAAATTGAAAAGCAGTCTCATCTGTGATATGTTTGATAATGATGGTGGTTGATGAAGGATTTCACTTGGTGTCCTATATCTCTCCAGCTGCCACCGTGATCCTCTAAGCTGCAGTGAAAATATGCCTAAAGCCTTTTGTTTAGAATAATCCTGTAATCTGAGTTACTGAGAAGGCCTCTTATAGCAGTCTAAGCTTTCACTTTTTCAGTCACAGAAGGAGAAAAAAAATCAGGGCTGAGCCAGTGGTGCTCTTTATTAAACCATGTTTTCAGCCCATACAGGCCTACTTAATGACTAAATACAACAACAAAATCTAAGTCTGGTCAGCAAAGCTGTCAATTCCCCAGTAGTAAGGAAGCAGCTTTGTTTTCAGAAAATGGCTTCCTGTAAGCACAAAGACATGTAAGTGACATCAGAGTGTTACAGTCGTATATTTTTCACTGGAATTTCATGTGACAGGTTTTTTATTCAATCAAGTGTTGGTATACATAATCCAACATTTCAGTAGGAGCTCAATGACATCACTTAAGTTTCTTAAAACTCAATATTGATGCAAATAACATGCAATTCATACAGCCACAACATAAGTTTCAGTAAATATTAGACAATACCCATTTTTTTTCTATTAGCCTAGGAAGTTCTGAGTCCATCCCAAATTAGCAATGGTAATAATGTATCAGCTATTATTTTATAATTTTACAATATTATAGTTTTCTTTATTTTTACCTAGCTGAATAGCAGAAAAGGTGCAAGGTGGGTATGTGGCAGGCAGGCCATGTTTGCATGAAGGGCTGGGTTGATGTGATCTTTGTCTTTCCTAGAAATGGAAAAGTACAAGCCAGGGGAAGAAAGGTTAGGCCAGTTCACTTTGTGTAACATGTTTGGCTAGGCTATTATAAGGTCAGTGCCCCGTGTGGAACTGCAGGTACCACTGGTGGAATGCGAGTTCGTGAGGAATGCAGTGTCAGTGCTTGGTACAGAAACTTCTGCATGAGGGAACCTGCAGTAGGCTTGTCGATGTGAATCAGGCATTTAGGGATGAAAAGATCTTCTTCTTTCATCTGGTTTGTTTTGGCAATAGCAGAGGCCTAAGGGCAGAAAGAGCTGCTTGCACATTACACGGCATTTTACATTAGTTGTTAGGTATTGGAGTCTGCCATGGGAAGGTTTACTTCAGTCTAGTCCAAACTCATTCCAATCCTGTAGCTGTGTGTTTTGTAGGAGTTCTGTTAGTGTCTATGTGTGTAAAATATTTTAGGACTGAAAACAATTTTAGAAAGGAAAAGGTGATATTTAGAGGTCAGCAAGATTCTTTGTCATGTTGAGCCAGCATTTAGAACTGGTTCCATGTTTGCAGAGTTTTATTTTTAGGCTTTAATAACCCACTCACATCTGATGTGTTCTCCTTGTCAGGGTTCATTTGCCTGAGATCTATGTTTTGTCAGAGACAGAAAGCTTATTTCATTTACCAATAATGAAAAGTGATTTTAAATGGACATAACCTGTGCTCATTTGCATCCCTCTTCTATGGCAAACACCTATAAACACACATTAAAATATACATTCACGCACACAAACACACTGCTAAAAGTCATGAAGCCAGTCGATAGCAACTGTTGTCAAGCAGCTGTTACCTGGGCAACCTGAGGAGAGGTAAGGCTCAAGTCAAGAAGAAATGATTCCATGGGGGAGAGTGTTAGAGATGGATTAGAGGAAAATGGAAAGGCAAAAAACAAGGGCTCAGACAACACCTACAAGGGAAAAAGACACTGTGCAGTCTGAGGGGGGTGGTGTAAAACATGCAACTGGTGACTCTGATTTGTTCAATCATTCTGATCTACCATTTTTTCTGAAGATATGCTATCTAAAAGGGTTTACGATTAGTGAAAACAATAGTGCAATCAGTGATGATTGTCTGTTGATGTCAGCAGACCATACAGACTAAAGCATCAAAAGATTCACTGACCACTTGCATTAAATTCTCCTAGTAAATCACTCTCAAGAAAGAGCAAATAGTTCATAATACTGCTCCAGTATAGGGAAAAAAATATGATATTAATATAAAAGCCAAGATAAAACACTGGCATCCAGATAATAGAAAAATATGTAATGTATTTCCCACCAGTAACAAAGTAATTGAAAGAAGCAAATAAAAAGCATTACCACTGACCAGCACAGGATACATCTGTTCTTTGAAAATTCCCCATAGGCTAAATTAAGCAACACGCTGTAGTCCAGAGCAACAGACAAACCACAGTAGACATGCGTACATGCACACACAGAATAATGGCACACTTCCATTGCACACAATATGCTTGCTACTGGCAGCTCAAACTTTGCAAAGACTCCAAATTTATCTACATATGTTACCAAGTCAAGCATCTACAGTGCAGCATGTCAGTTTAACTTACCCTTAATCAGAGAGATGTCTGATTACTAATGTAATACTGCTCCACCCTGTCTAGAGAAACAGCAGAGAGGGCAAAAATTGCTGTAATATTCACAGAGCTAGGAGCAGATAGAGAGAGACTGAGGGAAAAAATGCATATATGGAGGAGATGATGATTGTTCTTAAGTTCCTCCACACACACACACACACACACACCACAGTGTCTGATCTCTCTGATTCCGCTTCACAGATAATCAGCACCATGGAAACTCAGGTGTCCAATGGTCCGAGCGGAACCAGCATGCCTAACGGCCCGGTTATCAGTACCAATGGTGCCACAGACGACAGCAAGACCAACCTGATCGTCAACTACCTGCCACAGAATATGACCCAGGAGGAGTTCAAGAGCCTGTTTGGCAGCATTGGAGAGATTGAGTCCTGCAAGCTGGTCAGAGACAAAATCACAGGTGATGCAAACTTTACACATATGATCAGTTACTAAACGTCTCACTAAACGTGATTTGCAAAGTTTGCAAAGGAAAAAACATATAAAAGGACAACTCTTAGCTTTAATTATTTTATAAAAAATACTTTAAGGGATTTCTGCATTCTTAAGGAAATATAGTTTAATCTAGAAACAGAAAGTGTTTTCAGTTTGTCCCTCTGGGGAAACTCTTAAGGGTTCTATGTAGAATCCTAAAAACACAGGGCTTTTCATTATAGAACAAAAAATCCCCTAAAGGTACTTCTTTAGAAAGCTGCAAACTTTAAACATCCTAAGAGTTTTAAAATACCGTTTTGTTCTGAGAGTCTATGTTCATTGTACAAAAAAAATAAAAATAAATGAAAAATAGGCTACCCACCTACACTAGCTACCTTGCAGTATGTTATAACGGGCATGCTATACTTTTCTCACATCACCATGTATAAAAGTACAGCATATCATTAACGGCATAATTATTGCAGATTATTATGATATGCAGTCCCACTTATCAGGCTATAACTCACTGTTTTCTGCTGTGCTACAGGTCAGAGCTTGGGCTATGGCTTTGTAAACTATGTTGACCCTAATGATGCCGACAAGGCCATCAACACGCTCAATGGTCTCAAACTGCAGACAAAAACAATCAAGGTAAGAACACCTTGACCCCACGCTCCTGCATCATACTGCTGACAGGCAGGGCCTAAGGAAGAAAGAAGAGAAAGTGAGGAAGTGACAGGCGGGACAGAGGGAAGGGAGGAGAGAGGGTGGGACAGAGGGCAGAGAAGGCAGCAGCAGGCACAAAGGGAGCAGAAGAAAAGAAAGAGGGAGAGGCAAAAGCAGAGGTCAGAAAGCAAGGGGGCTGTGTGCAAAGGTGATTGTGATGGAAATGTAATTAGGGAGGTGCAGTGCATGGCATTTAGGGGTGGGGGTGCTAAATCAGTGCAGGAAGCCCCATCTGCCTCCAATCTTGGCTAATTAGGGCCTTCTTTGTCTCCAAATTCAGCAGGGGATAGGAGAAGGGGTTCGACTCGAGGGGTTGAGGAGAAAGAAATTAAACATTTCAGACTGGTTAACTCTACCTGATCACAGCAGCTCAAAGTTGGTGTCAAAGTACAAACCTAAGAAGGTTGGAAAGAAAGAACCTTTCTAAAAAAAATAAATAAATAAAAATAAAAAAAAAGATCAAACACATATTTCCATTTTATTTCATATCACATACCAAATATTTCAATTAAAAATCGTATATTTATTAGAAATATATATTTTTACAAATGTAATTATATAAATAAAAAAATCCATTAAAAAAAAAAATAAATCTGATGATGTTCTCAACAGTGTTAGCAGGCGTTTATCATTGGTGTGCATGGTGCATCCTTAAGCTGAGCAAATGTCATATTTTCCATGTCAAAAAAGCATTGTTAGAGAGATGAGAGGACTTGGGAGGAGATAAAGGAGGAGGGAAAGGAGGTGCAGGAGCAAAGGCTAGAGGAGGCAGCGTTGCGAGCAGAATGCCAATGACAGGATTAGAGGCCATATGGGCTGCAGGCACCATCTGTAGTGTGGGAGAGATAGGGAGAGGGTTAATTATAGGGCAGAATCCAGTCTTCTAATAAAACACCCCACCCCGCCCTTCCAGCCGGCAGTCCAATCTCCACCATACACTCACCCACTCGCTGAACAATAACACCCCGGACCCCAACAATACAGCTGCTTAGTCATACTCACCCCCAGCATGTATACATGCACAGATGATGCAGACATGGAGCCTACGCCATTCAGACCCAGCTAGCAATTAGCCTTAGTGTTCTACAGTACACATGTGGGAACATAAAGAATATAAGGAAATAAAAAAGGAATATAAAGAACAATGAAATACAGAATGTCCAAAAGACTCAAAGAATATAATATGTCTGAAAATACTCAAAATGTTATGCTCAGCCTCTACAGTACAAACAACTATACAATAATTGAAATAATGGAATACAAATCTGCTTCTGGAAATGTCAGTGTTATGGAGTATTTTGCAAGGACAGGAGCTAAATGTGTGAGCTTTCAGGGATGCTGGACGTATTGTAAGCTGTTTACTTGGTTTGTTGGTTGCCAGAGGAGCAATTTCCCCTTGAGGCAGAAGACAAAGAAGTGAGGGAGAAGAGGGAGGGGACAAATTCTCTATCACACAAAAACACACACTGAGAGTCCTACCATCAATCACAGTCATTCTCAGTCAGCCCCAAATTCAAACATAAATACAGACTTGGGACAAATGAAAGGAAAACGTTCAGTTGAACCACCACAACAGCTTCAGTGAGCCTTATCGGAGTTTTTACAAGTTTCTGGAATGGTACTAGAGGGATCGACGGTTTTCTTTCAAAAGATATTCCACCAAATGTTGTTTTGTTGATGGTGTTGGAGACCACGGTCTGAAAACATCAATTCAAAATCTCCTCTATGTATTCAGCTGGGTTGCTATGTGGCGATGAGATATGGAAAAGGCAGAAGCAATCAAAATATGTTTGTATTGATTTACAGTGACCCTTCTTATTAAGGGGACAAGTGGAACCAAACCATACTAACAAATGCCCCCCACAGCACTCTTTTTTCCTTTAATTTGACACTGTATATTTAATGAGAAAATCTGTTCTCATTGCAATTACATCTAATTCTAAGCTGGAAGATAACATACATAGAAATATTATTTCAAAGTACAAAACTACAACTTTTTATGATCTTACACTTTAATGGATTTGTAGAGACCAGTGGGACTGAATTTAGAAAGCATCCTGCTGGACTGCTTAATAAGGGTACTAGAGCATGTTTGTTTACAGCATTGGATCTGAAGAAAGGAAGGATGAAAAAGAAAGGGAGTGGGCAGATGGAGCCCTTCTGAACCCTGGACGGAACTCTTATAGCATGTGTAAAAAGATAGTAATGACACTGGCAGGAGGGCTTGTATTACCTTATCTTTGAACTGTAGTTTGTGCTGCTTACAAACCTGTGTCATGTTTTAGGTGTCCTATGCCAGACCCAGTTCTGCCTCCATCCGTGACGCTAACCTCTATGTGAGCGGACTACCTAAGACCATGAGCCAGAAGGACATGGAGCAGTTGTTCTCCCAGTATGGCCGTATCATCACCTCCCGCATCTTGGTGGACCAGGTCACAGGTACAGCCTTAGCTGTAATACATTATTGTAAAACTTATATGCAGCTGTAGGAAGCCACACATCAAAATTTCTATAATATAATAAAATACATCTAGTGGAGATTAATTAGGATTGTATACATGAGAAGAACTCATATATTGTACCTGATGCTAATGTTGCTCCCTACTCCTGACACAGGCATATCACGAGGAGTGGGCTTCATACGCTTTGACAAGAGAAACGAGGCTGAGGAGGCTATCAAGGGCCTGAATGGCCAGAAGCCCCTGGGTGCTGCAGAGCCAATCACTGTCAAGTTTGCCAACAACCCAAGCCAGAAGACAGGCCAGGCACTGCTCACCCAGCTCTACCAGACCGCCGCCCGCCGTTATACAGGGCCCCTGCACCACCAGACTCAGCGGTTCAGGTACTGTTTGATACCTATTATGTCTCTCTGCTCCTCTCTGCTGGCCCTTTCTTTAAAATGCAGTGCTGCCATGCCACTAGAGGGGAAAAAAGACCCAATATGACCAACAAAGCTATTTATGTTGACAATTTTAATAGACATTTAACCAACATATAACATGCAGTGCGTTCAATCCATCGCCTGGTGGCCCTGGAAGTAGCACGTCAGTGGACGAGTCCTGTGTGGCGACAGGCTAAGAATGATGTAATGCTCCCTCTAGTGGCTCCACAGGCTGTGTGTTAAATGAAAACCCTGTTCTCTGCTTTGTCAGATCCTGCCACTAATGTCTCCACCTACTTCACTCTCCCTCTTGCATTGCAGACTCGACAATTTACTAAACGCCACCTACGGAGTCAAGAGGTAATTTCCAAAAGAGGTGTCTTTTTCAAAAGCATCCATGCCTACAACAGCCTCAAACAAAGTGGCCGGAATGCCCCCTGCTGAATTAAGCTTGAATTAGGTGATTTGCAATGCAAAATCGCACTCCATAGTCACCATAAGACTAAATAAAAAATAATAACAGCCAAGTGAAAATCTACACTGTGGCACAGCAGGACATTCTGGAATGGCTTTGTTGAATTGTTTTGTTCTTTTGGTTGATTACTCGATTGAACTGATTTGTATATTTTTTATTGAACTAACATTTAATTTCTTTTCAGTTTCAGTTGCTTTAATGTCCATTTTTTCCACCAGCATGGACATACCAGATTCCGTTTGCGTCTCTTCTGTTGGCTCCAGTTTTGTTGATTTATTTCTTGTTTGCTTTCATCCCTCTCTAGGTTTCTGTGTTTTGCTCAGTATCGTGAGATTTCTGTTGAACTGTTTTTTTTTGTAATTCCTGTGTCCTGTTTCTACAGAGGCTTTGGTCACCAGGGAATATGACTAAAATACTCAGTGAATGTGGGCTAACATGTTTTAGAGAGCAAAGCAGTGTTCTTTTTTCCTAGCTAGTAGTGGAGATGAGGATCGGCTGTCAAGCCCTGAAGGCATAGATATCAAATTGCAATAGAGAACGTGTAGAGCAAGTAGTGAACTGCATGTGGCATGGAACTTCAGAATGACACCCATGGTAGTTGTCCATCTCTCTTCCCCAGGTTCTCGCCCATCACCATCGACAGCATGACCACGTTGGCAGGCGTAAACTTGACGGGTCCCACCGGCGCTGGCTGGTGCATCTTTGTCTACAACCTTTCTCCTGAGGCTGATGAGAGCGTTTTGTGGCAGCTGTTTGGGCCCTTCGGTGCTGTCACTAATGTCAAGGTCATCCGCGACTTCACTACTAACAAATGCAAGGGCTTTGGCTTCGTCACCATGACCAACTATGATGAGGCGGCAATGGCCATTGCCAGCCTTAATGGCTACCGCCTTGGTGACCGTGTGCTGCAGGTCTCCTTCAAGACCAGCAAGCAGCACAAGGCTTAAGGAAGAGAGGTGTGGCCTGGCCGTTACCACCCCTTAACCCAAAGGGGGAGGGGGGCACTTAGCTTCCCTGCACATTCACTCTACATGGGCCTGGACTGAGTCTCTCTTTGACATTTATCATACACACACGTGCGCGCGCACACACACACACACACACACACACACACACACACACACACACACACACACTTAGCCAGAGTCTCCAAAAATAAACACACAAGCTTTTTTTGGCTTCTCTTTACATGACATGCGAATCCTTCCCTACATTTGCCTGGATTGAATTAGTAGAAGTGGGTACTTGGTGAGTGTGTGGGACTGTTTTGCAAGGGACATAGTTTTAATGAATGTGACGTAGAATGTGTGCTAAGTGCTTCGGTTTAATTCAGGCAAATTAGAAGCATCGCTGAACAAAATTGATCTTAATATACACACCCCCACACCCATATATATATATATATATATATATATATATA
>JAQQZR010000023.1:13814332-13833739 GCA_030068235.1 Notoglanidium macrostoma | reverse complement strand
CACATATACAAACATACTCACATATACATATACACACACACACACATATATATATATATATATATATATATATATATGTGTGTGTGTGTATTTATGGATGTATGTATGTATGTATAAAAAAAACTTACTTACCCAAATTCTTGCCCCAGTTACTCTCCTGTATTTATGGAGAGTATGTAGTCACATTTTTTACACTTGGGCATTTTGAATCAGTGGATTTTTTTAGATTTAAGGAAAAAAGAATAAAAACAGTGTTCTCTCATATATATATATTATTATATAACTATATATTCAATATTTAAGGTGGTTATAATAGCCAAGTATGTAAGCATTTTCTAGAACTTTTATTACAGTTTCCTGGCTTCACCTATGGTTGCATTCTAGCTTTAGGGCGCTGTAACGACCCCGTGAAAGGTCTAATCCAACAGTCGGTTTAATAATGCGCGTAACAGCTCCCACAAGGCTGAGGAATATTAGAAGGCCACTATAGTCACTTCACTAAAGACACAACAAGGCATCATAAACACAATCACAGATACAAGCAAACACATGACAAAAAAGCAGCCAAGATCACAGTCACCCTGTATTTTTCCAATCTAGTTTCTACAGTTTAGAACAGCTGTCAATGGAAGCAGTTTGGCAGTGTTTACGTGGTGATGACGTATGCATAATTCTTTTTGAAAAGGCAAAAGAGGTACATCTAGTATAAAATCACATTGCACTATAGTCAAGCTAGACAAGCAAATTCCAAAAACATCAGAATCAAAATCTGATTTCCTGTAAAGGGTGCACTGTGAAGCCTCAAACTTCCAGTTCCAGCTTTCCTTGGAAAAAAAGACATTTAAAAGGAAAAAAAAAAGCTGATGTCTAAACTACGACGTTATGAGAATTACAGAAAGAAGGGTTTAGTAGCTGCTACCCTTTTTCCACATAACATCCCTCTGGATCCTTCTTATCTGTTAAACTGATAAGCTTTGTGCTCCTAACTGGTCTTCATGCAAAGACAGACCATCTATGCCTCCAACACAAGCTAGGATATTCCATTCTAATGCCCATTATAAGGCAAAGCCACCTGATCAGCAAAATGATCAGCACTTCATTCACCTCCACTGAAGATTTAATATTAAATCCCCTTTAAAAAGATGCACTGAATGCGGATGCCCACATTGCTAACAGAAAGTCAAATGCCCATAAAAACAAAACTGTTCCAGGGAGAGAGACGTTGCTGTATAAAAAAAAAAACAGATAAGAATTTAACATGAAAGAGAAGGGTTTAAAAATGTGCATTTAAACCGAATGACATTTTGCTTTTTCTTGATAACGCTGTGTTCGCCAAAGAGGACAATGATCTCTTTGAAAATATGGATTACGTTAGAGATTAATATATTTTTATATCTACAGAAAAAAACAAGACCTTGTGCAACATTTTTACAGATTCTTAAAAGCGTGGAAACCTTTGGGACACACCGCATGGCTTTTATTTTTCCGACTTTTCAGCTTTTAGGGGAGAGAGCACCTGACTCTCTGCGGTGTATGGGAGGGGACTGAAGTGTTGGGGACTTACAAACATACAGTATGTGCAGTGAAACCATTACATAATTAAAAACAAACAAAAAAAGCAAGCGAGCTTGCATTATGCTTAAAATGAATAACAAGACAAGAAGATTTCGCTTTAGGAACAAAAGCAGTTGCATTTTTTTCTGAAGTTGCTTCAGCGGCGGTGCAGTGAAACCCTATGGTGTAAGTAGGGACAATATTTACTAGCTGCAATCTGTTCCACAAAGGCTCGATATCTGCAAACTGACAGTGGCACTTTTATATCCAAGCATCTCATCAATTTATTTTGCAGATTAGATTTAAATGTAATCTATCACCCATACATACCATGCTCAATGCACCAAAGAACATATTGAAATTTGGGCTCTATTACAGCTGCACACTTAATTTCTATTTATATAGGCTACACAATAGCTTACAACTGGCTAATTATATCCTCCAGTAGATGATATCATCACATATCCATTGTCTGCTATGACAATATTTTCATCCTTGGAGTGATTCTGTCAGGTCTGGAGGGCCTAGTCATCAATAACTATTGATCTATTGGGTTGTTAGAAGAGAGAAAACACAAATCTGTGTTGATCCATGGGTCTCCATGACCTGTCCTGATTTAAAACATATCAGATTTAAACGTCACATGTTTATTTCCCAAAGCTGACTAATAACCTTCATGGCTCATTTTGCGCTTTATATAAGCACTAGCTAACTGAGGGGTCACAGCTTTGTCACTGATCATATCATTCTCGCCATATTCACATCACACCTAAATCGATAGGTATATCCATGAATCATTTCATAACTGAGATCCATGCCTCTTGCCCTCTCTTTCTCTCTCTCTCTCTCTCTCCCCCCTAAATATCCCCCATATCATATTTCTCATATTATTCAATTACATCAAGGCTTTCTTTTTGCTTTCACAGCACCACACAGATGCTACTCACCCAAAAACTATCATGCAAACATATCCTGGCCAATATTGCCCACTATTAATTGGTGACGTGCCAATGAAAAGGCATGATTACCTTGAAATAATATCTCAAGCCTTAGTAGCATGCCTTATGAAGTTTTTGACTACCCTCCACATGTAGTGCAGAGGATGCGAGGGGCAATCCAGGGCAATTTTTTGTAACGCTCTTGGGAGGAAGTAGCTGGAGAAGGTTCTGCCGCAGAAAAAGAGTCCTTAGTGAGCCCACAGCACACAGTGTCAATTAGCTCTTTAACTTGAAACACCCACACACCCACACACAGTGAATCCAGAGACCCTCTCCCCAAGAGAGCCAGAGACAATGGCAGAATCACACATACTGCACCGCTTGAGCAACAAAATACAATAAATCGTTTAAAAAGACAAAAAAATTTTCCTATGGAACAGTACGTGCAATGTGCTTTGTTTTTATATTGACTGAGAACAAAAGATATATATATTTTTTAAAAAAGAAATTAAACATCACATTGAAGTGGTTTGCAGAACAGTGAAAGGATCAAATGCGATAAACAGCAAAAAAAAAAAAAAAAAAAAAAAAAAAAAAAAAAAAAAAAAAAAAAAAAAAGACAAAACAAACAAGTGTTAACAGATTCATTAAAGGAATCAAAGAAACACCAAGAGCTCTGATCTCTGATGATGTTCATTATCCCTTCCTTCTCCCCTGAGTTAGTGCTCTGACCATGCATGGTAAAGCAAACAGCCGAATGTGGTACATAAAAGAGCAATTTTCAATGACCGTGAAAGGAATACTGTCTAATATTTCATCAGTTTTAGCCCATGTCGATTTCAAAATATCATTTTTCCTGTAATTTATTGATTTCTTTTACATATCAGAATCACATGTTAACTTAGCGTATTTGTGTCGTTGACGTTGCCATAGAGAACATACATGGGTTGGATATTTCTTTTGGTTGCTTATTGGGTACAATTTATTCTATTTTTCCATTATTTAAAATTAGTTGCTGTTCCTACAGTGAATGCAGATTTTAGAATTAGTTAGATTTTTTTATTTCAATCGAACTGTGCTCAGTTGTGTTTGTAAAAGTCTGTGGTAGCTTTTGTTGCAACATGAATAATTTAAACAGAAAAAAAATTCAATATAGCGCCAACGAACTTGTATTATTTGGGCGACTTTAAGCTTGTAGTTTTAACTTATTGTTAACTTAAAAACTATTTATTCTCATTATTATGATTATTATTATTGCCTCGTATAAAAGTATGTTTTGTGTATATTTATGGTTTATTTCATATTTGCAAGTTTAAAAGAACTTTAATTTTGCCAAATGTGGATACACCGTTTTTTTTTTGTTTGTTTGTTTTTTTGTTTTCCTTTCTTTCTAAAAAGGGAACAAATAGAATTTAAAAAAAAAATAAAAAAAAAACAGCTTTAGAATTACAATTTGGAAAAGTTCTCCATAGGCAAAGAATGCACTGCTATATTAAACTAACTGAACGTGTAAACATACATGCTGTGTTCTAGATGTTATGCCTTTACTGCCTGTGTTCTGTTTGTCTTGTTAAATGAAAACCTTTTAATTATTTGATCTAATCACAGTCTTGTTTTATCCAGCCACGTTTAGACCCCTGTGAAAGTGAGGAAGGAAGGAGGGAGGGAAGAGAGAAAGACAGAAGAGGAAGTGTTAGGAGGAGACCATAGATAGTGGGGCTGTGTTTGAGCAGACGTTCCCAGAACCTCTCTTTTCAGATTGTTGTGCAGCTGAAGCCTAAATCCAGAAGTCCAGGAGCAGGCAGTGATAGAGAAGGGGTCAGTGGTTCCTCTGTTTCTCAACCAATTGTATTTTTGTATCAATTAATTTAGAAAGGGATGCAGAGTTACTTAGCAATGTTCTTCTTATACCATTTCTCATGGTACAATAATACAAAAAAATAAAGGATTAACCACAAAAGCCTCCGACACCATTGTTCGAGGACAAAAAGTCAAATCTCATAGTTCCAAACACAACCAAACAACCAACAATGTAACAAAGGAAAAAAAAATTAAATATATCTTTCTGTTTAGTTTAGAATATTTATTACTGGGATTACAGCTGAAAACGCTTGAGGACTTTTTCATGGAATTATTTAATTATTTGTACTTTACATGCCAGAAAAATAAAATAAAAGTTGCGAACCCTAGTGTCCTTGTTGTTTTCCTGTTTGACTGGGTTTCTGCGGACAGGACCGACTGCAAGAAGTGAAATCAGCTCAGGAACGATTCTCTGTGTGGAATTAACCACTGGTGTGTCTGGATTTCAGATGAATAGAAACAGAGGTTTCTCTATAGCACTGTGTTCTAGTTATCAGCACGCTCGTTTTTTAGAGTATATCCTTGTTCTCTAAGCAAACTACTCTGGTTAAAAAGTTTCTGAAGAAAAAACACAAATACTGCATTTGAAAAGGAAACAAATGGACCGTGAATTTAAAACATGACTTTATTTGTGTTGGAATGTGAGCAGAATCCAATTTCAGTAAAAAATAAAACAAACAAACAAAACCCAGACAACCACAAATCACCACATCTTCAACTAAAATTCACCAGAACATCGACTGGAGCAGAGATGAGAGATGAGGCAGACAGTGCGGAGCGTCTGAGGCTAGAACAGACTCAGACACAATCCCCTCGCTGTGACCTGGAACACTGAAAAAAGTAAAGAAGTCACACAGCTGCTGTCTTAATATCATAAGAGTCTACTGAGGTTCAGAGTTTAACATGGTAGAAATACAATTTTAAAATATTGATATTAAACCTTGTTTGAGAACTGTGGCTATGTTCACATTACAAGACTCATTGTTCAATTCTGATTTTTTTGCTCGGATTGGACGGACCTTGATGGTTCACATTCATAATTACAAGTGACCTAACTGTAGTTAACGGAACACATCTGTTCTCCAAAATATATATATATTGGTTACACTTAAAAACGGTCAGTGGCAAAGTTGTCAAAGTTCAACCAATTTGAACTTTAAACGGAGCATTACAATGCCTGGTTGGACCACTACGCAACGCTGAGGTCAAAACGGAGCATTACGCTCTCTTATCAATGGAAAACAATGGCAAAGTGATCCTATGCTGACCCCTCAACACTAGTCACAGGCAAGCAGCCTAACCATAACCTCAAAGACTTAATCATTTGAATTTAAACATATTGTGACACTATAGTTTTACTCCATCACAATATTTTTTCAGACATAAAATGTTACTTGAGTATTGCAACTTTTGCCTGCAAAATACCAGTTTTAACATGATCAGGACTGCCTCATAATTTCAAAAGCAATATTCTTTAGCAACAAAACAATTTTGTTGTCTTTGAGATAAAATAAAATTATTTTGTTTGAAGACAAGAAACGCAACCTCTCCCTTTCTAATGTATGAGTGGAAAATTTGCAATTGTGTGTAATGTTAGGGCTGGGAGACAGGATGATAAAATATTGATACTGTGATAAATAGTATCGCAATGTGCATTTATTTTTATCCATTTATTTATTTTTGTAGATATTACAAAAATCAGTGTGTCCCAAAGTGGGGTCAGGGGTCAAGTTTAAATAAAGGCTATTATTTGAATAGTTTGTGAAATGTATTTTATTGTTAAAGAGGTCTCTGTGTGCAAAACAAATTTGAGAACCCTGGATATAAATCATCAAACTGGGTTTTTTTGTTTGTTGTAACATGCAACACTACTGTATTGCGGGCCATTTCTGAGCAAAGCTGTAGTGTAGAAACGTCTCCCAGTATCGTCATATGATATTTTGGCATATCTGCCAGCCCTAGTATAATGCTTCTCTAATACGTAATATTTTTGTTCAAATTCATAAACGTGTCGATAAATTGGAGTAATTCAGTCAGTCTTGATCGTTTTTGCTACATAAACAATTTACTTCCTCTGCAGGCTAAGATGCTGTAAATCAATTTTCAGTACAGTTCAGTACAAGGACTCCAGCTCTAACACGGGACTTCCTGCTCTGCTGGTGCTGATCTCTTCCTGACATCCATCACAACTCCCTAGATTTTTGTAAACACTGTTGCTTACTTGGACGCATTTTGAAACAGCTCACAACAAATTCATTCTGTGAATCCTCGATGAGGTGAGCTGTACCTGTAAGCGGTACTAATCCTCTTACTAACACTAACAAGCCTGTAGCTGCTTATAATAAATGTTACATGAAGTCATAGCCAAGCTGACTGGAATTAAACTCACTGTTGACACGCAGTGCACTAGAACTCATCGTGGTGAGGCTGGTTAGGGTCGAGGGTTGATGGCTCCTGGCACACAGCGGGAGTGGTGAACTCCATCAGGTACTCACAGCGGCTCGGTTCCGAGGTGGAAGTGACCGTCGTCTCTTTCCCACATGTCATCTTAACCTAAAGAAGGTTGCAAATAGAAATGAAACACACTGCTACTGGTGCAAGATGTACCAGGCATATAAAAATGTGGTAATATATGAATGTGTGTACACAGTCTATCAAGTAATGGATGAAATGGAAAATGTTTCAAGGCTTATGTTTGACTCAAATGACAGAAGTGCAAATAAAATCATATTTCTTTCATGGTAGCAAAATTCATGAAGCCATTGATCTTAGCAGTTAAACAACCCCAAAGCATCAAGGATCCAACCCCATATCTTACAGCAGCTTTCAATGGGATTTTTTGTTTTTGGTTTTGCCGTCCCCAACTTTCCCACCAATTATGGTGATTGTGTTAACAGCTGAAAAATGATTTTGTTCTCATCTGACTCTAAATCACAATGAAGTTCAATCACAGCAATTTGTGTGCTGATCTTATGAAAAGCTTCTTTCTATAGCTGCTTTTAAACAGCTTAAATTATATCCACTGCATGCAATATTTGTGTGTAAAGGCATTATTGCCCATTTCTCTACAGTTCCAGCACTGACTATAATAAGCTAGCTAACTTGTCGGTCTGTCAGCCAATGCTACTAATTTAAAAGCCTTAATAATGTTATTAAGTTAACACAGTGAAACTTGGTGTAGAAGTTGTGGAACTTTCGCAAGTGGGATTATTGTTGTCGTTTTTTTTTTAAACTAGGTGGACAGCAACCCTCCTGCATCCATCCATCAAACTGATCCCTAGTATTAGTTTCAATAAACACTTGGCTATAACCTGAAGCTTGGTGCTTCATCACTGACTCATAAATGAAATAACTATCCAAGACAATATTCAACAAGAGACAGAGTGAAGCACCATGTTAAGAAAGCACACAGACACTGGGTGGAGTGGAAACAAAGACTTACTGTGGTGGACCTATTAGGGCCCTGCCAGCACCCTGTGCCATGCTCATACTTCATCACAAGGTACTTATTGTCCTCAGACCCTGCCCAGGTTCCCCATGTCCTGGATGCACGCACACAGAGAGAGAGAGAGAGAGAGAGAGAGAGAGAGAAATATAACAACCAACAATAATGATGTTCCATTTACAAGGAACACAATAAATCTTCAACTCATTGTGACACACTCTTACCCAAGATTGGTCTCTGAGCCACCGTACTTGGGTTTCTGGGAAACACGGTTAAATGGACAGAGTCTGTAAATATATCTATAGAGAGAATAAAGAATATTAACATTAATATATCTTACCTTAATTTTCAAAAGGTGTTTCATGATTTAAAAAATAATAAAATAATAAAAAAAAAAAAAGTGTGTCACTTTTAAGTCATATTAACTGACTTGCTGTCATGACATACTAAGAACAAAACTTTTCTGCTTTTGTATGGACTGTATGTATGTATGTAAGGACTGCTCATGTCTTAATTTAAGATCATGCTGTAACAACTTGAGTGTTCAGAATTATGAAATTCTTTACAACCTTTTTAACGACTTATAAATGTTGTTTACACCAACTAAACATACAGACTTCCACTTCATTAGGGACACCTCTAGATAACTGCATAAATGTGCAGGTGTAATCAGCCAATCATGTTGGAAGCAGTGCATAAAATTATACAGATACAGGTACGGAGTTTCAGTTAATGTTCACATCAAACATCAGAATGAAGAAAAAGTGTGATCTCTGTGACATGTGGCATGATTGCTGGTGGCAAATGATCGGGTTAAGTATTTCAGAAACTGCTGATCTCCTTGGAGTCAGTCCCTAGAGTCTACTCAGAAAAAAACAAACAAAAAAACATAATGTTTGCTGAGGGTCTGCAGGCTGAAACACTTTGCTGATATGGGAGCTCACAGGAGAGTGACCAGATTGGTCTGAGCTGCCAGGAAGTCTATAGTAACTCAAATAAGCACTCTTTTAGCAATTGTGGTGATCAGAAAAGCATCTCAGCATGCAGTGGATGAGCTACAACAGCAGAAGACCACATCAGGTTCCACTCCTGTCAGCAAGAACAGTTGAAGACTGGAAAAAGACCAGGTGATTATGTTCAACTGTCCAGTTGGAGAGAGTCTGTGCCCATGATAGCCTCAGATTTCTGTTCTTGGCTGACAGGAGAGGAACCTGATGTGGTTATCTACTGTTGTAGCTCATCCACTTGAAGGTTTAATGTTTTGTTCCTTCTGAGATGCTTTTCTGCTCACCACAGTTATAAAGAGTGATTATATGAACTCCTAGATCCATTCTGGCAACTCAAACCAATCTGGTCATTCTCACTTGATGTTGCTTTTCCTGTTTTCTCTTTTTCTCTGTTGGCTTTCTGTTTTTTGTTTTTGCACCACCCTGTGAAAACTCTAGAAACTGTTGTGGGTAAAAATCCCAGGAGATCAGCAGTTTCTTTCAGAAGAACTACTCAAATCACCCCATCTTGTACCAGAGCGATCACTTTTTCTTCATTCTGATGTTTGATGTAAATATTAACTGAAGCTCTTGACCTGTATCTGCATGATTTTATGCACTGCACTGCTGCATCATGATTGGCTGATTAGATCACTGTGTGAATGTGCAGGTGTTCCTAATAAAGTGCACAATAAATGTATATGACACTTAGTTTATTTTATTTTCTTACACCAGAAAAACATATTAAAATAATTACAAATTGTTTTATGTACAAATACTTTATAAACCTTTATATTTTCTTATTATATAGCACTATATAACTGTTATATCTGCTTTGATCCTATTAATGATGTGTTATTCAGCCATGAAAACCTCCCAAATTGTCAGAAATAATATTATAGTTCCAAGGCCTTAACCTGTAAAACATTTAATAAACATTTAAGAAACTGTCATATGTTAACAGTGTGGGATTCCAAAGTTTTATTCTGAGTATGTGCAGGCAAAATAACTAATATTGTGAAAACTGCATCCTACTACTACATTTGTATAATGCTGTTTCTGGTGAACTTACTCGCCAGTTGTGAGCTCGTAGCACTGACTGTAAAGATAAGCAAACTCAGCATTGGGCCCAAAATCAAAGGAAAGCTCTTTCTCGGTGTTCCTGTAAATTCAAGCAGACATACGCATAGTTCTCCATCAAAGACTGGGCTGTCAAACTTTAATAACTAAACAAATATGTGACTGGGGTCATTGCACCAACCTGATCTGATCATCTACTTCACGCAGCGCTTTCTCAGATTCCTCAAATGCATCCCTGGCTCTCTGAGCAACTGTGAATCAGAGAAAAAGCAACTGTTATTTTTTAAGGGAAGCAGTGAGGTGGCAATATGTATGAGTTAATTTCCATGATAAGGAAATAGGAACTAGTTATACCATTAACAATACACTACACTACTATAAATAACAGTAGTCTGCTTTTAAACATAGCAGGCTAAACTCCTACAAGAGATATTTGGCAAAATAAAAAGTAAAATAAAGAGTCCTACTGACCATCAATTAAAGCTTGAGTCTCAGCATCATAAGGTGGCATAGTGTCTTCTTCCTCCATCTTCTCTGGAATCTTGATGCTAGAAGCCTGTGCAAAATAACATAACTAGTAAGAATTTCACAAATGTACTTCTCTGAACAGCAGGCCAATTCACTCACCTAACTGAGCAGAGTGATCTATTGCTCACATTCTTTACCTTATTCAGGTCTTCCTCTTGATAATCATCTTCCTCATCCAAGTCCTCTTCCTCTTCTTCTGGAATGTCGTCGTCATCGGGGTATGGCTCCGAGTCGTTGTCTACGACGGGTTCCTTGCTTTCTTCTGCTGGAGAGTCCACTGGCGCTGGCTCCTTAGGCTGAGACTGCAACAAATCCATTCAATAAGAATATGCTTTAGAATGACCAATTACGTAACACGGAATAAGAACGGGTGGGTGACTTACTTTTAACACAATTTGCGTATGCAAAAAAAACCTAAATGTTAAATATCATAAGCAGTAGACATTAATTGCATCCATAAAACAGTCAGCAACAGATCCTTCCATACAAAATAAACGTTTTATTTGGTAGACAGAAACAAATATTTCAATAGCTACATATCACAAAGAACTGTTTAGTGATTTTGTATATACAGTATAGTACCATGAATTGTGGATTGAATCATTTATTGTCCATGCTGCATTCAAAGGTTTAATCCCAGTAATGTCACCATCACTCAAAATTAGACATGATAAAAAACCTGACCATTCAACCAAACCAGAAAAATAAACAACAGTAAATAGAATAACATAATAGTTAAAGTGCATGGCATACATGATGCAATTTGCCCTTTCCTTGCAGCGCTGATCTTTGCAAATGCCTTTCATACAAAAATTGGGATGATGAACAAATCTTCATTAAATCAAATAATGTATTAATTCTTTCAATTAGTAAGAAGAAATCTAAATGCAGAGCAATATCAGGAAAAAAGGGGGGTTGTTTCTTGTTGTTTCTTGACAACCAGAAATGTTGATAATATAACAAAAGTTTGTAGGTTCTGTAAATGTTCAATAAAATGTTATATTCAGGATCTTTGTATTTTTAAAGTGGCAGACTTTGGTCAATACAAGTGTAGCAATATTTGCAGGATGGAAAAAGTATTTCCTCCAATACCACGTTTTATACGGAGTCAGCCAAAATAAATCTATACACACTTCAGGAACACTTCTGCACATAAATGTCTGGAAGCTGATGGCCACCACTTTGAGCACCTCTTGTAATTGTAGAGGCCAAAGGTAACTTGTATTAATCTCAATTTAGTATTAAAGCATTTATACAAATTTTTCTTTTCCTGAAGTGTGTATACATTTGTTGGCAGACGCTGTATATACGATTCATATACAAAAAAATACTGACGGGTAGAGGCAACTCTAAAGAAAAATCTGTCATGAACCATTCTTTGTGTGACAAGAGTTACAGAAACAGTTAAGCAGCAGTCAGCAAAAGACAAAAGCCAAATCTAGATTACGGTCAGTGGGTCTCTCATTTATTAGACTGATGTTTACTGACCTCTGAGACATACTTGTCCTTAATGTTGTTCCATATGCTTTCAAAAGCTGCTGTGTCTACCCGGTCAACCCCTCCCAACAACTCCTGGGGAAGAAATCACGCTGCAGTTATTATAATAGAAGAAGCCAAAAAAGAAAAAAAAAAAAAAAAAAAAAAAGAAAAAATACCTGGGCCTCTGTTTCAGAGAAAGTGTCATCTGTATCTGAATTGAGCTCTGCATGTGTCTGCAGCTCTGCAACTGAAACACTGAAAAACAAACACAACAAATGGCCAAAAAACCCCCAAATGCATTCAAATTCATAGACAGAAACACTCGCACAGCTGCACTTACAATCCATCTGCATCATCATCTAGCTCTAGAAAAGCTTCTGCCATTTTAGCTTTGTCCTTCTCCACACTGATCACTGCTTTTTGTTCTGTAATAACAGCAAGCAAAGAGGCAACATGGCTCAGAAACACATGGACCAGCTAATATGAAAGCCAGTACCTAGGAATGAAGTGACTCACAAGAAATTTCATGCATAGGTAGAAATATTTATATTTACAGAACCACCAGACACAAGAACCATCCTTGCCATTTCACTTTTGCACCACTGGTTCTTCCTGTTTGCACTACCACACTATTTGCACTACCATATGCACACTATGTATATTGCACATTGTCTGTACATTGGGCACCGTTTGCATTGTTAATAGCTTATATATTTATGATGTATACTATATATTATAGCTAATCTATACAACAGATTGTTTTTTACATTCAAAATACATTATAGATATTGTATATTATAGATACATATTGTAATATTGTATATAGATACTTTAGATATATTGCATATAATGTAAGTATTGTATCTTTTATATATAACTTGTATCATATATAATCGGTATTTTTGATATTTTGTTGTATTTTTTAATTTACTTACATTATGTAATGCCTGTGTTGTACATTACATATACACTCTTTCCCTGCCCACCCCCCATTATTTTTCTATACGCTAGAGAGACACCAACTGCTAGAACCAAATTCCTTGTGTGTGCCAACATACTTGGCCAGCAACTGTGATTCTAATTCCGATAACTGCACTTACCCTCCCAAGCCTTAAGATGGCGTTCTTTGGCTTCTTTCTCGGGCTGTTCTGCTGTCTCTTTAATGGTCCTCATATCCTCCACTTTCTTCTCCAACTCCTTTTTACTGTTCTGCAGCTCAGTCAGCTTATTCTGTAGGAGACAACACAGTTGGTTTCTATTTTCACAAAATTAATCAATTTAGAATTATGTTGGCTGTAAAACAATGAACAGCTTGGCTACGTTAGCAGCAATTTGAATTACTGAAAGGCACAATTCTTATCATGATTAAAAAAATAATCATCTGAGTTGGATCTAAGCTGAATTCTAAAATCACAACTCTGAAAGCAACAGTGCTGTTAGGCTTTTTTTAACCTGTTTTTCTTGTTGGGTTGTCTTAGCTTCCTGAATGAGCTGCTGTTTGAGGAGGAAACCTTCTTTGGTGATCTCAGCCATCTTCTGCAGAACCTCCCTCTCCTTTCGGCCCATCTCCCTGAGAACCAGCAAAGTGTTAAAGCACACCTTCACAATAATGCTCACAGCTTTTATACAAAAGCTCCCTTTTTTTTTTTTTATATAAGGTTCCTTTAAAATCTTTCACTCAAGAATCGAAGAACATTGTGCAGTGGGGAAAAATATAATGACCCAATCCCAATCCCCCTCTTAGCCCTATCACTCGGCCATACCACCCCATTTTGTGTGCTCCTGCATACGGCAGGGTGTCACGTTTCTTTTGGAGATGGAGGGGTAGTGGCCATCTAGCCCTCCAAATGACCATCTAAACTGAGTGTTTTCAGAAGCAGGCTCCAAATTGAGTAGTAGAAGAAAATTCCCCAAATGCTTTGCAACTGAGGCAGAGTAGCATGCCACATGGCTAGTAGTATATCTTCACAGATGATGATGCAAAAATTTTTAAATCGGTCATGAGGTGAATGAAGAGGAACATGTAATTCAGTTATAAAAAGCAGAAAACTTTTCAGAAAAGTTGCCGAAAAGGGGGGATACAAAACAAGTACATACATGAGAAATGATGCACAACCCAACTAATGAAATACAAGATGTAAATATTACTACCATTAATAGCTTTCAGAGTAAAGTGCTTCCATGCAGAACAGTGTTTTTCAATCCTGCTGGTTAATTAGCTGACAAGTTGAATCAGGTGAGCAGGCAGCAGTGAAATACCAAAATATGGTACTCCAGGGCCAGGATTGATGCTACCTTCCAGTCCTTCTCAATAAATCTGTGCATACGAGTTTGGAGGTGGTAGTTAACGACATTGTGATGATGTTCAGGCACATTCACCTCGTAATTACTTATAGGACTTCAGGAAATGTTAACAGCAGTCAGATTGCGAGAGATGCTTTTAACAAAGTATCATTCACTTTATTTTAACCCCTGCCACAACACATACTAAATATGTATATAACAGTATTCATTCATTAATGATAACATGTATATCAATAGAAAGATCTACATACATACAGCCTACATTTACTGTACAAAGACCTATTAAATTATAGAGAGCAGAATGATCTTCTCTCTTAGGAAACCTATTACACTTAATCCAAAACTTACTTGCAGGTGTTTTCACATTTGGCCCCACTGTTGTACTCATCGGTGGAGTCACAGCAGTCTATGAGGGGAAAAGCATTTTTTTATTGCATGGTATGTGCACAAACCTATGTTGATCCCACAACTAGGGCACATTACCCTTCAGCACAATGATACTACAGAACATGAAAGAAATGCTTGTGTCAACAACTTAATGACTACATTCACATGATTCAATAATTATAATTTGGATCAAACAACATTGGCCAGTGTTTACCCATGCCTCATGTTAGGTTCATTAATGTGAGTTTAATATGCAACATGTACTGCGAATGTAGTAAGGTCAGAGGCGATGTTTTTTCTGATTGTGCAGCCTTATTCTTCAGAGTGTGACAGTGTGCAAGGTTAGATCTGAGTGCAAGGTGGAGGCTCTCACCACATATGCCGTCATTAATGCGGGAGGACGGGATAAAGGTGGGTCGGTAGCCGACATTAGTGCAGTGGAAGCTCCCATTGGGACAAGCAGCAGTGCCTAGATATCAAATAAAGGTTTAAGATCAAGATATATGAAGTACATGAAATGCTAACTCGTGGTGTTTTCACATATAGCTCTTTTTAAATGAACCTTATTCCACTTAAAATGTTTTTGGTGTTCACAATATAAGTGGTCTCAAAACAGGACTCAATTCGTTTTTTGGATATTTTAGCATTGCTGAGAACTCAGACCATTTGTTATTCACACCACTACTACATTACCATAGTGTAATAGCTGTGTAACATCAAATTAAGTACAGAGTCATTCAGAATGATTGCTATGATTAGGCAGAGAATGAAAAAATAAAGAAAGAGCAGAAGGTAATTGAAGTGAAATACCTGAAGCATCTGGCAAAATGATTTCTAATGCTGAACCATCAAACCAACCCATGATTTATGAAGCTACTATGTTTAATTCACATGATTTTCATACACAGATGGCATGTCTACACCACATAATGTACACTGTCTGGCCAGAACTATGTGGATGCCTGACCATTGCATTGTAATGCTACAGCATACAAAGACATTCTAGACAATTGTGTGCTTCGAATTTTGTGGCAACAGCTTAGAAAGGATTCACACATGGATTTCATGGCCAGGTATCCACATATCTACATACAGCAACCTGCATGTTTTCATCCATAAAGCATGTGCAGCAGAATGAAACTGCTTTGTTTTCATAATGCATAAATCAAATAGACCACAAACAAACCCTCTGGAGTCAGGTTAAGTGCATTTAGCTTCTGAGTCATTTTATAGGGATTTGATTTTATTCATTGCACAAATCATGCTGTGTCATCTTTCAGTTGCACCTGGTTCATCAGAGCCATCGTTGCAGTCACAGTAGTCGTCATTCACTCGGTCAAAAGAAATGGTACGGGAGCCATCCAGACAAGTGAACGGGCTGTTCTCATCATAGAAATGTCGTTCTGTGCATATTCAAGTGGAAGGTAACAGATTACAATGACAAGTTGGTTATACAATATGAGGTTTTATTATATGATAAAGGTTAGCAACAAATCTAATGACTATCTTGAACTCGATACAGTTCTCCAGGTCACATCACAGTGGCTGTTACACAAATAAAGAGAGCAGGTTCACTCCACTCACCAAATGTTAATGTCTATTGCACTCGCGACCAATCACTGATCAGCAGTGTTTCCCAATGACCAATCACTAAGCACCACTGTTTGTCCCACCCCTTATGCTTCTTTGTTCAAAATTCTCTTTTTGGAGTTATCTACAAGTAATTAAAGCGATTAAGTATTTCCATCATTACTAATCATGGTCACTTAATCTTTCTGTCTGCATTCTTGATAGAAAGTAGGGTATTTTGCAAATGCATAAAAGTTATTTGTATTGCCATGAAATAAATTAATAAATTACTAAATTATAAGCTATTATTTTTCCAATTCTGATAAAACCCTATTCCATTTTTAATGCAAGTGAAAATCTTCCTTGTTCTTGTACCCTACTTTGTAATTTGATACACCAATAACCATGATGAAGATTTAATATTAATAGTGGATGGCGTCTGGCGACTTTATTTACCGTCCCCTGAAAAGATTTGGCAACACTGGCGTCAGGAGGTATATAGATGATTCTCTTACTGGACAGAGGAACTCCCCGAGGCCTCTGCACCTCCACAGCCGCAGCCGAGCCCACAGCCAGGCTCACCATCAGCAGCAGATACGTGCAGCTCATGATGAGGAACAGTGTAGGAAGGACGTCGAAGATAAATAATATCTGACCTTAAACAGTAAACATTCGCATATAAATAGAAGTGTGAAAAGTCCTTCTTAGCTGTCACGTTTACTCATCACGGTTTGCTTAAACAAAACATATTAACAAACATTAAAATCAATAAACTAAATAAATTTAGCCATATATTTCTGCAGAAGATAATTAATTTCTCTGTGCTCTCGGATATGAAATAAAAGGTTTTATTTCGCTTTAAAGCTAACCAGCTAGCTAGAGTTACCTAGCAAGGCATTGACAGACGTAGCTAAAAATAAACCCTGTTCTCGCTTAATAATAATAATAAACATGTGAATAAGGAAAGAAAGCGTATTTTTTCTACTCACTGTGCTTCTGGTTTAAAGAAACCGGAGTATTATACCAGAGATTAACAAAGTGCAAAAAACAACGACTCGAGCTAATCATTCATTACCCACTTCCGGAGCGACCTCTGCGAATATCCTGCACGAGCTGACGTGCACTGCGGTGTTCTGTACTGATTGGTAGAAGGAGACGTGTGTGCGTGTATGTGTGTGTGTTTGTGTGAGCGCGCGCGCGCGTGGGCGGGAGAGAGAGAGACACAGAGAGAGAGATTGTGTGCTCACTTAATAACGGAGTGCGAAAAGTATAAAAACAACCATTAACAGCAAATTTACTTCAAAATATTTCAGAAGATTCACGCTCTACTCGGAATTCCTACTCGGGAAGTGGTTCCTACTCTGAATCCCGAGTTCAGCTAGTGACGTCAAATCAACATGGCCGCTGATTACATGAACAGTAAACACAGCAGCACCTCTGAGTTATACTGTATATATTAGTATTTGCTTTAATATATTTATGCTTGTTAAATCTGTAATACTAAGGAGAAAAATACTCATCACTGGTGGCCAAGTTGTTGCTAATAAAACACAAACATGGATGTGACTGTGGTGTATGGATTTTGTTTTTTCCCACTTCCTAGCTCTAAAGCTCATGCAGCATTAAAAAAAATGTAGGCATACAATCTTTGTTCCCCTTTCTTCTACTCTCCTTGTACATGTCAGACCACATGTGCATCTTAGAGCTATCTGTTTAATTGCTTGTGACTGCAGTCAGAGCTACAGGTAACCTGTTCCTCAAATCTCCAAGTCATTCTACAGGATTCGCTCTTACTCAGCCAATGTCTCATCTTGGAACTCAAGGACAAACACAGACTATTTGTTCACTGTCCCGGCATTGACCACCTTAGAGAAGCAGACTCTAGTTTATAAACCCGATATCAAAACATGCTCGGCTGTCAGATTTAGACCCTGATTCGGGGTTAGAATCTGACCCAAGAACCTCATCCTAAATTTTCTACATATATAGACTCAGGAATCATATGTGGCTCAGTTGAATCAGTTGATCCTGGAACTGAAGCTGCTACTAGATGGAGAGTCTCCCTCTCATTCCGTGTGTCACAGGGGTACAAACTTCTGTTGCATCATCTTCCCTCTTCCCTTTACCTCTTATGTAAATTTTATCTAAAATAAATAGTTTGTCTTCTTAGACCAGAGAATAGTTTTTCTCATTCTTTATACTTTTTACTCGAGTGGCTTCCAAATAGTTCTTCTATTATAAAGGCCTGATTTATCATAAAGGCCTGATTCTGATTGAGAGAGACAATTGAGACAAGATGAAACGAGATGGTTGTCCTTCTGTCAGGTTCTCTCATCTCTGTGGAGGTATTTCTGAAGCTCTGTTAGTATGGCCATTGGGTTCTTATTCACCTCCCTGACCATTCTAGCCCAGATATTGAGCTCTAGGAAAAGTCCTTGTGGTTCCAACTAATTTCACAATGAGTCCACTGTGTTCCTGGGAACACTCAAAGCTTAAGAAATGGTTTTATACCTTTGTCCAGAGCTATGTCTCTAAACAGTTTGATCACAGAGGTCTACAGTAACTTCTTTGGAATTCATGGCTTGGTTTTTGTCTGATGTGCAATCTGAAATGTGGAACATTATACATAGAGGTGTGCTGCATTCTAAATCATGTCCAATCAATTGAATTTACTGTAGGCTGACTTCAGTCAAGTTTTAGAGTGATCGCAAGATACTTAAAGCTAGCCAGATGCTCAATTTCGATTCCCTTAGCCAAGGGTCTGAATAGTTAGCTAAATTAAATATTTTAAGACAGTTTATTATGGCAACTAACTGCAACTATATGCCATAATATTTTTATCAGAATAGTTTGTTAAATTTGAATGATTTTGTAATTTATCCATAAGAGTTACACATTTAAAACAAAATTGCAAAAAAAAAAAAAAGAGTATAATGTAAGAAACAATGCATTACCGGATGGTCTACATTGGTAGTCTATTATACAGACTATATGTTAAACCAATGTTATAACCAAACTTGAACGCTTGTGGGTAGGCACATGTTTTTTCTAATTAGATGGAGTCATACTTAGCCACACATGCAGGATTTCACAACATAACTCTAAAGAGAGAAAAAAAACTCTTATGTATTTAGGTATTTAAACATTTCCTGATGTACAGAGTGAAAAAGAATTACTCAAGTGCACCTTGTGCAGTCAACCATTTATTAAAAATGTGCATAAACAGGTAACAGCTTCTTACCGTAATGAATGATTATTATTTAATCCAGGATATAAA
>JAQQZR010000023.1:13802155-13814071 GCA_030068235.1 Notoglanidium macrostoma | reverse complement strand
AGTCATTTGCTTATTAAATGCATTTTATTCACAAAATGACACCTCAGTTCTCTCAGAGGACAAACTTTCATAAAAATAATATAATATAAAATAACTTGGACACATTATACACATTACAGCAACATCATTTACAAATATTACAATCATTTTGTTGTGTTTTTTTCTCTATATTATCATCATTTATTAACAAGTAACATATTGTTTAAAGCCCAGAGAGTCATTCCGTAAAGGATTCTCATTAGAAGAAAGTGACTTAAAGTACAAATAAACCCTTTTCTACTCAAGCCATAATCCTTATCAAATCAGTCTTTCACAGACTGTTCCTTGAAACACACCTTCAGTCAAACTACTGTAAATCTCAAGACTACCAGCCTCTACAATGTGGATTATTACTGCAGAGTAGTTTATTTTTTTGTCAGGTTGCAGGGAGAGAGTGCCAGTATGGTCAAAAAAGTTTGGGATCAAGCCATGGGAAGTGCTTCCCTTGTGCAAGTGTTATTGTATCCCTTTAAAACAATAAATCTACACACTGTTTAACATAGACCAACCACCTTACAACCCAAAATAAAGTGCAGGTTTTAGAATTTGCAAATGATTAGGCATCCTTCACACGAAACTAAAATATAAAACAGTTTGAGATTGTTTTATTCCTAAAAATAGAAGGATCAGGGAAAGGGTGGTTGGTTATTTTTCTGCAAAGTTCCACCATTCATGTACATTTTGTTACAACTTAACATAATAAGCGGTCAGTAACAATGAGAAATTCTGAGTGATTTTAAATGTACAGACCGACATTACAATATATACAAAATAAGCAGTGATAAGTCTAATATTTATATTGTCTTGTAATCAATTCTTCAATATCACAATCACCAACCAGCATGATACAAAAATAAAAACTGTACACAAATTGTCCAAAGAAAACTTTTCCTTTTGATATTCAAAAGGAATGGCAGCAAGTAATTAATTTCTTTATAAGAAATGATTGCTACAGTATTGTGTTAAAATGGCAAGTATTTGTTTGCTTAAAAGCTTGCCTCATTAACGAAAAGCCACAAACAAAAGCAATGTTTTGGGTAACATGCGCAAATGTATGTGGAGATGTCATCAGTTCATACAACAGCTGAACTTCCCTTGGGGTTACCTGTCTATAATCTACCAATTAGATGCCAAACATCCAACTGATTACAAACCATCCACCAAGGTACCAAAGCCATAACCTCTGATCATATGCATTATTTCATTTACTCAACCATGTATTTTACCATATTTGTATTGGTGTAAGCTCAAGTTCTGTTGCAACAGGCACACACTTGAAGCTAAGGTACTGACCAGCAGAAACCAGCTTGTCACCACATCCACAGAGGAGACGTTTTCTCACAAAATAGCCAAAATATTTCCAACTGTTACATTCAGAGTCACAGACAACCAATTATTTTGATGTGGGCTACCTGCAACCTAGATTTAAAAACCCTGGTAAACATAAATATGATCCATTCCCTTTGACATTTGTGTTAAGATAGATGTATTCTAATAATCATGGGCTATTCAATGAAAATAGTTATTAGTGCAGACAAAACATCTAGTGAAGCTGTACAGACAAAACACACATATTCTGGGATCTCTCATGAGCCTCAGGACAGTCCGCATAGTGCCACATACAAAAACCCTGCAGTGTTAAGGCATAAAAACATCAAACTTAATAATGGCTGCAAGTGACTCTCTGTGCTCAGTTCCACTGGTTCAAATTGCAACTCTCCACCAATCACATTCCTCATCCAAGGTTACCACCCATTCCTTTGGTAAGCAAAAATGGAAAATATTATTGGCTGTGATGGAGCATGGCTGCATTATATGAGCGGGTGAAAGTGAATCTGTGCTGCTATTGAAAGGATTCTGTGATTTCCGCTGTTTTCACAGGACCATCCTGAAATGTAATTCAAAAGAAGGCAAAATCATAAATTCCGAAGAATAACATGGCTTATTCTCAAAAAGTGACTATCCTTGTTTGCATTAAACATGATAGGAGACAGTAGACCATGAGCAACTCCCATGGCTAGTTCCTTAATTCAGTCCCCAAAATGTTTGACAAGAACGGAAGCAACCAAGGAAGACCTTACATAATAAAATGAGGTTTTCAACACAATAACAGAAAGGCTTCCAACATACACACAAATCATGCACAACAGTGAGTGAGTGAGAGAGAGAGAGAGAGAGAGAGAGAGAGAGAGAGACACAACAATCAAGAAATGAAGAAAAAGTAGACCACTATCCCACGATGCATTGCTTCACGGCAGCTTCAGAGCTGAAGCTGATGGGTCAGAAAGGCACGTGGCCATCCCACACTGGTAGCACTCCTTGTAAAGGGTAAATAGGGGTCAGACCTGTGCCACAGGTCCAGTCTTGTGCCACTTGGACTTGATCCTAATGCATCCACTTCTCCATCCTTTTGCATCCACAGCAGCAGCCAAAGCTTCTGCCTCTTTGCAGCCGGTGTCCTTATGGGTTTATTTCCGACAGAAATGGAAAATAAGTCACTCTGATTTAATTAATCATGTAATATCTGAAGATTTCAGTCTCCGTTAAGAATGCATTAAAAGCTGTTTCTGAGAATTAAGACTACTAACTAAGAACTGCTGAGATGGAAAATAGTTGGTATTCCTTTTTAGATGGCTTTTTCCAAAGAGATCCCAAATCCCTTCAAAGTACCCCCATTTGTGTGTACATATCTTTTGTGATTAGATTAGACTGAAACTGATTTGTGGATATGTGGGTATTCATGTTAGAATCTATATGTTGGTATAAATGCACATGTGTATGGGGATCTACCAAAATTTCAGAGTGCTACATGGTCTAAATGGCCCATTTGAAACACCACTCAAACTATATTCCTCCATGCAAACTCTTACCTTCTGCTAGAAAGCACCCATTCCAAATCTACAGTTGCTGTGTGAATTACTTCTCTGATAATATTATTTTCTTCCCTTTTTTTTGAAAAATAAAATAAAATTTTATTGGTGCAGAAATATTGTTTTGTTCATGGTATGGCCATGAAGAAGAGGGTAAGGTACAGAGAAAAGCAGAGTTCTCATGGGAACATCTGCACTCCTGCGATATTCCTGACAGCTACTGAGCCTCATGTATCATCAGCAGGGGAGAAAGACGACTCTTCTTCTTCCTCTATTGGACTCCCATCTGAATGTCTTTCCTCATCTTCTTCCTCCACCACTGACTGAACCTGCAGTCGCCTCCTCCCCGTCCTCTCTACTGCCACCACTTCCTCTTCTCCACCATCATCCTGTCCTCCCCCAGGATTCTCCCCTTCCTTCAGCTCCTTTGGCACCTCCTGGTCATTGCCACCTATATGATTGTGGTTGTCTTCAGCCTCCTGAACTGGTTCACCTTCCAAGGTAAGCTGGAATTGAAACTTGTCTGTGCAGGAGTCAAGCTCATTGTCGGTGATTGGAGGGGGTGAGGGGCTCTGGGGGATAGTGCTCTGGTACCAGTCCCGGTTGTCCTCAAGGGTGTCCAGGATTTCCTGAGCGTCAGGGTGCACTAGGTCACCCCATGTCTCCCACAGAGGGTGCACAATGTAATCAATAAAGCCTACCTATAAAAGATAAGGAAAAAAGTAGGTTATGAGGTTGTGTGCTTGGTTAGAATTTGCAAGTGCAGATTTTAATCACACATCAGTGAGCATAAGGGTATAACTGGGTTCATGTGAAATGCACATCCCATCTCTTCCTAATCCTTAACAGAACTGAAACTGGTGTTACAATCTATTAGTTCAAATCATTAGACATTAAAAGGCAACGTAAAATGTGGATTACGAAACCTTGATTTGCTGGGACATGTGGTTAAAATTGCCTCAATTCCAGGTTCAGGCTGAGAAAATAACGCTGCCAGAAAGCTCACCAAACCAAGTGACCATATTTTGTTTTTAAAAAAAGAGGACAATGGGGGCAGGGTGGCAGCATGGGGCAGACGGACACCCACAAAATGAATGGTGACTGTAGAAAGAAAAAGCCGAATCCCTGACATTTTTGGAGATTTAAAAATCACACCTTGAACACATTTTTTAGGTCTCCAAAAGAATACGTGTCCAGGAAAAACAGGACATATGGTCACCCTAACCAAAGCCCAACTCTCTATAACCAAAAACCATTCAGAGGTCAATGTAAACTGTTTCATGGATCATGGATATTTCATTTTCATAAATACAAAAATAGGTTAATTTCCAAATATTTTTCCTTCAGCATCCATCAGTTTTTTTCTCTGAAATTGCCTTGCAGACCTTGGAGGAACATTACTAAAGTGGATGACCACCTCACTGGCTAGCAGGAGTTTGGTCTTAGGTTAAGATGAAAAAAAAAACATATTGGGCAAGGTTGGGTTGTTATGTGACCAAAATCAGAATGATAATTTCCTAAAAAAAAAAAAAAGCAGGAAAAATTCCTGGCATGTAGCTGAGTGTAGTAGTGAATGCCTCCTTTATAAACAAGACTAGTAGTAACTTCTTGTTACTAACTTGTATGCCTCAAATACCCTTAAAACGTCCTTTAAAGAGTAAGGAAGCTATTGAAGAAAACTATTTTAGACATTTGAACTTACTGTGACCTTGACCCTGTTTGGATCTATTCCAAAGTCTAATCAGTTAATCTGCTGGTTACATCCAACCACATATTTTTGAGATATCGTCCTAAAAAGAATCTCAGACACATGCCTTCTGGTGGTTTCAAGTAGGCTTTGTAAGCATCACTATTCTTATTAGCTATTATTCACTATGCTGTGATATTTCTGTGAATGTTCACTTTGTAGTTATTCCCTTTCTGTACATAAAAGTCACATCTCTCACTCATTCTTCCTGCTAGCAGGCCTGTGGCTATGTTAGTGTGTTACATTGACATGTACTGTTCGCAACTGAATCAGCTAAGTCAGATGGATTTCTGTTAATATACATTTTCCATCCACACAACACACCCTTTCATTGGTTAGTTTAAGGTGCAATTCTAGTGGTTGTGCAGATGGCTTTTTTGCTGTGTGCTGTGCCCTTAAGAGCTGAGGATGGGCACAAGTACTCAATACCTCAGCACTGACCATCTACAGGACACATTGTGTTACTCTGATATGTTCTGCGCTGACTGAATGGCAGTGAAAATGCTGACATGGCATGCACGATAGGCTTAGCTGGCAGACTTGGACCCTGATTCAAAGTTCAAAATTCTGGTTTAAGCCCTGCTGCCTGTTTGATAGTCACACACCATGGACTCAAAGCTCAGAAAACAAATGTCTCGGTTACATTCTAGGCAAATTACCAACTTGTCAGCAGACACAGCTTAATTTGGAGATTTAGGGCTACACAACTATACAACAGTGAGTCTCAAGTCCTTCAACAGAGACCTCCATATAGTCCAATGACAATCCTTGCCCCTCAGTGGCATGTGAGGATGCTATGTCTACAGCCACATCGGGATATTCTTCTAACCTGATAACAAATCATTCACCGTGTTCAACTCTGGTCTCAGAAATATCTGCAAATGGATCTGGATTGGTATCTGCCAGCTTGCATCTGCTGCTGACAGACTAAAAATGGCAGCCATTTTTAAAATAGTGTTGGAAGGTGCCCAGGAACCCACAGCACCAAAAATTTACTATGCGTCAATGCAAGAAGTGCTGTGGGAACATCCTTCTTATTCCTGCCCCCAAAGTCTCAAGATTCAACTTGAAAAGCCAAAACGTACATATGTCACTGCCGAGTCTGCACAGGATGGACGCACACTTGCACACAGAAGATTTTCTGCTTGCTTGATTCATTGCTCCGAGTCATTCATTGCTCATCAGTAGCTTTGTGTGCTTGCAATTCACAGCACCTCATGCTTTTATTCATTGTACATTTTATTCAACATACAGTAATCCCAAAAACTCAACAATAAACTTGCTGGAAACAGCACAAAAAATGAGAACGTGAATGCTCACCCCTTGTAAATACACACCTATCTGTCATAATCCTGGGGTGGAAAATACTTGAGTAGTAATTTATTACTATAGTATAATTCTTTATTACTCTAGTACTTCTCTTTACTACTTGAGTAGTACTTTATTACTATAGTATTATTGTGGTGTTTTTTTTGTTTTTTCTTTACTTTAATTGAGTGTTATAGAAATTGAATACTTGAAATATTGAAAACTTTTATTTCATTTTATATTTTGATTTCAACATACTTTACAAATCTCTAAGGTCTCTTCTATTCTCATCCAGCCAATTACTGCACACTATACATCATTACAATGGGATCAGTTAATCATCCAGTCCATCAATCTAGAAAAATCAAGAATCATACAAATTTGCCATTAGCAGTGACTTTCTTATTTTACACAATGTTGTTCATTTTATATTATACAAAATAATACTCTAGTTTGCCTGCATAGAAGGTATGAATTGCATCCAGTTTGAGGCAAGTTGAAGTCCAGATTTCCAACTGAAGGGAATGCCTATTAGTTTGAACACCATGGAAGCATGAGAGGTAATCACTACATAAACTACTCTCTCAAGATATCGTATTATTGTGCCCAATGGATATGCGTGGAAAATATTTGGCAGTCCCTTCATGCACAGTGTGCACAGCCATGTTCCCAATGACAAAAAATACTAGTTAATTACCAGGTAATTTAGCATTTTACTAAAATACCCAAAATTAATTCAGTGTAAGGTTAATCACAAAAAAACCCAACACAAATTGGATTAGCAGCCAAAACCATCTACATGCACTACACAAATACATCAAAAGCCTATTTATACCCAGCCATACAGACTTTCTTGAAAAGGGTCACAGAACACATAGCACATTAATTTAATTGTAGCATCCCATTGTTTCTATCAATCTATACATATATATATATATCATACCTCTCGGTGGTCAACCATCCACTCTAAAAGGTAAAATTTTTATACACAATATGGCCAAAAGTATGTGGACACCTGACTATCGTGCACATGTTGTTGAATGTCGTATTCCAAAACCATGTGCATTAATATGGAATTGGTCCCCTTTGCCATTATAATAAGCTCTTCCGGGAAAGCTTTCCACCTCATTTTGGAGCATGGCTGTGGGGATTTGGGTTCATTCAGCAACAATAGCATTAGTGAACTCGGACACTGATGTTGGGTGAGGAGCTCTGGGGTGCAATCGGTGTTCCAGTTCATCCCAAAGGTGTTCAGTGGGGTTGAAGTCAGGGCTCTGTGCAGGACACTCAAGTTCTTCCACTCCAAACTTAACACACCAAATTTTCATATCACTGGCTTTGTGCACAGGAGCATTGTCATGCTGGAACAGGTTTGGGCCTATGAGTTCCAGTGAAGGGAAATTGTAATGCTACAGTATAGAGAGACATTCTATGCAATTGAGTGTTTCAAACTTTGTGTTTGAAACAATTTTTAAACAATTTTGGGGAAGAATCACATATGAATGTAATGGTCAGGTGTCCACAAACATTTGGCCATCTAGTGTATCTTCTTGTTTGTTGCCAAGAAATTGTTCTTTTAAATTGGTAAATGTTGAACGTAATAATCATTGCCCAATGGATGCCCAATATATTTTTATGGAAAAAGTAAACAAAATCACTCACTAGGTTTATTAGAAAAATAATAACTGTGTTAAAATGAGATAAAAAAACATCAAGTGACGAGGAATGGTCAGAGCCAAAGTTCACAGACAGTACTTCCATTTCTGCCTCTGGGTTTCTGGTTTTCCAGTGTTTAGGCATAGAAGAAGGGTTCATATTTAATTAAAAATAATAAATATTTAAAAAGACAACCAACTTGTGTAGGCCACACCCACATCAGGTTTAAATCCGAATACAGATAGAGATATGGATATTTGGAACACTAAACAGATACAACTCCTTGTCTTACATCCCTAACTAAGCACATAATACAGTATATAGTTTCCTTGTTTTTAGCATTTAGAGTTTTTAGCATTTATACATTCAGAAGTACGGTTTCAATAACATCTCTGCCGGAGTGAAAGATAACAGAATGAACATGAAGCACTGCACTCATTCTCACGTTCAAGATCACCTGATTACTGGCTCCAACATACATAAATACCGTGAACCTACACACACTGCAAAGTTTCACTCAGTGTTTACTCTCGACAATACCAAGATGTTTTGGTCATGTTACATAGTTATTGATCTTGTTTTGGTTTCTGTTTTTTTTCTGGTTTCTGTCTTTGATACACTTTTTGTTGATCATGTGATCCAAGCCTGTTTTTGACACTTGACACTTTGAAACTTGTTTACTGTGACCCAGCAGTCCAGTAAACACCCATGAACAGGAGAGCCAGTAGTTCATGGGTCTTACCTGTCCATAGGTGGAAGTTGTCCCACGAATGTTCTACATTCACTGGATCCAGTTCATTGTTTAAGTTCCCAAAAGCTTTTCTCCAGAGACTGCTTGGCAAGTTCTCATGTATTCACAAGGTATATGTGGTAGCTGGCAGTGCACCACAGCATTGTGGATGGCATTTCTCTGAGCGCTCAACTTATTACAACATTTCTGAAAAGGACAAGGCTTATGCATCTACCACAATTCCCTAAGAGCTTTCAGATTCCCTTAAGTCTCCTCCTTGCAAGCCTAGGCAAGATACCAAACTGAAAAGGGTCCCTTTGAAAACTGCCTTTTTGCTAATATTGACTTTAGCAAAGTGGAAGAAATGCATGCCCTGGGGATAAGCTCGCCTTGTATGTGTTTTTGGCCAAATGACTGTGGTGCACATTTGGTTGAATGCTAGAAGTTCATATAATCCAATTTCATGAATCAGCTGGCTCGATTGCCTCTGCAGCAGTTTTTATAGCAAATACTGAATCAAATGTCACTAAATGACTTTGATGGAAGGTCTCAACATGTGTACATATGTGCACTTGATGATTAGTCATAGAACCACAGTTACACATTTAAATAGCGTTATTTTTCTTAAAATGGTGAATAATGTTTGACAACACAAATGTAACACAATGCCACTGTCTATATCTGTTAAGTACTGTATCTGTTGTGGCATTTGTGTCTATGTTGCCCCACTCATCCGCATGGACAAGCGTTCCTTCCCGTCTGGAATCCCCGGAGATGATGTCGTCTGGGAACGCCGGCATCCCTGGTGAGACATCAGACCGACAGGGGCGGGGTGGCAAAACCCGGCATGTCTGGAGATAGATGATTATTCTCTCTCCAGCGCGTGGCGACGGGCTTTTAAAAGGAAGTGGTGACACACGAGGGTGAGTACATGCAACCTCAGACTATAACGCTGTTTGTTTGTTTTTTCTGGTTTCTCCACGCAGATTCTCGGTGACCAGCCGACGGGATTATACGAGCACCACGCTAATTCCCCTGTGTGGAGGAATTTCCCCCTGCACAGAGCACCGGACTCAAGCACAAAAGTTTGTTTTGTTTTTTATCACCACTTTTGCCACCGTTTTGAACTGTTGTTAAGAGCAAAAAATAAAACATGGACTTTTTAAGTTTGGCACCCCACTTCCTTTCTCCGGTGTAATCCTTTTCTGTGTCGGCTTGGATTATACGCTCACTATAGTGGTAGAGAATGCGTTCAGGAGACGAGCCCCCTGTGCGATGACTATTCACGTTGACCTAGGGGTGTGGCATCTCCTTGAGTCTAGCTTGGTGCAGGGATCAGGAATTGGTGCAAGGGCTCTGAGTGATGGCTCAGGAGATAGCTACGCTCATGAAAATGACACGCAATGACGACGTGGAGGCGTACCTGGCCAGAGGACAGCCCAGTACGAGGAATGGCCCCATTCTGAGTGGCCGCAGCTTCCAGCTCTGCTCCACATGGGTGAAGCCCAATGCGCATACCACGTGCTGATGAAAGATGAAGCCGCAAACTAAACATTTCTAAAAACTGAAATCTTAGCGCAATGTGGGCTCTCTGTGAGTCGAGCTGCCGCAGCCTTTCACCGCTGGACATAGCACCGCGACCAGGAGCCCCACACCCAAATAGATGAGCTATTACGGACAACACGGCACTGGCTCCAACCGGAAGCTCTAACGCCGGAAGAGATTGTCCAGCGGGTCGCCATCGATCGGTTCCTGCGGGGCCTTCCTGGGGAGGAGGAACGAGTCGTCGGCACGATCCACCCCACCTCCACCCATGAGCTAGTAGAGGCTGTAGAAACTGCCCTATCCACGCTGCAGATGGGATGCACCCGACCTCGAGCACCCCCCGTGGAAGTTCCATCGCCTCCTTCTCCTCGGCCCTACAGGCTCTCAGCTCAACCGTCAACACCCTCTTCGACCAGCGAGTGACCTGATGCCTCCATGAAGACGGAGCCGGAGAGAGCAACGAGCCATCAACCCTGGTGTACAGCCTGCGCTGTACACCATGACACCATGTCACATGGTGTTCCTCTCCTTATAGGTTGAGATTGGCCCGGCCTCCAGGAGGCGCTACAGGGAGGGGAGTCGGAGAGGAAGAGCTCCAAACCCAGCAGAAGGACGACTGCCTGTCGCCACCCCCCAGCAGTGCCCATCACCGACCTCCAGGACGAGGCCGTGGCCACTGAAGGCCAGCCCGGAAGGTGAGTCTGCTCCCAAAACTAACCCTCTCTTATGTGTGAGTCAGCAGGTGGTAAGGACTGGCTCCACTGCTGGAGCCAGGTGCTAAAAATGAATAACAAGGAGTTGCACCCCGGAGGCCAGCTCCCCACCGTGTATTTCCACATCTGTAATGGTTTACTTTACTACCACTGCCAGCGACGTGGTGAGCCGATGGACCTCCTGGTGGTTCCACGGTCTAAAACCAACTCCATCTTGCATCTGACCCATGCTCACCCATTGGGAGGCTATCTGGGAGCACACAACACCCTGGAGAAGATCCTGGGAATGGTTGCAGAGGTGCAGAGGTTCTGTCAGGCCTGCATCTGTCAATGTACGTATAAGACCCATATAAGCTGGTGCCTGCACCCTTCATTCCCCTTCCAATCATCGAAGTCCCATTCGAACGCGTGGCTATGGATCTGGTAGGGCTGCTGCCTATGTCCGCCCGAGGCCACGAGTGCATCCTGGTGATAGTGGACTATGCAACATGCTACCCCAAAGCTATTACCCTACGGAAGGGAACCTCACACAACATTGCGAGAGAGCTCATCCTTCTCTTGAGCTGGGTCGGGATCCCTAAAGACATCCTGATGGGCCAAGGCACCCCTTTTGTCTCCCGGCTGATGAAAGACCTCTGCAGGCTGTTGCAGATTCAACATCTGCAGATGTCCATTTACCATCCTCAAACCAATGGCTTGGTGTAATGCTTCTATCAGACCCTGAAGCGCATGCTGCGCCAGCTCATCGACACAGAGGGACGTAACTGGGACCTGTTCCTGCCCTATGTGCTCTTTGCCCCATTTGAACTCCTGTTGAGGCAGCAGCCCTGGGGACTCCTGGATGTTGCCAGGGAGGCGTGGGAGGCACAGCCTTCTCCCTACCTCTCCCTGATCGACTATGTCGAGCAGATGCAGGAGAAAATCTGACAGGTCAGGCCCTTTGTCAGGGAGCATATGGCAACAGCCCAGAGGGAGTAGCAGCTTGTGTACAACAGGGGGGTACAACCGCGTGAATTCCAGGCTGGCGACCAAGTGCTGCTCCTCGTCCCCGACGCTGTGTGCAAATTCCTGGCATGCTGGCATGGCCCATACACCATAGTGGAGTGAGTGGGCCCAGTTAACTACCACCTGCAACAGACAGGTAAGCGCACCAAAACACAAACCTACTACATTAATTTGCTGAAGCGCTGGCTGGGACCCATAGCTGCTGTGAAGACCTGGTCTGTTATGTGTTTCAATTCAATTCAATTCAATTTTATTTGTATAGCGCTTTTAACAACAGACATTGTCTCAAAGCAGCTTCACAAA
>JAQQZR010000023.1:13773659-13798464 GCA_030068235.1 Notoglanidium macrostoma | reverse complement strand
AAAACCTCAAGTAAACTTTTTTCACGTTGTCATTATGGGGTGTTGTGTGTAGAATTCTGAGGAAAAAAATGAATTTACTCCATTTTGGAATAAGGCTGTAACATAACAAAATGTGGAATAAGTGATGCGCTGTGAATACTTTCCGGATGCACTGCATAAGGGAAAAAAATTAAGAAATTGTTTTAGATTTTATATTTAGCTATCCCTTTTTTTTTTTAAATCATTTTCATGAAAAGAAATAATCTTTTGGAAGTAATTTATCTCTGAGTTTGTAGATACATACATAGATTTTGTAGACTGTTTAATTCATTGAATGGACCATAAGAAACAGTTAAACAGCATATTCATTGATTCATTTTTAGTAATTGCTTTATTGTGTTCACAGTTCCAGCAGACACAGGGCCTATCACAGGAACTCAGGACACGTGGCCTGAAAATACCCTGTAGGGTATGCATGAAAAGGCATCACACACTCACACATTCCCACACGTATTCACACCTATGGTTTGTGAGGAGTCCACCTACTTGCATGTTTTAGAATGTGGGAGGAAAACCTGTGAACATGAAAAACCAAAGCTTTGCATCAAACTGGGGACAAGCTGCGAGGCAGCAACTCTGCACACTGTACCACCATGCTATCTGTTAAGGCTCAGTGTTGGTTCCTCTTCTGTCCTAACTCTCTTATACCCATTTTCTACCAACAGGGAAGAAGTACTTGAACCGGTTCCATTCAGGATTCTTCGAACTTTGGTGTCATCTAGTGAAACAACCCGCATTTCCACCAGATTTGAGCGGAACAATTATAATCAAGGCTGCGTCATCAATGGAATCAACGTTTCATTTCCAAAACAAATAAATTTTTGGACAAAATGATCTGAACGGTTCAAACTTTGGTGCACAAACCATAATGGAACCCATTTCCTGTTGGTGGAAAAGGGGTACCAGTGAAGTCATACTCTCACATTGGTTTTCATATCACTGCTATGCTGGTGACACTCAACTCAACCACTCCTTTCCTTCCCTCAACACTCATCTTTCTGCTCAGATCTCAGCATGTTTGGTAGACATCTCATCATGGATGGCAGCTAACCAGCTGAAACGTAATCCCAACAAGTCTAGATTGCTCTACATCCCTGGAGAGGCATACCCTGGCCAGATCTTTTGGGTCTCCATGGGCAACATTCAGTTCACATAATCTATGACCATAGTATATCTCATGCTGTTAGTTTTAGTCATTTTTAAAGCAGTCACTCTACAGAAATGATTGTGTTACCTGTATGCGGTCAGTATAATGATCAAGCAGCAGCACTCCTGAGCTGGTCACTTTCTTAGTCTCTACCATGGTCTTTAGATCTGCCAGCAAACTCATATGCTTGGACATGTCTGTTGCCAGTACCTTAGAAAACAACCAAATGACCATGGGTCAAAAGAAATGCTAAATAATAATCTTAATTTTACTGAAACACAACACGTCAGCAGTGCCTCACCATGTCGATAACCAGCTTGCGCAGGCTCTGGCGTTGTCGCTTGCTCAGGTTCTGGAAGATGTCACAGTTGTCTTCATGGAGGAGCTTGAAACCCACAGCTAGGTGATGGTTTTCTAGAACTGACTCATCATTATACATCAGAGCCAGCTCTGAGTCTGCAAAAGACAGAAATGGACAGGTGAAGCAAGGCTGCTTTTCAGGCAAATAATTAACAACCCCTACACTCATAATTATGAATATGTGTGAATGAAAATACTTGTGTTGATTGTTGCTTGTGTAATAAAATATTTAAAATGGTAAAAGTTTAAATGGTGTGTGTGGTAGAGGAAACATGACAATTACAGGCAATATTTGTGTATGGAGAAAAGTTGAGGTTATATATTGGTCATATACAAATTAAACCAGCAATGCAAATAATAAAATGAATAATAATTACAGTGGTGCTTGAAAGTTTGTGAACCCTTAAGAATTTTCGATATTTCTGCATAAATATGAACTAAAACATCATCAGATTTGTACTCAAGTCCTAAAAGTAGATAGAGAAATATTATACTTAGTCATTTATTTACTGAGGAAAAGGATCCAATAACACATACTGTATCTGTGAGTGGCAAAAATATGTGAAACTCTAGGATTAGAGGTTAATATGAAGGTGAAATTAGAGTCAGGTGTTTTCAATGGGATGACAATCAGGTGTTGAGTGGAAGTCCTGTTTATTTAAAGAACAGGGATCTATCAAAGTCCGATCTTCACAACACATGTTTGTGGAAGTGTATCATGGCACAAACAAAGGAGATTTTCGAGTGCCCTGCACAGAGTCCTGACCTCAACCCCACTGAACACCTTTGGGATGAACTGGAACACCAACTGCACCCCAGTTACAAATGAATATCTTAGTGTTTAGTCGACTTCTGACCACAGGATGTTTTTTATTTATATAAGCAAACATAAAAATCTTCCCCAAATATACAGTGAACAGTCCGGTAAACTAGTCTTTTTAGGTGAAACCTCAAGGGTAACTTTAAAACATTTCACTAGAATCTTGTTTGTAGTCAAACTAATTGCAAGATTTCTAATCATGTTGGTATTCATATTATTTTGTACTGTGAGGACATACTGGTGTTAATGAGAAATTGATTGGAAACTCCAGGATGGTCCACATCATGGATGGCAGCAGCAAACAATGCAGCCAGAATTTCCAGATCTGTGAAGACAGCCTGTTGAAGAGACATAATAGAATCTACTCACAATGCCAGCAACAAATCTGGTGGATTTTGTAGGTTCTATGAGAGGCAATCCAGAGATCTGTGTGAGGAAAACTGTACTTACGTCCAGTGCCGGTGTAGATAACAGCACATGGGTCGACTGTGTGACGTCAGCCGCATGCAGGCTGTTGTGGTAGGCCACATTGGCGTGGTAATGATCCTCTAACGTCATCACATAAGTAATAAATGTATCCACAGGGATACGAAATGTCTTCAACAGATCACGCTCCTTGGAAGAGACCAACAACATGTCCTATATGGTACACTGTGCTTCTCTTAGCAATATTAACCAGATTTCAATGACTAAAGTAACATTCCACTGAGCACCACAGAAACCAGTAATTCATCAGCTCAAGTACCTGGAAGATGGCAAACATGATGCAACTGAGAGGTCTGTTATTGGAAAATTCAGCCACTCTGAAAATATTAAGGCCCCACTTATTTAAGTCATCCAGCTCCTGCAGAAAGCATACAGATATTTTTTAACATGAGACCATCTGTCTTATCTTGTTTAAAGACATAAAGGAAGCCAGTAAGTACCCTGGCCAGTGCATCCTCATGCTCGGTCTTGATCCCAAATCGCGGCAGGGCCTTACTGGTCAGACTGGAGCTGTGTGTTAGCTTCCTCACACCACTGATATGGCACATGGGCTTCTCACGCTCCCGCAGTGTCGGGGATGGGATCTCCACTTCATTTTGCTTGTCTGTGGAACATACACAGACCTCGGCAATAGAAATCAACAAAGATGTAGGCAATATTTTGGCTGCTATAAAGTTGGAGCTCAATTGAGTTAAAAAATAGTAACGTGTTAAATAGGGCTAGATGCTGAACAACAGCACAAGCGAGTTCACTCACCTAGGAAGGTAGTGGAGATGTACTCAGACACCTGGTTCCCTGAACGGCTCATCTCAGACAGATGAGACAGCTCCCTGTTTAGCATCCTCTTAAACTGAAGGACAGGGAAAGGAGAATGATTAATGTCTCTGATCAAAAGTAACATATGAGGATTGGATGATATTACAGTAGTTATGATGATATTTCATATGTAAAATACCAAAATTTGGTAGAAAAATTAATTCAATTTAATATTATTTGTTTTTAGCACTTTTAATAATGGACATTTTCACAAAGCAGCTTTACAATAATATATAAATTACAGTTATAAATTTTAAACATATGAATTTCTAAATGTATCCCTAAAGAGAAAACCATGAGAGGAACCAGACTCAAAAGGAAACCCATCCTCATCTGGGTGATAGTGGCATTATAAACACTTGCTTCTGTAACTGTGTGCTATTTGGTCAAAAAGTACAATTGTGTAGCGAAGAAATTCGCTATAGTTGAAGTCGATTTTGTTGAAGTTATTAACTGTTTCACTGATGGAGACTTGAGTGCATGACTGTTTGAGGCAGTTGAAGTACATTAATGAAAATTACAAATTGCCTGTCTAACAGTGGTGTTCACACTCATGACAATTAGTGAGTAAGTGTGCTTTCATTACCAGCAATAATCAACATAGACTGATATGAGAGCCATAGAACGTGGGTGAATACAACACATCATGAGATTTCTGGTGTGTAATCCTGCTAATAGATATTTGTAGGTATTCATTACATTTCTTTACCAACAAGTAGAACTCAACACCAAAGTCTAGTCTTTCTTGTTTCTAATTTGTATGCCACAGATATCCTTACAACTTCAAACAGTAATCAGTAATTGAAGGAAAACTATTTCAGACATTTAAACTTGCTGTGACCTTGACCCTGTTTGGATCAATTACAAAATCTAATCAGTTTATCTGGTCACAATGATGATTCTATATAAATCCTGCAAACCACTTGTTCTTGAGATACCTCTCAAACAAGAATCTCAGATGAACAGACAGACATTTTGAAAATATCATAGTTTACCAAAAATAAAATGTCTGTCTAAACTGAAAGAACACCACCTAAGCATTCTAGAAAAACATTGTCAATAAGTAAACAAATCCTCTTACAACTACTCCAATCCTAATAATTCATAGGCAAAATAGCAATCTAGAATGCCTCAAGACAGGCCAAGTTGAATGAACTGGCATACCATCATTGCCAGCGTGTAAGTGTGAGGTAAATGGAAACAGTGTCAGAATTACCACTACTAATGCTACATCGTAGACATGTTGTTTAAAAGAAAATAACGAGGCAGTTTACATGTCTCAAATATCTATTGATCAGTTTTATCTAGAATTACGGATGCTGGAAAATAACTTACCAGCTGGCAAAGCCTGACCGACTGGGCCTGAGTTATAACAGACTGAAAGATGAATTGTTCAGCAGAGCTTTTCTTTCATAAATGAGCAATTTTTTACTTGACATTTTTGACTTGACATGTTTAAGGCAATTAGAAATAATCAGGCAAGAAAGATATGACACTATGAGTCTGTTGAAAACAACTCATCATGTACTATTCTGTGTCGTTTACTATTCTGTATGTGTTTGTTATGCAATATACATATGGCTGGTAGTATTTGACAGATGCTCAGTTAAACCCAATCTCAACATATATACTTAGTGGAACTTTAATTAAATGCAAGCCAATCAAGCAGTCCTGGAACAAATCACTAAAATGAAGCAATGGCAGAAGCAGACATTTGTGCAATGCAAATGCAAAGACACAGAGGAATATGTTTATACATTACTAAATTAGTGATAGGGTTAGGTAAAATTATGTAAACACAGCGTAAAAGACATAACTAGACCCGACAGACTCGCTGTGGGATTCGGATGAGACCCCAGCGCAGTCCCACTGACTGGTCCTTCACACATTACAATCTCCATGGCAACCAGCAGGTTTCCTTAGCAACTGTCTCCTCACACTCCCTCCTGCGGCATTACAGGAGCGAGTCAACTGGTTGGGTGACAGTCAGAGAGAGTAGGTGTCTGTCTTTGACCTCCTCCAAGGGCATCACTCTATACAGCAACTCACCCTTTCTCCATGTCCCCTGCTTTTTTGCTTTCTGCCTCTAATCTTTCTCCTTATCATCCTTTTCCATGCGATATTTTGTCCCTTGTCTCTCTACTGCTGCATCCCTGCACAAAGCTGTTATATCCCCTGCCTTTCCTCCCTCTCTCTGTTGTCTTCTTTTCCTTCTCCCAATAACTGATCTTCCATCCAAGTATTGTGATGTCCCACTAAATTAGACTGTAGTCTCTTATATGACTAGACATACCAGATACGTAGACATAAACAAACAACAACAACAAAAAAAGGAGCAAGAAAAACCAATTGTAAAGATCAGACTGGTTACAAACTTCACATTTGACCAAAAGGCCATTTATCAAGGCTATTTATTATTTATATAGATGTAATCAACAGAAAGATCAGAACTAATATTACAAGGAATGTAATCATTATGGACCTAAGCTCCTCCAGTGATTAAGAATCCCTTCACTAAATTATGTATAATGTCCTGAAAGTGTTAGCATGAGGCCAAGTCAAGCTACATCACTCATATTCTGCCACAGTTGTTTTCAGCATGTTTCTTCTAGACATCTTCATTCATGTCACCTGACTTCCTATACGTTGCTATGAAATCATCTTATTACCATTCCTCAATACCTAGGAAAAACAAAACACATTTCAGTTCAGGACATGACGAATTTAATGAACACCTAAGGTCTGAAGTCAAAGTCTGTGGGTTGGGCAAGTTTTTAATTAAAAAATCAATAGAACAGACATGATCACCTGGTGTGAACGTCAGTCCATGATTAGCAAATGTAGTCTGCCATAGCATAAAATCACACTTAGCATAAAATCACACAAAGCTATTGGATAAATAATGAACTGCTATTAAACTATTAACTATGCTATCAAACTATTAACATTCAACTGGGAGAAACAGAAGTAGATGTGTAGTCTGAGGTTTAGCTGCAGGCTGTAAATGATGGAGAGAGTGATAAGAGGCCCAGGGTGAAAGAGACAGAAAGACAAACCCAAAACAACAGCGCAAATATACCAAAACAAGAGGTGCTCTTAAAAAAGCAAAGTCTGTCCCAGAAATTTTCCTGGTGTTAGTGGTCAGGTTCACAGCTCAAAATTGATTTGAAGCAAAGAAGCCAACAGTTTAGAGAACATGGTCTTGTAGAACAAAAAACATAACATATGCACAGCAGTATGCAGAAACAATTATCACCTTACTATTTGGTGTGACTGTTTGCCTTTGCCTTTAAAATGTCATCATTTCTTTTCATTACACCATTGTGCAGGTTATTAGTTTATTAGGAAATTAGCTGGTAGGTTGTTCCAAGCATCTTAGATAACTTTTATTTGCAGACTTTGGCTGTCTCACTTGCCTCAGGGATGTTTTTATTTGAAAAATGGTCTATTACTTAATATCCTTCTTTCTTTAACAACAAATTCAGTTTCTTTAATTATTATTTGTAACATCTATTTGTTAGCAGCCTACTTGATTGGTTGGTTGGTTGTTTCTTAAAAAGTTATTAATTTATGAAAATGAATGTTTAGACATTTAAAATTTACTCTTTCCTACTGATATGCAGTAATGTGGAAGACAAACAATTAATGCAAAATTTATAAAAGATTTTGGAGTGCCTAAGACATAAATATCACTGAAATTATGGCATGTCATTAAAAACTTTTCTCTATCCTTTTAACTTACCAATTTAATGTCTAACCAAATTTTTTAAAATGTTTTTGCTAGAATACCTAACTGTCCTCACCCTTTGCCTTTAACCCTTTTAATGCCCACTTTCACAATCACTCAGGATGAACACCTCTTCCCATTTGGCCTGGCAGGCCTCTACTTCCTGTCCCTACCTGGTCCCACCAGCCAATGAGCCAGGGTTTGGAGCAGGTCTCACAGAACAGGTCCATCAAGGGGCTCCTGCGCTTGGCGGCCTGCCCTCCTCCCTCCAACCCTCCAACCGCCCCCAACTCCAGCTCTGCCCCTCCTCTCCCCTGCAGGCTGCTGCAGCTGGAGGAGTGGGGCAGCCGGTAGGGTGCAGGGCCAGGTGAAGGTCCAGGTGAGGAGGCTGGCTCGATGGCCTCCACCACACCCATGCTGAGTGAGACCGGCAGCACGGGCCGCTGGCACAGGCAGGAGGCACGGTAGTGCAGCGGGGCCGGTGCAGCACTTGTACCCCAGCGGCATGCGGGCGCAGTCAGGGTGTGCTTGCTGAGGCCACAGCCAGCCCCGCCAGGCCACTCCAGAGTGTGTATTGGCAAGAGTCCAGGCACCCAAGGGTTCTTACTTTCTGCTTTTTCTTCTCTAGCGCTTTACATGCAGGTGTCAGGAGCAGGGTAAAGTGTAAACGGCTCTCCAGGAGCCGCCTGGATCCGCAGTTCGAGAGGGCTACATTGCATCCCGTCAAAAGGGGCAGAGCTGACCCAAATCCAGCTGCGTGGGGAGGGGGGAGAGGAGAGGAGTGGACCAAGATGGAGAATTCCAGAAAAGGCAGACCGTCTGAAGGGCACGGGGAGGAGAAGGAAGCGGAGAGCAGGATAGAGACAGTGTAGTGAAAGGGAGAAAAGTGTGAGGATGGAGGTGTGAGGAGACTGGAAGGTGAGTGAGACCAGAATGACGACGATGGATGAGATGGAAAGAGCAAACGTGATGACAGGATAGGATGGAACAAAACAACACAGCCAGCTGACTACTAACAGGAACACTTGATCCAAAACATACACAGAAAACACACAAGCAATATAAATGGAGGAAGCAAGGAAACAAAAATTGAGCCAGGGCCTTTAGCAATCCTATTCAAGCAGGGGTCTGGAAAAACATCTTGTCTTTCGCTCGCTGTCCTTGGGTCTGTTGCCCCTCCCCCACAGTGGAGCTCTGAGCTGGGCCCCACGTTGCCACGGTGTGCACCGATCCTGTTCCAGCAAAGAGCTTAAGCTGCAGCTCCTGTCCGTCCAGCACTGTTGCCTCCCTTTAGAGCACAAAGTGCTTGAATCTACTCACAGAGGTGTCTGGATAACAATCCACCACTGCCTGTTTCTGTGTCTTGAGCCCTCTCTCCCCGGATGCTGTAGACAGCTCCTGCAAGCTAATCAGCCTCTTCTGACTGGAGCGTGCATGTGTGTTTGTGTGGGGTGAGTGTGCGAGTGTGCACTCTTGATTGCGCATGTGCAGCAGAGGGCATGTTAGTGTGTGTAGGGGAAAAAAGAATGTGTGTGTCTGTGTGTGTAGGACTCAGGGGTTTATGCTGATTTCTCCATGAATGACTTTGCGTGAATCCTTATTGATAACATTTTCATCTTAAAAACACATGTGCATTCTGTCTATCACACACACATACCCCTGTATACAACAGTCTTCCTTCTGTCCATCGTTCAGCTATGTACACACTGTGCAACTACAAGGATGAAAATGAAGAACAGCAGTGCATATTACGACTCAGCTGTTTTTGAGCAATAACAAAAATGAGAAAATGATCCTATTTCTTTAAGAGAGAACGATTGGAAAGAGAGGTAACGATATGTCATTGGCTAATATTGAAGTAAAATTGAATATTATTGTAGTGGCTGCAGACAGCCAATAATAAAACAAGAGGGGCAGACCCTGCTACAGCTACATAGCAACCAAGGTTAAAGCACAGACAGCATCAGGACCCGAGAGCGCCCTGTTCCCATCCTCTCTCTCTCTCTCTCTCTCTCTCTCTCTCTCTCTTTTTCCTTTTCCCTTTTCTCTTCCCTCCCTCTTCTAAAAGCCAGAAGCCTGAAGCCAGAGCCAGGCATTCACACAAATGTTCATTTGGTTGCACATGCTGTATAGTGTACAGACATTTAAGGAGAGAGAGAGAGAGAGACAGAGAGAGATAGAGAGAGAGAGAGAGAGAGAGAGAGAGTACTCAGTTGGAAATATATTTTAATCAGCTCATACCAATGAGCACCTACACACAAAAATCCACAACTCAGATTTAATTGGAACAGTCTGTGCTAAAGAAAAGCACACCATGATAACATTCAGTTTCTGCATTCTGCATTATCTGTTTCAAACATATGATCTTTTGTGTTTGTGTTTGGATGTAATGTACAGGAATACAATACAGGGTACACAATCACTATTACTTCAATGTAAACATGCAACCCTGGCCAGGAAGGATTAGATGCATGTGGACATACAAGCTGATACTAGATAAGAGGTGAAACTCTTTTAATGTGGCTAAAAGCTGAAAGGATTGTAGGAATTGTACTAATTCTGAGTGGCAGTGCTGCAAAAAAGGAAAGGTGAAAGCACACCTTGTTGGAGGCCATCTCGCTGACAGAGCGATGTGTCTGGATGGTCTCCAGCTGGTCCAAACACCAGTCCAGCTCCTCCAGGGTCTCCCGTGCCAGCTGTTGGTATGTCTCTTCTGTAATGCAGAGATAAAAGAAAAGTTACAACATTGGCACGTACTTTACTCACACATTATAACAATGCTATATCACTTTGCTCAACCCACTGTAGAGCCTTGGTCAATCATAACATTAGGCACCTTCTTTGTCACTGCTGACCTCATTCAGATCAGGAATACAATTCTGATAAACTAATCACACAGGAAAGAAAGTCTATTAACCATAATAGTTTTGGAACTCTAATACATATCTAGCATTCAGTATCTAAGAATACCTGTTGGTATTAAATTTAATATTTAAAAAGTTACTATTTCCAAATTGTAACTTTGACTTGAGATCATTTCACAACAGAAGAGCCTTGACAGTTATATTTTTGAAAAGTTTGTATCCCCCCCAAAAAAAGAAAAAAAAAATAGATAAAAAAACAAGTAAAATGTGTAGAATGTGTAGAAAATCTGTCTTTAAAATAATGATTGAAACTTAATTGAAGTTTCTAGAATAACATAGAATTTGTTGTGTACATGAAAAGGAGCACAGAAGTCCTTACCATTACATTGTGTTCATGGCCTTAAAATGATCACATCTATTTGAAATATGAGAACTGTTCAAGGGTTATAATATATTTTATAACCTGGTGATAATCTGATATTACAGTTTGTGGGTCTGAGGCAAAATAAACAGAATCAAAATAACGTGATCCAAGTGTAAACAGAAGGCAAAATGCTATCTGAGCTGAAATGTCTTTCTTACATTTATAGATTGCTTCCACCCCAAGCACACACCTTTTTTGTTCTCTTGTATTTCACCCAGCATGGTACAGTGCAAGCTCCTGCAACTTTGGTTTATGTGACTTACAAACCTGCAAGCCTGTCATTTTATGGGAAGTTAAATTATAATTTAATCCATCCTTTATCAACAACTAGGAAACAACCATTCACACCTATGGGCAATTTAGAGTAGCCAGTTGACCTAAACTGCATGTCTTTGGGCTGTGGGAGGAAACCAGAGCAACCTGCCAAAACCCACACAGGCAGTACATGTAAACTCCACACAAAAAGGCCCCAGTCAGCTGTCAGGTTTGAACCCAAACCCTTCTTGCTGTGAGGGCACAGAGCTAACCACTACACTCCTGTGTATTCTAATATAATATTTGTTAAATCCCTTTAGCTATTTATTGTGATAAACGACAGACAACCCCTGGACAGCTACAATCTACACTAAGGCCATTTTTACATTCCATGTTCATTCTAGTTCCAGTCCATTTAGGTACTTAATGTTTATAGTCATGAATTGAAATGGATTTTTAATCCTACACTAGATTAGTACTTTAGGTTATTGCTGGTCTGTTTTTTTTCTTTCTATGACATCTTCTGAAGAAAAATGCAGAACATTCTGTTGCATTGACAATGGATAATCCATGAGAAGAAAGTCAGTATGGAAAAAAAGCCATATGAGATGAGATTTGCCAGGTTCTCTGGCCTGATGACAGCAAAAGTGAACTTTTTTAAATTTGGCAGAAAATGATATATTTGGTGGAAACCTAACACTGCTCAATACCATGAGAACAGCATCCCCGCTGTGAAGCGTAGTGCTTCACATTGTGGAATTGCTTTTCAAGAAATAAGCAGAGATTGGGAAAGTGGTTAGCATTGAGCAGATACCCCAAAAGACTTACAACTCTAAATGCAAACAGTAGTAGTTCTTATTGTCATAATTAACCATTTGTGACAAGAAAAAAGATTTTGCACTGTCAATTGTTAGACATATTGTGTAAATCAAATGTAAAAAATATCAATAAATTTGATTTAAATTCCAGATTGTAACAGTATAAAATGTAAAAACATTCAAGGGGTAAATACCTGGAGCTGTACATACCTAGATAACAGTGTGAATTAAGAGTTAAGTGAAGCATGAATGGCCATAAAGCCAACATGCTAAAAGCTTTACTACAGAGCCCAGGGTGATGGTGTGGATTTTATTTTTTGAGCCACTTTTGCCTTCTCTCAAAATACTTTTGTTTCCTTGCAATAAGGTTTAGGCTAAAATACTGCGAGGGAATGCAAACGCAACTCCAAAAAATCCCCACCATGACCTTTAGAGGGCTCTGTATTTTACGGTATATTGAATATTTGCCAATAAAATCTGGTTCAAGCAGTAGTTAGTAAATATTACCAACTTTCAACAGAAAATAGATACTATATATCTAAAACCTATTTTAATCACTGAACACAGTGAACAGTACTACTGCTAGCACTCATGAAAGAAGTGTAGCTTCCCCATCATACTTAGATTCAACTTTAAGCCCTAGGAGTGGCATAAAGGGGGAGTTGCCATCAAGAGAAGGTTCTACATTTATCTTCCAGCCTCAGAGGAACAGAGCAAGCACTGAACAATTTGTAATTTATTTTCATCATAGGGGCAAGCCACTGAGAGCTATTTTTAGTCTGATTAAAGAGTCTGGTAGACCTCCAGCCCCTGTTTCCCATATGGTTCCACTGCGTCCGGTGATATAATTCATTTTGTCTTGGCAGCAGTGCCTACAACAGGAAGCGTGGTGCAAGTGAATGTGAGAGACAGTGTGTGGGAAGAGTGCTAGTGTGCGTGGGAGAGAGAGAGAGAGAGAGAGAGAGAGATATGATCTCCAGTGACTAATATTTATTACAGTAAACATACCAGAGAGCGTTGCTGGTGGAACTGTGGATTGGCTTGTAACTGGCGACCTCCTGTGGACGAAAAGAGACTTATAGTCAGAGTCATGACTGAAGGATGCCCTCTACTGGCGATAAACAAAATGATACAGACTCATGATGGCTTGGTCAGGGGAGTGATGGACGTAAACAAGATTGTTGTAAACGAAGGATGTATACTGACAGAGAACTTGTATTTCACTTTTTTATCAGATCATATACTGATATTAATATATTTTTATAAGGTGCAATTGCATTGTTGGGTCACAATCCATACAATGTCCATCCATCCATCCATTATATATACCGCTTTATCCCTCTGGGTCGCGGGGAAGCTGGAGCCAATCCCAGCATCTTCGGGTGAGAGGTGAGGTACACACTGGGCAGGTCGCCAGTCCACCACAGGGCCAACACAGACAAACAACCACACATGCTCGCATTCACATCTATGGGCAATTGACCAGTTGACCAGTTAGCAAGTTAGCCAGTTGACCTATTCTGCATGTCTTTGGACTGTGGGAGGAAACCGGAGTACCCGGAGGAAACCCACGCATGCACGGGGAGAACATGCAGACTTCACACAGAAAGGCACTCTGGGTGACCCAGGGATCGAATCCAGGACCTTCTTGCTGTGAGGCGACAGTGCTAACCACCGCACCACCGTGCCGCCATCCATACAATGTTAAAAAAAAAAGAGATAAAGGAATAACAGTTCCGGTGTAATTGATGCGATATCTGCACTCACACTGACTAACAAAATGTCACATAGCAGAGTCAAGATTAGGATCAATGAGTCAATTTGAATATGCTGTCCTTTAACCTTTTGAGGACAACACAGACAAATCATTAAAAATCATGCATTGATTTACACGTTTCAAATGCACAGCTATTTATCAGGGTCATAGATGTGACATCAAGCGAACAAACCTTTGATTGATTTCATGAATGCCTGAACCAGAACTCCATAAAATTTGATGTATAAACAATCCCATTTTCTCTATAATTCGACCAGAAAGGATAAATACATTGAAAAATAATTGAAAGACATGAGAGAACATTTAAAAAATTGTTTTGCTCTTGTGCCTACAACTTTATTTTTCCAAGGTAAAGTTGATATTGTGTGAAATTGCCCATAATTAGTGTAAGTTTTATTCATTAACTATCAAGAGTTGTTTTTATAAACATTTTTGTTTGTATTACACAGTGCTATAATTCCTTCTGTATGTCATAGAAGTGACATTATGAAAAATTGTGCTTTAAATCAGAGGCAACAGGTACGTTGGGCCTATATACTGTAAACTATACTGTATCATGCTGGATAGCCCTGGGAATGCAGTGCGTCAGTGGCACGTGAAAAATGCCAAAGGTCAAAAGTAAAACTATTTTCTAGACACTGCACTAACTTGTCAGTAGGCGATGTGACATTGGCAAGAATGGTGAAGTTGCTTCTGACAGTTCGGAGACTGGCCAACACCTAGGAGAGAGAAAGAAGAGGGCCGAGAGGCCAGGGTGTCAACACCATCTTTGTAAGTCTTGAGCAAAATTCATAATTCAGTTCTATGTACAATCTACAACACAGCTTACCTGAGCAAAAGGGGTGACTATGAGGTCCTCAGCATGGCTAGAGAGAGACAAAGAGAGATACATTTGATTTCTTTGACAATTATCTTTATCCAATGTAAACAATGCAGGAGAATGAAATCATCTGTGTGTAAAAGAAAAAGACTTGATACCACATCAGAATGTTTATCACCAGAATTTAGAGTGCCTGTGCTGAAGTGTAGACAGAGGAGGGCACTTTCACTACTGCAATATTACATAAAATTTTGGGTAAAGTACACAGGATAAATGAGGACGGTGTTTCATTGCAATTATGCACCTGGGCTGTGTGGAAAATGAGCAATGTATGCCTTGTATGGGCTATATGTCGGGTGTGTGGTGTTGTGGATGAGGCTGCTTACCCCTCACTGTTGATGGAGGAGTTGCGGGACATGGTCTTAGGTGACATATCATAGTCGGAGTCAGAGCGGTAGAGGAAAGACTCCCTCCTGCCACTTTGGGGGAAGGAGGGATGGAGCACAAGCCCCGGACTCGCCTGCAAATCCATTGGGCTGCGGCCAGGAGACGGTCCATTTTCACCTTCAAAACTGGAAAAAGCGATAAACAGACAGGAGTGGAGAGAGAATGAGACAGACAGTGAGAAAGATTTAGGATATAGAAAGAGTTAAACACATATCATTTTGATCAGTCATGCAGATTCCTTTACTACAGGCAGTATTAACCTCCTACTTTGAGACAGGACAAAAAGCGTCATGAACACAGACTGTAGTGATCTGTATCTGACTGTAGGCTCGCCCTCCCCACATACAGCAGACATTATCTGAGCGTTTATATCGCTGAGGCAGACAGAGTCTGAGCCACCCAGCATCCCCATTAGCATAACCATCAGCAGCCTAATGGGAAAAGATCTTCAGCCTGCTTCACCTTGCTTAGGATAATCACTGGTACATGTAGCCATTATCCTGACTGTAAACAATAGTGATGTCCACTGAACGCACACAAGTCTACAACAGTTATGAGCTGTGAATGGAAAAATACTAATGATAAGCACAAAGTGTTCAATTGCTGGTTCCAATGTATGTTTGCACAGTCATGCTACACTGCTAATGTGAACAGAAGAAGTGAAGAGAGCTGATTGGAATCCATGATTACTGAGGTGTTTATGGCCCATAAGCTTCCCGCTGTCAAATCACGTCTGCATCATCTCTACTCATATCAGACACGCACATTATGGCTGCTATCAACCTAGCATGATGTCCTATAAAGAGAAACAGGCAGAGCAGTGTGTGGCCTTTAGGAAAGTGAGCTCAGTGCAAACAATCATTTCAGTAGCTATAATTCTGGGTTAAATCATGAACGCTATAGCTGAGCCACACGGACTAGTGTGTCTAGGGTCAGGGCCTAGAGGAGGAGGAATGTAAAGTGGGAAGTTTGGCTGTCACATACTGAACTGCTTGGAGTCATCTCTGGGAATTCTGGAGACGTTGCAAAACTCGAATACACACTCACATACAGCGAAAAAAAACGACATGCAAGCACTCAGCGTCAGAGCTCAAACCATGCCAAGAGTTTTTTTCCCCTGCTGTCTTTTTCTCTGTTTCTGTCAGTCAGACTTCCTCCCCCTCACTCCTTTTCTCTCTTTAGGAGTCTAATAACCCTGTTCCCACACATACACACACAAAAAAAAAACATGGCAGATGCAGTATCGAAAAGCCTGGCCACTCATTTCGTGCGCTGATGAAGAGCTAGCCTGAGTCATTCTAGCGAGCACTAGTGCTGCCGTAACTGCACTACAGAATCACATCTTTTTCTTGTTTATTGGCCTGTTTATGAAAAGAGATCGAACAGTCAAAGGCTTGTCTCTGACTCCTGTGTTGTTTTCTCTCCAGAGAAGCTGGGTGACCGGGTTTGCTCACCCCTTCGCTCTCCACCTTTTGTAACAGACACGTTGCTCTACTCCAGTCCAGACCAGACCAATCCATTATTCCACACTCTCTCCTTCCTACTATAAAACTGATTTCTACTTTCTTACTCCAGACATTCTTTTCCTTCAGCATTATCACCCCTTCCTCTCTCTTCCCTTCCTCTTATCTCCAGCAAACAGAGTTCCTATCCGAGTAACAAGAAAACATAGCAACATGAGGAGTAGACTAAAGGCACTACAGAAGAGAGCTGGGGGTGATTTACGGCTCTAAACATTTACATACTGTAGAAGCCTGGAGCAGGCAATGTTTTCTTACAAAACCTTTTCTTTTCCATCTAGAACTGTGGCAAGGTCAGGAACACACAGACAAGTTTTCTTATATAAATATGGACTTGGCCTTCCTTGCACTCGACAAACATATACTGCAAAAATCGACATCTTATCACGCTATATCTTAAATATAGTCAAATTTTTAGATTATTATAAAACTAGTAGATTTAAAACTAAGATTATTAAGCCTATTCTAATTTCAAGCTTGAAATACTCTTGTTCTATTGGCAGATAATTTTGCTTCTTACTAGAAATAAATGATTAAAATTAGCAAAATTGTCTGGCATTGGAACAAGACTATTTCAAGGTTGATATTAGGGGGAAACAAAGTGTAGGAATAGGTTTAATAATCTTATTTTTCAGTTTACTGTGATCTTATCACAGGAAATACCAGATAAATTTGACCATATTCAAGATACTTCCACATGCAAAGATGAATTTTTTTTGCAGTGTGTGTACAGGTTCTTCCAAATGAAGCTTGTTTTCCTAATTATTTTTTTTTTATTCAGGGCAAATTATATTTATCTGTCACATCAGTTGAACACATACATATTTGTGTGTATGTGTGTGTCTGTTTGTGTGAAGAAGGAGAGGTAGTGAGTGAGTTAGTGTGTGAGTGGGTAAGTGAGTGAGTGAGTGGGTGCACACGCATGCTCCTTCTTTCTCTGTCTCATGTAAATGCTTTCTGAAGTCATGTGACATTTTTTAAAGAACTGAGGAAAAACCTGGCGCATCACCAGCCAGTCTGAAGTACCATTCACAGAGAAACATATAAAAAATAATGAGCCTTGTCAAACTTCTTTTCCTCCTGATTCTCCTGTGTCTCCATGCTCTCCCACTACCCCATTCCTTCTTTGCCCCCTTTTTTCTGTCACTTTACCTCAGTCATTTTCAGCTCTCTCTACGTCTCTACATCTTCTCCCTCTCCTTTTGTTTATCATTTCGCCTCTGTAGCTATGACTCAGTGGTGAAAAAAGCAGGAGTCAAGCGTGTGTTGCTACACTGGAGCTTTGGCTTGTTTGTAGGTTATAGAAGATCTATGGATCATACTCACAGAGCTACAGAAAATGACATTTTTAAATACAAAAAGTGAGCTGCTGCCTCCAACAGCATCAGTGTTCATGTTGAAACTGAAACGGCATTGCTGCAATTTACCATGTGGGTTAGACATTCGCAATTTAAACTAGGCCACCCTTAAATGCATAGAGGATAGATATGCAGTTTAATCTAATGGTACGGTAACGGTAATCTAAAGTTAGTCTACCTGACATATAGTAATTAATATGCATCAGTAGTCAATGATGGGAAAAAAAACACTAAATGAGATATGTAAAAAAGAAATCACAAACACACACACACACCCACACATATGCTTGCCTCTCTCATGAACACACATACACACACTGATTATAGGCTGGCAGCTCTCTTTTTCGCTCAGTGATAAGACAACCCCTGGAGAGCCTAACTCTGGACAATGACAAGATGATCAGAGGGTGCACAGAGGAAAGGATTTCTACCAGCTGGATATCTTTCCCTTTAAAGGATAACATGCTAAGATCTCAGCTTCCCTAAGCCCCAGAAAACAAGCCTTCACACATTGATTGCCTTGTTTAATGTACCTGGTCTGCCTCCCTGAATTTCTAACCTTGGAGTGACTACAGAAAATCTCGAAACTGACAATAATTGCAGCAGACAACCAGGCTGATGAGTGTTCCTGTTGATGTGCACTGGAAGAAAAAAAACCAAGACAAATACCACATGAGATGACTAACCAAAGGCTTTTTATGATTCGTAATAGCGTTCATATACGGTACTTGAAGGGGCACAGTATGCAAAAGGTTCATCATTGAAAGGTTTAAAGAGTTAAAACTGCACATCTACTCAAGACATTTGGACCACAAAATGATTTGTTCATTTTTGTTTTCACATACTTTATACCTGTGAAGTAGATGTGAATTCACTGGGAAAAAAGATATCTTAGAACCATAGCAGCATTTCTCATTGTGAGATAATTATATAATAAAATAACATAATTCTGGACATACAGCCAGGTTCATAAATATTTGGATAATAACAAAGTTATTGTTATTTTATCTTTTTAACACATTATGATTATAAGCTCAAACTACAGATTTTCAGCTTTAATTTAAGATCATTTACATCCATGTCAGGTGCACAGTGTAGTAATTACAACACTTTTTGTGTGTGGTTTTGCTTTTTTTTAAGGGGCCAAAGTAATTGGACAATGGCCAGGTGTGTGGCCAAGGCCAGCCATCATTAGGCTCAGCAATGAAAACAAACCAATCAGCTCACATTGGTGAGCTCAGGAATACCAACAAGCCTGGAAGACCATGGAAAACAACTGTGGTGGATGACTAAAGAATTCTTTACATAATAAAGAAAAAATAACAGTTGGCCAGATAAAGAACACCCTTCAGCAGGTAGGAGTATCAGTGTCAAAGTCAACAATCAAGAGAAGACTTCACCAGAGTAAATACACTGGCTTTACCACAAGACTAAAGACTAGATTAAAGTTTGGCAATATAGTTCAATCAAATCACGCACGTTTCACCTTTCATGAAAATGAGAAAAAAAATGAATATATGTATATGATCCTGAGCTCAGGTTACTATCTGAGTTTTGAATGTTCCCCCATATCTGCATAGATTTCCGCTGGGTTCACTGGTTTCCTCCTACCTCATTCAAACACGCCAGTAGGTGGACTGCTAATTCTACATGTGTATGCAAATGTCTGTGCACATGATGTGTGTTGTTATGTGATCCATCATGACTCTGATCCGTCATGAGTGTTGCCAAGATGAAGCAGTTACTAAAAATGAAATAATGAATAACATTCACACACACACACACACACACACACACACACACACACACACACACACACACACACACATACACACACACACACTCATTCACACTTAGGGGCAATTTAGAGTCACCAATACACCCAATGGCAAGTTTCTGGGAGGTGGGAGGAAACTGGAGAACCTTGAGACAAGGGGAGAACTTAGCAATACAAATTAACAAAATTATCTGCTAGTAGTCTTTAAGAATATTTATCTGGAACAAGACTATTTCAAGCTTGAACCGAAAATTTCTAGAAATATTGACTAATTATTAATTATCTTGAATTTGATCTTCTGTAATCTTAGTATAGAAAATACTATGTACAGTACAGGTTTTTCTTTATTTTGACTCTTTTCAATACTGAACACATTAAAAAGATGAAATGACATGTGGAATAAGAATGGCAAATTGTTTGCATATATTTCCCCATATTGCTTGTGGGTAGCAGAAATTTTGGCAAATATACTTTTGTCTTAAAATATCATGGCTATTTTAAAAATGAGAATTTTTAATGAGGGTTGTTTTAGAAAAAACATTTATCCTATTGTTTGAGATGAAATTGTGAATTATGTGCTTATTTTTATACAATACAACAAACTTGACGTTATCTTCAAGCCTTAAGCCTCACAGTCTCACAGTAACCCCTCTCCACAAGTCAGAGTCATTTTCTCTTCCACTGATCCTCAACCACTCAACTTCTTCCTTCGAAATGCTAAAACCTTGTCTCCATCCTTATTGCCTTATACTCTGCTCTCATCACTACCACCAATGCCTTCTTTTTCAGATTTGCCTGTTGACACAGCCACTTCTACCTTGTCTGCACATCTTTGGACTCAGTCTACTCTTTGACCTGCAGTAAGTCAGCAGACTGACACCTTCCAGCTCCTGGCTGTCTGACGTTCTGCATTCTGAAAGAACAGCACGCAGTGCTGAGAGAAAATTGAGGAAATTTAAAGCAACTACGGATCTCACAATCAGGCACTGCTTGCTTTTTTCCCTCTGTTGCTCCTACCACTCAGACTGTCTTCTTTCATTCTAAAATAAACATACGCATCTATGACCCACATAAATTATCCTTTTCCATGCAGCTCTTGTCAGCTCTTCAACACATTTCTTTCTTCTGCATTTCTCCTGCATTAATTGCCTTTTGTATCATGTATTGGTTTTCACTTTTTTATTATTATTTATTAACTTTATTTAAAATCTATTACTTATTGATTACCTTTTGTACTCTGTATGCACTTAGGTTTCACATGCCGTTCTTAGAGCACTCTAGAACTAGAACTACGCTATACAGCCAAAAGTATATGCACCCCTGACCATCATACCCATATGAGCTTGTTGAACATCTCATTCCAGATTTATTGCTCTTTGCTGTTATAATGTGCTCCACTCTTCTGGGAAGGCTTCCGACGAGATGTTGAAGCGTGGCTGTGGGGATTTGTGTTCATTCAGCTTCAAGACCATCAGTAGAGGTCAGGCTCTGATGTTGGGTGAGGAGGCTGTTTCTGTTCATCCCAAAGGTGTTCAGTAGGGTTGAGGTCAGGGCTCTGTGCAGGACACTTAAGTTTTTCCACTCCAACTTCAACACAGCATGTCTTCACAGAGCTGACTATGTGCACAAGGATATCACAGATTGTAGAGGGTGGTGGATGCAAGTGCAGATGTATTTTATTTACAGTGAAATACATTAAACACAAAGACCACAAAACTATAACAAGGAATAGCGCAGCAAGGTAACAGCTTGGTCATAACATGAGCAGCAGAGAAGAAGAGACAACAATGACCACGAAAGGCAAAAGCTAGACAATGAATGCTGTACAAGATCTGACCTAAAAGCAAATACTCATTCAAACAAACAAGAATGTGAGAGTTGTGATCTGGTGAGGGGCAGTGGATTATGGGAATCATAGTCCTGCCATAACAAGGGGCATTGTCATGCTGGAACAGGTTTGAGCCTCTTAGATCCAGTGAAGGTAAACTGTAACGCTACAGCATACAGAGACATTCTATAGAAATGTGTACTTCTAATTTTGTTAAAAGTTTTGGGTAGAACCACATATAGGTGTGATGGGCAGGTGTCCACATACCTACATACTTTCAGCCATATCCTCTGACTGCTGTTGCTCAGTTTATGAATCTGTACATATTTCCTAGGTGCCATATATCACTGCACCTTCAAACATCTGCACATTTTGTAAATCATTCCATAATCCATAATCATGTCCCATCCTTAAAAACAGAGAAGTTGAACTGAGTCACAGACTTTCATTGCGCTCTCTCAACATACATACCCTAACCCCCTAACCACTGCTGTATTTTTGTGACTATAATTTATAACCATAACAGTCACAACCACGGGCCAATAATCATCTCACAAACTTAACATGGCTATAAATCTGTACATGCTATCAAAATGCCTGGGAAACACCACAGGCACTCACGCTTTATACAGTAAACGGGTTTTATTTTATCCCGTATATCAGCGCTTTGAAGCTGGAGTGAATGGGCTGATAGAAATTAATTAAACCTAGCATCCATACCATTTTTTTCTGATGACCTCCTGTTCATTAAAAGTGAACATGGTGCCCACAGGCTTTGCTGACAAAACAGCCTTGCCACAGCCTATGATGGAGCTCTGAGTGTTTCTGTGATGTTCTAACAAAAAAAATACAGATATGAAGGATATTGTTTTATAAAAGACCCACATTCCTGCTTTAAAAAACTGGCCATTTATAAAATGAAACCCTTCATTTTTTTTCCACCCAAGTTGGTGCTTAATCCATCCTACATACATACACACACACACACACACACACACACACACACACTCATGCAGCTGAATGGAGTGTGACAGTTATTTCCTACCTCTGCTTCCTCCAACAGCTAAGAACAGATGCTTATTTCCGAGTGTGGACCAAAGCCCCTACACCCCTACACTGCCTCCCTGTTCTGAGCTGGAGTTGATCTAGAGCAGTGGGGGAAATGGTCTACTTATTTGCACTGCCACTCTGACTGCACATTACAGCGAGGCCACAGCTCGACAGCCTCGCTGGTGACTCACTGGTATATTTTAGGAAAGACCTAGAAGTGCATTCTTTCCCCCTCTCCCTCTAGCCTCCAGAGCATTGTTAAAGCCAGTATTGCCAACCCACTCATCCATCTGCCCACCTGCACCACCTCCCTCCCCCACCAGGTGAGTGGCAGGGATATCTCAGGTCCATGCCAAAGGTCAGGGCCACTGTTATACACACATCACACGCTGGGTGTAGGGCACTCCAGCATTGGGTGCTGAAGAGGGCACCAAAAAGATCATCATAATAATCAGAATGATTGAATATGTAGATGAAGAACAACTGTAAGAGGCACCATTAGACCAGAGTATAATGCTGAGTGCAAAACTATGGGCACTGTACTGCCTTTTAAACCCAAGATGGGGTGGGGCTCAAGGGCAGGGGTTGCCATGTTATTTTTAAAATCCCTCAACCAAAGGGTGAAAAAACACACTAAACATTTAGAGACTTTTATTGTAAGCCACAGATGTGTATTGTTATAGAATTCGTAAGATATTAAATTAAATCTTAATCAAAAAAACAAACACAATTGTGATTAATTGAATAATCAAGCTGCTGCTGAGGAAGAAGTATTCACTGTCAAAATAGATTACTTATTCAATTCAATTCAATTTTATTTGTGTAGCACTTTTAACAGTGGCCATTGTCACAAAGCAGAATATATATATATAGTCTGTTTATAAACTTATGAATCTATAAATGTATCCATCAATATAAATATATATCCTTAATAACAAGCCTGTGGCAATGGTGGCAAGGAAAAATTCCCTGAGACGGCATGAGGACGAAACCTTGAGAGGAACCAGACTCAAAAGGGAACCCATCCTCATCTGGGTGACACAGGACAGTGCGATTACAAATAGCACTCTTCTGTAACTGTGTGTTATATGGTCGAAAACAGTTCAGTTGTGTAGCAGGAAATTCAATGTAGTTTTAACATAAAGTCTGTTCTGTTTCAGCTGATTAACTGACAAAGATTTGAGTGCAAGATAAGTCCTATCATGGTAATTTAAGTTTCAGGCCATTGCAGCAGAACCGCCCATGTCAAGAGCAGTCCAATACCATAATTACATTCTCAATTCTGTGGGGCACTGTTTGTAAAAACAGTTTAACCTTTTTATAGATGTAATTTTTTCATCATTTAGCACAATTTTCATACATTTAGAACTAAATACCTTAAATAAACAGTATTAAACTTCCTCATATTAGATCTTGCTGTGTAAAGTTAAATTTAAATGTTTAATCTAAATCTAAATGTTACATGTTAAATCTAAATGTTACATCTATAAGTATTAAATATTAAATCTAAATGTTAAATGAAATTAAATCAATAAATAAATTAAATCAATTTGTTATATCTAAATCTAAATGTTGCACTCTAAATGTTTAGAGGATACGTACACTGGTTACGCTCCTGGATTTTCCTCAGCTCCACGGCCTGGATGTTAAGCAAATGCCTCAGGAATCATGCATCTCTGCTCTGGCTAGCACCATTTCTTAACATCCTCCATTCACACCATGCTACTGACGCTTTAATGTCTTTCGATATGACTCAAGGATTCCACATTCATCATGACTGTAACCGAGGAAAATCCACCTTCTTGGATTTTCTAAGCTGGAATTCCCATGGCTACTAGCAGCATGAAATCCTGATGTTGGTGAGGTTACATCACAGAGCGCAGTCCCACCCCTATCTAAACAAAAGCCAATAGTAGTCACAGGGGTGGCACCAATTTACAAATCTACTAAACATTAAGGTGCAACATTTAGCTCTAGATTTAACATTTCGATTTAACATTTAACATTTAGATTTAACATTTAGATTTAGATTAAACATTTAGATTTAACATTTCACATTTACACAGCAAGAACTAATAAGAGGGTGCTTAACACTGTTTCTTGAATGAATTTATCTCTAAATGTATGTCATGTAAATGACACCAATAAAAATATTCAACAGTTTTTAGAACCAGCACCCCATACATTTCAGTGTACCCCTTTATATTTATACACAAAATAAATATATTTTGCAGGAGCTTTTTTTATTAATCAGCATTAGTTTATTTTACTATGAACCCAGGCTTGTTCATGATTTAAGGCAACATAAAACTTAAGTAATAAAAAGAAAAACTGACTGGCAACCCTGACATGAGATATGCTGGAATAAAAACTTAACATGATCATTATAAATAAATAATTTCCTCCTCAAAATCATCAACCTGTGTATTAGATACTTTACCTACATGTTTCCTCAAACAGATAGTACCAGAA
>JAQQZR010000023.1:13740850-13743718 GCA_030068235.1 Notoglanidium macrostoma | reverse complement strand
ACACAGACACACACCACCCACCCACACACCATATGGGTGTGCAGTGACTTGAACAAAGCAGCTACTGACATAACATTCTGCTTGTCATGGCACACACAAACACACACACACTCTCAAACACCCACACCCACACACACACATCCACACACTTACCAACACACCCACAAACACACACACACAGACACACACTCACATCCACACACACACACCCACACACCATATGGGCGTGCAGTGACTTGAGCAAAGCAGCTACTGACATAACATTTTGCTGGTCATGGCACACACTCACCCACACACACTCACCCACACACACACACACACACACACACACACACACTCACTCACCCACACACACACACAGACACACACCACCCACCCACACACCATATGGGTGTGCAGTGACTTGAACAAAGCAGCTACTGACATAACATTTTGCTTGTCGTGGCACACACCCCCACACACACACACACCCACACACAGCCACACACTCACCCACACACACACACACACTCACCCACACACACACACACATACACACACACTCACACACCCAGACACACTCACACACACACTCACCCAAACACAAACACACACTCACACACCCACCCACATCATATGGGTGTGCAGTGACTTGAGCAAAGAAGCTACTGACGAAACATTGTGCTTGTCATGGCACACACACATACACACACACACTCACACACATACAGACACACACACCCACTCACACAAACCATATGGGTGTGAAGTAACTTGAGCAAAGCAGCTACTGACGTAACATTTTGCTTGTCGTGGCGCACACACACACACATTTGTCTTACTATCCTTGCGAGGATCTTTGATTGATATAATTAGCAATACAGCTAGTTAATTTTATTCCTCAATCTAAACCTAAACCTAACTTTAACCTCAGAAACCAACATAAAACCTTTTGGCTCTTTTAGCTTTTTAAATGAAAAAATTGCAGTTTTTGTAAATAAATAAATAAATAAACAAAAATTCCTTTCCATTGTGGGGACATCTGGTCCTCAGCAAGATATAAAACCTGCCCCCCCACACACACCCACACCCACAAGCTCACACATACATCTCTCTTCCTCCGTTGGGCCGCCCACAGTAAGAACAGGGCAGGTAGATCTACCACGGCTGCACAAATGCCTGAACTGGTTGTAAGTGTGGCCTACAGCCTGGAATACAAATCAGTATCCCGATTCCAGTGAGCCGGAGTTGGACACACTCCCATAAGCCGGCTGTGTGTGCTGTCTGTGCCTGGACACAACGCAGTAGGAAAGAAGCCAGGCACTTCACCTCTGCCCCAACACCCCCCTGCCCCACCGCCGGCCTCTCACAGTGCTACATTATTAATGTTGTAATACTGTAATTCAGCAATACTGTATTACTCGCCCTCTATGCCTACAGCTGGTGTGTGTGTGTGGAGATGTACAGTATGCACACTGCACAACAGCAGCACACAAATGCAGGGCATTACACCCACACTCATTCCTTTAAGAGAACAAAGGTGCATACATAAATGTTATAGGTATAGAGGTGATACATTATTAATAAGTGTGACATAGAAATTTACAAATTTACGTCTGGATGATCACATGCCAAAAGATTATGCAAAGAGATGAATGTGGTGGATACTCACAGAGGCATGTGCTAACAACTCGGAAATCGATTTGAATAATAATGTGAAAGACTGCATGATATTATTTTGGATGAATTATAGCAAATGTAACATCCATCACTCAGAATAGGATCATAAATTTCTATCAAACATGTTAGGATCAAAGATTACTGTTAGCTATAAAAAATACCCTTTATGTGGAGTAAACATGGACTTGATTCCACAAATGATCGATCGCTTCAATTATTTACTAAAAGCCCTCTAAATGACAGGTTATAAAACATATCATGTGTTTGCGCACAGAGATTCGCACAACTGAATTTACACTCACTTTAGATTCGCTCGGGTTGGTCAATGACAAACGATTCATCAACGACTCGATTCTTTAAGAACCATTTGATTTCACTCGTTTAAGTGAGTCGATGGAAAGGATTCCCAAGCAAGAAAGAATATTTTCCCATCTACATATAAAACTACCCTGAGCGTGTTCAGATAAAGCTTCTTCTCTATAGCAACTGTGTTCCACGCTGAGTAGGGCTACATCAACATTAGGCTAAATCCGGTTTATTTCTGTGATCTGACATTTCACTGGGCTTTAGCGTCTCCACATATTTTCAGATGAACGGTGAATCAAACGAATTGATTCACTTAAACCGGCACTCCGAAAGAGTCGAATATGTAAAGTTGAATCTTGAGTGTCAGTCACTCGGTGTGTTTGGAGCGCATCACTCTGGAGCACCATTCTGGTCCGTTACGCGTAACGCATCATTGGAGAACCCACGCGCCCCGCTTGATAAAGCTGTAAAGCAGCCATTATTGTTAACCCTTAACACACAAACACGTGACCGGTGTCTTCTCTTACCGTTTGTTCCCAGTACAGTTCCCGGCGGATGTGCTTGTGGTACCCTGGAAGGAGGATGGCCAGGACATGCGGGACTTCTTCAGCCCGGGCCGGTCGCTCGTGTCCATGGCGTCAGCGCGCTCCATGTGCGGGTGATGATGGCGGTCAGTGTCTGAGTAGCCGCGGTGTTTGATCCGGATCGGAGTCCGAGGTTGTCTCCAGAGGTGCTGAGGAGGCTTCAGAGTCGCCTGCCCTTCCCGAGGCACCGGCAGCGAGAGGGACAGGCTCTTCTTAGAGCACGGTGGCACTTCCATTATAGTGCAAATCAAAAAGAACTGTTTAAATAAACGTACTGTCTGTAAAAATGAAAAAAAGCAATCCTTTAAGAGTAGATATT
>JAQQZR010000023.1:13733350-13735850 GCA_030068235.1 Notoglanidium macrostoma | reverse complement strand
AACAAACGGTAAGAGAAGACACCGGTCACGTGTTTGTGTGTTAAGGGTTAACAATAATGGCTGCTTTACAGCTTTATCAAGCGGGGCGCGTGGGTTCTCCAATGATGCGTTACGCGTAACGGACCAGAATGGTGCTCCAGAGTGATGCGCTCCAAACACACCGAGTGACTGACACTCAAGATTCAACTTTACATATTCGACTCTTTCGGAGTGCCGGTTTAAGTGAATCAATTCGTTTGATTCACCGTTCATCTGAAAATATGTGGAGACGCTAAAGCCCAGTGAAATGTCAGATCACAGAAATAAACCGGATTTAGCCTAATGTTGATGTAGCCCTACTCAGCGTGGAACACAGTTGCTATAGAGAAGAAGCTTTATCTGAACACGCTCAGGGTAGTTTTATATGTAGATGGGAAAATATTCTTTCTTGCTTGGGAATCCTTTCCATCGACTCACTTAAACGAGTGAAATCAAATGGTTCTTAAAGAATCGAGTCGTTGATGAATCGTTTGTCATTGACCAACCCGAGCGAATCTAAAGTGAGTGTAAATTCAGTTGTGCGAATCTCTGTGCGCAAACACATGATATGTTTTATAACCTGTCATTTAGAGGGCTTTTAGTAAATAATTGAAGCGATCGATCATTTGTGGAATCAAGTCCATGTTTACTCCACATAAAGGGTATTTTTTATAGCTAACAGTAATCTTTGATCCTAACATGTTTGATAGAAATTTATGATCCTATTCTGAGTGATGGATGTTACATTTGCTATAATTCATCCAAAATAATATCATGCAGTCTTTCACATTATTATTCAAATCGATTTCCGAGTTGTTAGCACATGCCTCTGTGAGTATCCACCACATTCATCTCTTTGCATAATCTTTTGGCATGTGATCATCCAGACGTAAATTTGTAAATTTCTATGTCACACTTATTAATAATGTATCACCTCTATACCTATAACATTTATGTATGCACCTTTGTTCTCTTAAAGGAATGAGTGTGGGTGTAATGCCCTGCATTTGTGTGCTGCTGTTGTGCAGTGTGCATACTGTACATCTCCACACACACACACCAGCTGTAGGCATAGAGGGCGAGTAATACAGTATTGCTGAATTACAGTATTACAACATTAATAATGTAGCACTGTGAGAGGCCGGCGGTGGGGCAGGGGGGTGTTGGGGCAGAGGTGAAGTGCCTGGCTTCTTTCCTACTGCGTTGTGTCCAGGCACAGACAGCACACACAGCCGGCTTATGGGAGTGTGTCCAACTCCGGCTCACTGGAATCGGGATACTGATTTGTATTCCAGGCTGTAGGCCACACTTACAACCAGTTCAGGCATTTGTGCAGCCGTGGTAGATCTACCTGCCCTGTTCTTACTGTGGGCGGCCCAACGGAGGAAGAGAGATGTATGTGTGAGCTTGTGGGTGTGGGTGTGTGTGGGGGGGCAGGTTTTATATCTTGCTGAGGACCAGATGTCCCCACAATGGAAAGGAATTTTTGTTTATTTATTTATTTATTTACAAAAACTGCAATTTTTTCATTTAAAAAGCTAAAAGAGCCAAAAGGTTTTATGTTGGTTTCTGAGGTTAAAGTTAGGTTTAGGTTTAGATTGAGGAATAAAATTAACTAGCTGTATTGCTAATTATATCAATCAAAGATCCTCGCAAGGATAGTAAGACAAATGTGTGTGTGTGTGCGCCACGACAAGCAAAATGTTACGTCAGTAGCTGCTTTGCTCAAGTTACTTCACACCCATATGGTTTGTGTGAGTGGGTGTGTGTGTCTGTATGTGTGTGAGTGTGTGTGTGTATGTGTGTGTGCCATGACAAGCACAATGTTTCGTCAGTAGCTTCTTTGCTCAAGTCACTGCACACCCATATGATGTGGGTGGGTGTGTGAGTGTGTGTTTGTGTTTGGGTGAGTGTGTGTGTGAGTGTGTCTGGGTGTGTGAGTGTGTGTGTATGTGTGTGTGTGTGTGGGTGAGTGTGTGTGTGTGTGTGGGTGAGTGTGTGGCTGTGTGTGGGTGTGTGTGTGTGTGGGGGTGTGTGCCACGACAAGCAAAATGTTATGTCAGTAGCTGCTTTGTTCAAGTCACTGCACACCCATATGGTGTGTGGGTGGGTGGTGTGTGTCTGTGTGTGTGTGTGGGTGAGTGAGTGTGTGTGTGTGTGTGTGTGTGTGTGTGTGTGGGTGAGTGTGTGTGGGTGAGTGTGTGCCATGACCAGCAAAATGTTATGTCAGTAGCTGCTTTGCTCAAGTCACTGCACGCCCATATGGTGTGTGGGTGTGTGTGTGTGGATGTGAGTGTGTGTCTGTGTGTGTGTGTTTGTGGGTGTGTTGGTAAGTGTGTGGATGTGTGTGTGTGGGTGTGGGTGTTTGAGAGTGTGTGTGTGTTTGTGTGTGCCATGACAAGCAGAATGTTATGTCAGTAGCTGCTTTGTTCAAGTCACTGCACACCCATATGGTGTGTGGGTGGGTGGTGTGTGTCTGTGT
>JAQQZR010000023.1:13722789-13733250 GCA_030068235.1 Notoglanidium macrostoma | reverse complement strand
CAGAAGAAGTTACAGGTCTGTGAGAGCCAGAAATCTTGCTTGTTTGTAGGTGAACAAATACTTATTTTCCACCATAAAGTCTTTAAAAACCAGACAATGTGATTTTCTGGATTTTTTTCTCATTTTGTCTCTCATAGTTGAGGTATACCTTTGATGAAAATTCCAGGCCTCTCTCATCTTTTTAAGTGGGAGAACTTGCACAATAGGTGGCTGACTAAATGCTTTTTTGCCCCACTGTATATATATATATATATGTCTCTGAGTATATAGAGTTGCTGAGAGGGATCAGAAAGAATGGCCAGACTGGTTCGAGCTGACAGTAAGGCTGCAGTAATTTAAATAACCACTTTTTTCTAATATATTGTTCGAAGAATGTATCTTATATGTTTACCTACAGGACTAAATTAAATCCTGATATTTCCTTAGTGTAAGATCGCTGTCTTAATATTGAAATATTGACATTGTGAAAAATATCTTTAAAAAATGATTTTTATTATTTTTTTTTCTGTCTGCTCTATACCTGTCATTTCACTGGTTAACCATGAAGTTTAGGTCTTCCTTATGCCACAACTAGCAAGCTAATTAATGGCTAACTAGCTAGCTAGTCACTGACTATCAACATTGGCTACTACTTCAAGTTTACATTAATGCTGTGTTTGTGGTGCCTTGAAAGTGGTAATTTGCATGTTTTTAATAACAACATTTCTCAGCTCATCACAAATAAAATAAAAATTAGATATATGCCTACATGAAAGTGTGTCTTTTATTTGTGCCTTCAAAACATATAAAGCATAAGAAGTTACTTTAGGTTACTTTTACAGATACAGGCCTTGGGAGCTATTGGTTCTGTTCTACTATACTGAACTTCAAATGTTCAGGCAACATTCTGGACTGAAATTGCAGTATTCATTTTTATGATGTGTTTAGACTCAATCTTGAAAAATATCCACTGACTCTTAAAAGAAACATAACAAAATGATATTTAGTTGTACAGCATAATAATGTCAATTATGAAGGAAGTTGCAGTTTTACTTGTTAGATAGTGATAATTGAGTTAGAGTTAATACTGTCTAATTATATAACACTAGCTATGTGTTTGCAGATCAGACTGTCCTGCATTTTAAGTAATTTTAAAAATGTCTGTTATGTTGCAGAAAAGTCATGTCAGGCTTTACTCTTTTGTGCTATTTTCCCGCTGCTCCTTCTAGCCACTTATTGTTGATTTTTTTTAGTGCAACTACATTACTTTCTGTTTCATGTTGTTCAAACATCATTTATAGGAACTGGAGAATTTGCCAGGCAATTGACATCACAGGTGAAAAGTAAGCAGAGGCTAAAATGAGACACAATCATATCAGATTTCTCCTGATAGCTAGTCTGGGCCTGTAGCATACTGTTATAAAGTAGATTTATACTGTATTAAATTATTATTATTATCATTATTATCATTATTATTATTTTTATTATAATTATTATTACTTTCATCATTAGGCCATGCTGTAAGTTACGTTTCCATGAAATTATAGTACCAGAGCCCAGTTCTGATTATTATTAGCTTGAACTGAAGGTGGGGGGATTATGCTCCCTCATTTAAAACCTGATTATATTACTCTAGTGTTGAAGTGGCAGCACCTCATTAGATTGTACACTGGAATTATTTTGTCTGCAGATATTATAGTTGAGAAAAAGTGTGTTGGGTACTGCATAGGACCACTTATTCATATTAATAAAAGCCCCTACTAGATAAGACATTAAAGTATATGTTCAATATTTCACATTTAAATGTTCACTGTGTAGGATTTAGTGTGTAGGATAAATGTCCATTGTGAAGGATCTATTAGCAGAAATGGAATGTAATATTTATAAGTATATTTTCATAAGTGTTTAATCATCTGTAACTATGAATCATTGTGTTTTCAAGTTTGAGAACCCAAATTTTGTAAAATGGAGGATCATACTCACATAATAATGTGAGTGTGAATGGGAGTACTTGGAAGTACACTACAGGCACCTGACGGCCACTATATGTTCTAATATACACTTGCATAGTTACACACAAATTAGACTTTGAATCTATATTGCAGTGAGTCCCTCCTAAATTTTCTAAATTTGGAATGTTTGTTGAACAAAACAACAAATTACCATCAATTTAAGAAGCATCAACTGAGGTCAAGGTTGACTTTACACACCACTGCAGTGTTTTTGTACTGCTTAAACTGAATGGGAGAAAAAAGCAGATAAGTGAGGGGTTACCAAACACAGTTGCTATTTGTCAAAGTGGACCGTCTCAGAAGTCACTCTTCCATCCTGGAATTATGGGCTTGAATACAACAATGTGACATTTCTTTTCCAGATACTTTTTTAACTGGTTATGTCCAATCCTACTGGAGTTCACTGCTGCAATATAAATTTTGCATTCATGCTGTTTATTTAGTCAAGCGATTCTCAGATTCTTAAGCTCTCTTTTTGTAGAAGCGACCTAAGGAAATCCCCAATCTGTCTGTCTGTCTGTCTGATAAACAGCATAATTAAAGTATCAAGGCTGATGAGTTTGCTTTGCCAGAAGGTCACACAAGATGCTTTATCAGGGACTGTTTTCTATTCTGCTATCAAACATTATTGAGTGCACTTCTCCAAAGTGCACAAACACAAAAGGTGATCTATCCGTGTGCTGCCAAACAAGGTTATCAGTGTCAGCTCCTCCCATTCCAAAACCCCAGACCTAACGTCAGGAAATGATGGGAGCTAGAACCTCCCTCTTTCCCTGGGGAAGGTGGGGAGAATTAAATATTAATTCTTTACCTTTCGGCTGAAGAATGGGCCAGTACAAAAAACGATGAGAATGTTGACGTAATACTCTGATAGTTTCTCTGTGGCCATTCCTCTAAATAAAGTAATGTTTCTGACAGTTGAATGCAGTCATGCTTCTGAGTAGGTCAAATGAATTGGTTCCTAGCAGGAAATGTTCCATGCTTTAGTCGCTGGGTTTTTACAAAAAACAAACCAAATATAGCATGTAATGGAGGAGTGTGTGTTCTGTTACTCAAGTCACAAGGCTGAAACATTTAGTTCATCTCAGTTGCCAGTCCATTAACTGCTCATTCAACCCTTTCCCCCCCTTCTTGCAAACTAATCTTAGACAGTGTCTGTGTGTGTGAAGAAGTAAAGAGCGGTTTCTGGAGGAGAGAAAACATCAGGCCATCTGCGGTTTTCAGCAGGAACAAGCTAAGTGGCCTAATTGCACTTTAATTGGATTGGAGAACTTGTGAAAGCCTGGATTTCAGATGGTACTTGATGGAGCTGGAGACAGGGTCGAGTGTCAGTGTGACCGCACACCCGAGCAAGCGATGCTGCAGGTCACTCAATACCATTACACATCCAATCTCACTGGCTTAGAGCCCATTATCATATCACGAACCTGCTCCGAGGCATCTCAGTGTTTACTGTCAAACCCTTGGTGTGCGGCATAACCAAAGCTTGGGCGATGATTCATAAAATGCACACAGTTTTTAGACAAGAATAACGATGCAGTCCAGAATTCTGACATGTCTAGTGACGAGAGTGTTAATGTTTCTGTGAGCACCTTTTATATGTTAAGGCAGCAGCAGCATTCTGCCGGTGGGTATTTTGGAAAATCACAGGTTTCTGTAGCAGAGTCAACACGGGCGGTGCGCAGGGACTGTGTGGGTGGAGGAAGGGGGGGTGGGAGTACATGAAAGGGAGAAATCTAAAATGTGTGTGACAAATTTGTCCACAGTGTTGCCTTGGTTCCCCTCTGGGGGATACAGACACAGTGCTTGAGGATCTAAGAACAATCTCAGGCATATTTTTAACAATGGGGATGTGAACTAAGAGCATGACACATAATATCAGGCATCGACATCCTTTTAAGATGTTTTATTATTTTTAACTTTTGTCTCTGTGCAGCTAACGAGAGAAGGGTTGGACATTCATTCTTATTATACTGAGCCTATTACAACACACAGCAATACACTCCTGTCATTGCTGCTACTGTTGTGGTTCAGAATCAACCACACACAAACATCTTGAACATAGTCACATGTGTGTAGCATTTCCTATAATAAGCTTTTTTTTTTTTTTTAATTGATTGCAAGATAATTTTGCTTCTTTCTTGAAATAAATGTTTATCCATCCAAGCATTATCTAATCTGTATGTCTTTGGACTGTGGGAGGAAACCAGAGCACCCGGAGGAAACCCATGGAAAAGCATGAGGAAAAGCATGGGGAGAACATGCAAACTCCACACAGAAAGAATAAGACAGAACAATGAAATGTAACACTTGAAATGAGTACGATTGTCTAGAAATAAGTTTAATACACAACACTCATTACTACATTTGGTATATTATATTATATGTGATCTTATGTGAAAAAATGATATAAATTTTTATTATATTCAAAATGTTTTTGCTTTAATACATGTCATTTTGCATAGTGTGCAGTGTATATCCTGTCTTCATAGCCACTTGTTTATTTCTCTTGTTTGCTTATGTGTCACATCTCCACTAGACCTGCATCATCATCTGCCTTGGCAGAGGTTAAGCAATCAATGTGGCACAAACCTAATTAGAGCCAAGGAGCACCAGTTTCATGGAGTGGTCCTTGTCCCCAATTAAACTGCGTAAAAGGCATCTGAAAGACAGCAGACATGGAAGGAGTCACTGTGAAAGTCAAAAGATGGAGAACATAACTCAGTGGCATTAAAAATACCTAACCTGGACCACTATAAATGTTCAAATGTCCATGTCAGTTGGGAATTTTTGCCTTTAACATTTCTGATAAACTCCCCTTTTGCCATTTAGAAGGAAGAACCTAGTGGAAAAGGTAATTAAAATTCCTTCCGCTTCATTCAGTTGCCCTGCTGCCATCCACATTTGTGCTCTCTGCACAGATACACTATCACCATGAAGATCTCAGCCTTTGGTGCTGACAGCAGGGTGCACACTGACTTTTTCCAGGCAGCCAGATCTCTGTGTGATGCCTTTTCTCACTAGCCAAATCTATTTGCCCGCTGGTCCGGAAGTGCTCGGGCCAACCACATCAGCCAAGACCCATGGAGCTGAACAGCAAACAAAAGCTTGCTCCCTCGCTAATTTAGCAGTGTTCAGGGAATTTAGCTAGGAAAATTTCGAATGACCCCAAACCATAACAGGAACATATTACACATTTTACATAACAAAACTTCCTGTTGTTCCTTTTATGAATCCATGTGAACAAGCAAATTAGTACTTGCCGAAAACATTTTTTAAGTTCCCCACAGCATTAAGATTATTTCTCTATCTCTCCATTATTTTAAACTTTGGATAAAAGCTCACATGAACAATGCTCTTTAGTACACCATAACTGATCACCATATGAACACTGTTTACTACAGCATTGCTGAATTCTTGAATCGGAGTCAGAATTTGGTTAATTTTTCTTACTTACACAGCTGTGACGTAGTCCTGATTGTAAGGCAAATTACAGGTTTATGGTAACGCTCCCATTCTAATACGATTGTTGCTATAGCAACAGTTAATTCACAGGTGCTTGTATGGTGGGTGCTCACAATTAAAGCCAAACAAAATGGATAAAAATAATTTACGTGGCTCATGAACGATGAAGTTTTCTTGTGACAGAGGGTGTTTATCACTGTCAAGGAAAGATCTATTAAAGGATGCATTTCAAGGAGGTCACACCATTGATTCCCACTGAAGGTCTGTTCTGATGTCTAGGATCTACCAACAACCGAGTCCCACGTTCAGAGAATTTTCAAGGAAGCATGTGTGTATCCTCAGAATTCTTAAATCACCCACAATCCTCTTCCAAGCTACAAGGCAAGTCCTTTCCAATGAGGAATAGCTGCACACTCACTAGACTATTCCATTGTGTGTTCTTCAAATGCTAGGAAGGAGTCTTGCCTAACCTCTGAAGGACCCGAGTCCTACCAAGGAAACATCCTTGACATTGAGAAATCCAGTGATAACGGACAATAGCAGGAACCTGAAAGTTCATATGAGGAAGAGGGAAATTCATATTTTCTTCCAAGATTGTTAGCTGCCCTGCATGAGCAGCAATTGGCAGATAACATGGTGCTAGCTTAATATGTCCAGAAAGAAGCACATGCCAAAGTTTAACCTCTGTGATTGGCAGCTGTGGTGTGATTGAAAGAGCTGGCTTGTGGTTAGAATCAGAAATGATCAAAACTGGGAGAAAATAGTACATGCATAGTTCCATTAGTACATTTCCACACAATACACTGGGCATACCAGGTGGTTGCATTGCGATGGGGTAAGCATGGTCTCAAATCGAACACGGCACCAGAAATGACCAAAACATTGGACCTCAATGGTCACAAAAACCAGCTAAACGATATCTGCTAGCTTTTTGTGTTACCTCTCAAAAATGAATGGCTTTATTTTAAATTCTCATTTGTGTCCCCCCCCTTCTGAATATTAAAGTATAACAATAAAAAAATAATCCAATAGTAGATCATTTTCCAAATCCAATTCAAATCTTTGTTATTTATTACAGGATCCAATAGCTGCGCCACCATTTAATAAGTATTATTTAAAATTTTTAATTAACAATAATCAATAGATTTAGAGCTTGTGCCTTAAGAGGTCATGAACATTTTTGTAGAATATTTATTCAACCCCTCAAATATCAGGTTATAGATTTGCAATATTAACATTTTTCTTGAAAAAGGAAACCTTGTATGCTGGTCTACACTTCAGACGTAAAGAAGTAAAGAACACAATGAGGTGAGAACTTAAATAACATTTACTTGCTGAAATACAGGTCACAAAAACATGTCAGCTCTGTACAAATGGGTGGTGCACTTGCTGAGCAGTCATTTAACAGATGAAGTCCGTTTGGTACTTTACAATACAGTAGTAGTCCATATCTCATATGTAAACTCAAGAAAGATGCTGCAATTCAAAAATAACAACAAAAAAAAATACAGCAGCATTTCCAACCTAATTACAGACTAGATTAAGTAATATGAGCCAAAACTCCAGATATATACAAGCTCAAGTATGTACACAGCAAATAAACAGGTTTATCACAAGTTTAGACATGAGAGGGATTCATAGAGTCATCATGAACTGCAGCACACCAGAGATTCAGTTCATACAGATTAAGCAAGTCACAGATCTGGTACTTGTAATCCAGCCATGGTGTGGTCAGTGAGAACTCCTCCCCCACATGAGTCACAACAGAGTTGGCACAGATGCAGCAGTAATAGTAATAATTACTTTAAAAGAATCGGGGGGGGCATCATGGTTTGAGCACAGGTCCGGCCTGCTCCAGTCTGTCGGTTGTCCAGTACTAAAATAATAATAATAATAAAAAAAAAAAGCAGGCACATGAGATAAAGCACTTTTCCTCAAAGCTAACCAGCGCCCTCTGCTGGTGGTAAAAGGCTAATACTGAGTGGAGATCAGGATATCAACAGCAAAACTACATATGAACGACAGGAGCAGGAGACAGAAGACAAAGTAGGGTTACAGAACACGTGACTCGCATCCTCCAAGTGCAACACACACAACATTTAGTGCAGGAAACCTGGACTGGTGACGTAGGGGACATGTGGAAGGGACAGGTTTAACACAGGAGTATAGACCAAACATGGTGTCCAGCAGGGGTGAAGCAATGAACACGGCAGCTACCGGGACTGCTGCTGGAACAGACAACGAGCACACGCAGACCTCACTCGCTCACATGACCAGGAAGGACACCATTCACGGATGCTACACAACTATATACAGAACAGTTAAATCAAGGGGAAGTCTGAAAAAGGAGGGTTCTGATTTTGGGGGGGTACTTTTGTGAGGTACGGGCAGTCTTAGCGTTAATGAAAGAAAACTTAAAAAGGCAAATTAAAGAACTTAAAATTAGAAATAGGGAAATAAAAATAATTTACATGCGCACTGAAATCATTCACAAACAAAACTCCCACTGACTGGCATACTGGATTGCCAAACGCCACACACACAGTCTCGGTTCTTTACCGACAGCCAGTGTGGGTTAAAGATCACCATCAATGAGCACAGGGTTTAAAATATGCGCTTCCGTTTCAGGTAGGAGTCGGCATAGTGACCCCCGAGGCCCTGAGAATGCTGACCCACATAGCCACCCTCTGGACTGGGCTCTGGAGACGGAATCAGCCGTGAGAAGAGGCGCTTCTGTCCTCCTACAGGTGTCTGAAGCAGAAATAAGAGTCTGTGACAGCAGATAAAGCCATTACTTTAAATATTAATAGCTTGTGGCTCAGGGATCGTACGGACACTGAAAGTTAACCTACCTTAGTTCCACTTCCAGGTGCAGCAGAGAAAGCACTGGAGGGAGTCATGGGCGGCGTTCCCACAGCCTGCTCAAGCAGAAAGACAAATGTTTAAAAATAAATAAATCTATACCATTACTTGTGTACCTATTTAAAACAATATCCGTGGCCAAGAAGCATTTTAATGATTTACATGCATCTCTCTCCTTATTGAGGCACAAGGTTGATTCGTATTGGCAGCTCAACAACAATAAAAATAAATAATAATAATTAAAAAAAAAAAAAATCAATAGACAAGGAGTCTATTGTGCAGAGTCTGAGTGGTGCATCGGAAGCTGGTACAGTTTTTTTTTTCATGCTTTAAGGTACAACATTGTAAGCAGCTCTGAAGGCAGTTTTGTAGATGGAGTGTACCTTATTGAGCTGGGTGGAGGGCACAGTCCCAGGGGTACCAAAAGCAAAGTAGGAGGAGCCAGGAGGGCTAGATGGGTAGGTGAAGGGAGACGTTCTCTCACTGACTCCGTGTCTCGAGTGCTACAAAGAATGCAGAGACATTAGTCTTCAAATTGAAACATTCATCACTGCTGAGCTGATGACTGGTCCAGCATGAAAGTTTACTCCGTTTTCCTCATTACTCAATGCATAATACTCATATATCATAATATAGACAATGACTGGAATTTTGCAGGAGAAACCATGAGATGAAGCATACACTACACTACGCAAATGACACTCATCTTAAACGTTTTAAAACTTAATAGTAACATTATTGAATCATGAACATTGCAGTTGGTAGTACAGTGCTTTATAAAGTGAAAGACCATCTAAGCATTTCCAGATTACCTGAGGTGTGTTCAAATTCAGTAAACAAAGGCAAATGTTGAAGATGAACCAGTTCTCTTTGAATGAATGTGTAAACATTAAAAACAATTATCTAGGTCAGCATATACTGAGGGCATTAATCCTCTAGGCTACTAAAAAACAAGGCGTTATTTCAAAGTTTAAATACCTAATGCTTTAGCTGTATTTGATAGACCCGAGTTAGCCTGAACTAACAGCAACAGAGCAATGTAAACACTTCAATAAAAACTCAGCTAACGATGATTGAGAACACTGCACAACAAAGTTTTTGCTTCTTGAACACTGTTGGGAACACTGAACGAGCTTGACGCGGTCTCAGCATGCCATAAAGGTGGCTTGCATAGACCGATCCTGCTCATTTGGTTAATATAGGTAGTCAGTGTGTATGTATAGTATCAGTATAGTAAAGTGTAGTATCTGTAGCAATATAACAATAAGTAAGCTTGATGCTACAGAGGTTTTGGTGTCGTCAATGTCGTAACAGCCGCGATACATTCTGCTATATCTGTGGCGAATATACACTTGCGCCTCAGAGACCTTGGATGACTGCTCTTGTGAAGAAAGCTCATCTGTATTTCGGCTGCAAAATTGGTGATCAAGACAAGCAATGGGCGCTTCACATTTGCTGTGTGACAGGTGCTGTCAGTCTGAGAGCCTGGCTCAGAGGCACTCGAAAGACGATGCCGTTTGCTGTTCCGATGATATGGCGAGAAGAGAAAGACCATGTGACGGACTGTTACTTCTGTTTGACTAATGTGTCTGGTTTCTCTGCCAAAAATAAGAAGTCAATTGAATATCCTAATCTGCCTTCAGCAATGAGACCCATGCCACATGACAGTCTTCCAATTCCGAAACCATCAGAGGATTGGACCTTGGACGAACCAGATGAAGAAACTGCGATGCAGGGTATGGACAGTGACACTGACCCAGATTTTGAACCGTGCTCATCAGGCGATCCACATCTGATAACAGTCCAACTTGAAGGATTTGGTCAGAGATTTGGTTCTGTCAAAAGCAAAAGCCGAGCTGCTGGGTTCGAGACTGCAGGAATAACGTTTGCTGTCACCAGGCACGAACATTTCTGGTGTTTCGAGGCCGACATCATGATATAACCCAATTTTTTGCACAAGTCGACTGTCTCCGTTTCTGTTGTGACATTGAAGGATTGTTCTTGACCTTGGGTTGTGATCACAACCCGGAAGAGAGGCGTCTTTTCATTTATTCATCAATGTTAATCCTGAAAGCTGTTCTGCTACACAATGGCAATGTTTATCCTTCAGTAGCTGTTGGCTATGCAGCACACATGAAAGAAA
>JAQQZR010000023.1:13711141-13722689 GCA_030068235.1 Notoglanidium macrostoma | reverse complement strand
CTGATGCCATATTCGTGTTCTGTGGGCCAGAAATATGTTAAATCAGCAGAAATATATTAGACAACTCACAAAAAAAAAATTTTCTAACCCAGTGTTATGATAGTTCCTGTCATCACTTGCATCTCATAATAGATGTACCACAGTTTTAGAGGTCAAAATGAGGGCAGCCACCATTTGTCATTTACCATCTTCTACTCTTTTTTTTTTTTTTTAACACATTTATTTCATTTTGCTATACGGTGGACAAACATTTATCAAATCAGAGCATTGCACAAATTTCCTCACTTGTTGCAGGGATCTTCTCCACAGGCTGGGATAGGGTTGGCAATTTACTTCAACATGACTATGAGCCATTACACACGAAGAGGTGGCTAACAAAACTTAAAGATTCACAATATTCACAACACCACAAACTTGTGTCCTGTTGCTTAAGCATGATGCATTATTAACTATATACATCGTAAAAAGCCAGAATCACATTCTCTTTCTTACACACAGTGTAAAGACCAGGCTCAACTATGAGGTCTGGCCCATAGTATGTGAAATTTTATGCTGGATTTGTCACTCTTTGGACTTGTTAGCCTTTGATTTGTATATTTTCTTTTTTAAATGCAGACTTATTCTGCTCATATGAAACAGCCTCTTATAATATTTGCATATGAACAATGTCTTAAGGCAATCCAGTAATATAGTTAATAGGTTATGCAAAGCTAGACTGGAGTCTACTCATTAGCAACATAAGAGTGTATCATAATGAAACCATGAGGCTAGAGGCAAATACACACCACATGTGTCTAGGCTAAATGAATCTACTCAGAGTAATGGGGAAATAAGGTGCATATAATCCGAGACCAAACTGTTGCTTTACTGGTGACAAAGGATGAAGGCCAGTGAGGGAGACCTCTTTATGTAATCACGTCATGTAATCCTTTCCAATTTTTCCCCCTCAACACCATCACAACAGTTCCTGACTGAAGTAAGACAGCACAGCCATACCTGTGCTCCATAGGCCAGATGTCCAGTGCTGTCCACAGTTTCAAGCTGCTCATACAGGTGAGACAGGGGGTCCTGTAGGAGGATAAAGAACAGGAGGAACACATAAGGAACAGGCATAAAATGGTATAACAAAATCCACACCAGGGTCTGTGATGTGGCAAAACATGGCGTGTAGTTACCATCACCACACGGAAGTGGACCCTTTTCATACAACTACACAGTCTGGAGTGAGTTACTCTTCTTAAACCACAGCATGTGCAAACAATTACAATTTTAACTTATTAATGAACGACCCACATTTTAACAGACAATAGTGAGGACTTAATGATGTTTCTCAGACTCTCCACAAGTTAGTTCCTGTTCTCATTTCCTTCATAGCTGCTTTTTCTTCCCCCAATCTGTTTATTAGTTTAAATTATGTGGAGTATCCAATGTACAAGTCCTTGTGTAAAAGCTGTTGATATAGAGCCTATAAAGTATTAGAATGAGCACAATAACCTAAATCAATTGCTCATAATAGAGCCGTGTGTTCATACAGAAATAATGCACGCCAATCAGAGTCAAGTACACAACAGCGATGCGTTATGAACCAATTTAACCAAGTTATGCTAACCTGGTGTACTGCTGGGAACTCGTACGAGTCTGGACACCGCAGGCTAAAATTGGAGGGCATGCTCTGGAGAGGCCGCTGGTTAGCCATGCCACCTAGCATTGGTCTCTTCCTGTATGGGTGGGGCCTGGCAACTACACACAAAAATACAATATTAAGCACACGCGCACACACGCGCGCTCGCACGCACACACGCGCACGCACACACGCGCACGCACACACGCGCACGCACACACGCGCACGCACACACGCTTACCAGAGGATGGGAATATACTGGGTGCATTCAGAAAGGGGTTTGGGGACACTCCGATTTCTTTGGGTGGCTCGCCTAATAAAGATGCCTTCAAAGAAAAGGGAAATGATGAAAAGCTTTTAATCATGCACTGCAGTATATTACTTGCATCTATTCATATTGAGAAGCTGAGTGTACAGATAATTATTAAAGCAGTGAAATTCAGTTTGAATTTTAATTAAATTTTAAACTCAGAATACTGTAATATTTGTTCCAGCAATCCATAGAAGGTGAAAACTATAAATTATCCTCGCCATTTAACATTTTATGTTAGCAGCATAATGTTTCCCTTTTCACCCTATACTGTTCTGAGCTCTACTCCATGCTAGTTATCTGTGAGTAGTTAAAACCTTAAAGTATGCAACCCAACCAGAGTTTTAATGAACGGTATAAATCAGAAGTAGACCGAGTAGTACATACTGCATAATCAGCAGCGCAGCCGCGCAACATAAGCTACGGGGTAGGATCTCACCGAAATTAAGGCTATGTGGCCAAGGAAAGACTTTAAGGCTTAAAGGAATTACTTACCGTTGGCAATGTGGACCCATCTCCTCCTAACACACTCCCCAGAAGTGGCACACTCATGCCCTGTAGTGCAGGAGAAGGGTGTGTGGGGAAAGTATTCGGTGTGGCTGTGGACTCAGGCTCCCTCCCTAGCGTCCGGCCCAGAGATGGGGGCTTTATAGGGCCTAAAGCCTCAGTTTGCATGCCCAAGCCAGGAGCCATAGAACCTGTATCAAAAAGAGCCGAGAGCATGAACACCACCAGCCCAGGCAGAAGGAAAAAAAAAAAAAAAAAAAAAAAAGAACTGTTGCAAAATAAACACCACAAGTCTCAAAGTTAATCCAAAGAGGTGGTTAATCTGTTTGCTGTACCATGAGGTAGATCTCCCAGCATGTTAACACCATGCTGAAGAGGGAGAGCAGCCAGAGGGTTTTCACCGAGCAGTCCAGCCTGCTGAAGAAACACCAATAGAATCCTGCATTAGCCCACAGACATCGGCTAAAGCACAAGAAAGCAAAACTACACTGCAACACAGTTGGGCAAACACCTCAGATCTGATTAAATGCAGACACTCAAGAACATACAAAGCTACAATCAGAAAACTGAGAATTGGATTAGCTGAAATTATTTCAGGTCATTCAAAATCATAAGCTTTGGTATGCGTTACTGCTTGGCCAGAAGCTCAGAAAAGGAAAAGCACTGATTCAACCCCTCAGTTTATTCCTACTTGTATATAAATGGCTTGGGTGCGGCAATAACAGCTTTGCTGCCGTCCAATCAGGTTATCTGCAGAGGTCATGAGCGCCACGAAATTCTCAAATCCGACTGGCCAGGTTTTTAGAGAACAGCAGCTCGTAACATGTTAATATTACTGCTCTCATTCTGAGGAATTACTATTTCTATAGTAACAACAAAAAAAAAAGTTCAAAAACCATGTTCAACAAAGAAAAACAATCAACATGGTGAGATTAACAGAAGGAATCTCCAGTGCCAGAACTTTGTGAAAGCAGGGGAAAGTCTGGAGGATAGCAGCATTTCAAGGCAGTAAAATGACAAGACAGCGGAGAAAGCCCCTTTTACATACGAAATCTGTTAATGTATCATGTAAAGACACCACATGACACATAAGTGTTCATTCCCTCAGTCTTCCTTAGTAATATTGTAACTGGTGTCATGTATTGACTGCATTTAACTGGATGCTACAGCACACAAAGCCGGCGAGACAGGATACAACGCATAACTCAAGAGATCATGAGTCCATATACTAGCGAAAAGCCCGAGTGGAGACATTAGTTAGTCAGCAGCATGGCACCTGTCGAGCTGCATCACGTCTCTACTGAGAGCTTCTGAACATTTCTGCAAAAGCCAAGGCCTGCAAAATGCAAAGGCTATTTATAAAAAGTATTTCTATAATATGAAAGAATTAATATGCAGATCTGAAGGGGTCAGATGAGACATGAAGCAGACATGAATTTCCTTTTTGCAGAGTGGCTAGGGAAATATCATAAATATTCATGAGGAAAGTGCTACCTGATTGGCAGTGAAACATTAAGGCATCCACTGGCCAATCAGGCAGCACTTTCCTCATGAATGGTGTTATCCACAGGAGCAAAAGACCGAGAGGCTACTTGAGAGGGAAAAAGTGAAGATGCATCTAATTTTTCCTCCACCAACAGCGACTTCGTGTCAATACTAGCAATGTCAACACGTTTGTCCAACAGTTCTGATTCCCACTGGAGCCATGACAAAAAAAAAATTACCCTTAATGTTACTAGGTGGCCAGGGGATGGATTAACATTTTGATTTGACCATTTTGATCCCATTTGCACAGGACACCATTACAGCAAAAATAACGATAAATAAAGGGTCTGCATGAATGGGGTATAAAAGGGGGAGGGGGAAAAAGGAGGAAAGGTGGGAGGAGAGAAAGCAAAGGAAAGAGAGAGGGGAGGGGTTGAGAGAGATGCCTGGGAGGAAATGACCATTTTATCATTACTATAATGACCAAATTGTCCCTCAGTCATTCCAGATTACATCCAACTATAAACCAAGAAACAATTAATGACGGACATGTCATAAAATTTAAACCATATTAAAACTGCTGTGGTATAAGGGGAACATGACAAACCGTACAGTTATATGAAAATAACCCACTTTGAGATTATCACACTTCTCAATGTTTATGCTGATGATCTGACATCATGATCCTGTTAGAGAGACTGGAATAATTCCTAGGCTGCAGTGCATGAAAACCTGTTGGCCATTTCACTCCAGTTAACAACTTTTTGTATACGTTTTGCTTTTTTGGTTTGAGAAAAGTTTATATCCATGTCTTGCGAGTCTTTATGCTCCCATTTCAGGGATATAATCAGGAGAAAGAGGTATGTAACGGGGTCTATGCCTGGGGTCACTGGTGTCTTTGGTCTGATGAAGCTGGCTCTACATACAGGGCAGGTGAATTTGTTAAGGCATACACGTCTACCTGTTCCAAGCCGATGACCTCCAATTTACCCGTCCTGCAGCTATCAGGCCTCGCTGTATACAATTTGTCCCTGCCTCTACCTAGCATGCCACACCACAAACTCACACAGCACCACTCACACAGGGTGGCAGACGGCTTTCTGTACAGTGCAGAACCTGTGCCCAAAGAAGAGGGTTTCCTAGAAGGGCTTGCTAGGGAGAACGGGAGAGTAAGGACTAATGAAACCAAGCAAAAGAGAAACACAGATCACAAGAAGCAACAAATTTAAATAAATAAAAGAATGGACAGAGCCAACATGATTCAATACCTGCTGGACTTGGTTCTGAAGCAACAGCTGCACCAGAGCAGCGGAGAGTGCAGGGTTAGCGAGCAGCGGCATCACCGGGGCTGCACCAAGCAGACCTGCATATGCACAAACACACACATGCACGTTTACTGCATCTATAATGGGCTTTTCACGCACCAACATACTTGGAAGATATTCAGCTAGTGATCACACATCAGTACCTTGCTTGTGTCCCTGGCTGAGAGGTGCCAGCAGCAGTTTCAGAGTCGCCGGGTTGCTCAAACTAGAAAGTATTTGCATGGCACTAGGTTCAGGAAGGAGACCTTTTCCTCTGTTTATAGCCTGGATTTAAAAAAAAAAAATGATTTACTCATGAGAGTTAATAAAAGAACGAAAAATTTAAGTGTTGAATTAGTGCACCAAAGGGACAATACCAGAGTCTGAGCAGCAATAAGCGCTGCCAGCATGCTCCTGCCTGGCGGTCCTGGAGCACAGAAGGATATGCGAATATGGCTACCACCTACTGGCCTTCCATCAGTTGATCGCTGCACCTCTTCTGCCATCTCTGTCGTAGAGTACTCCAAAATAGCAAACCGCCGAAAACTTCCGTCTTGTCCCTGAGCAAGCTGAGAAACACATCGATGGGAGCACGTTCATATTCATCAACAAAACACATTCGGCTACCTGCTGGAATTGGACACTGGGTTAACCAATGGTGGGCATGTGTGTGCCATACTAACCTAATTACTGAGAAATCAATGGCAACAATTCAGCTCACAATCACTGTTATTAAAAATAAATTAAATGAGGATAAATAAAAAAAAAAAAGTGAAAACATATTGAATATTCAAGGCAAACTTATCTGAAGAGGCCCAAACTCCTCACCTTTCTGTGAATAATCAAAATAGGTCACCTATGAGATGCTCAGCAGAAAACATTTTGGTTGGGAGTGTGGGGAAAAAAAAATCCTTGTGAGGGATAAAACTTTTACCCTTTACTTCTTCACATTCCTGATCTTGTATTGCATATTAAAAGTTTACAATAAAGCAAATGTAAATTAATTGGTTTAATAATTTCATATTTCTAGACTTTTTTTTTTTTTAAACTAATGTCAACCTTGAAAAAGTCTTTAGGCATTTGTTTCTAGAAAGAAGCTAAAAAATAAAATAGAATAAGAAAAAGCTTGAAATTAGTAAAATGTCCACAGGTTTAATATATTCTATTTATTACAATCTTTTAATAAGAAATACTAGATATTTGACAATATTCCATGAAAACAATTAATAAAATCTAGAGCAGGGCAAAATAATCTCATTATTTAAAAATAATTTTAAATAACTTTGAAGTTTGACTGAATCTTTAAAAAAGGTACTTGGAAAAAAAAAAAAAAAAAAAAAACCTTTTTAAAACAGAATGTAAACATTTCCAGATTAAACACTAAATGGGACAATGTGATAATCTTAATGAAAAGTATTGACTACTTATTTGTGTACATCATGCTCAAAGGTCAAGGGTCTAAGAGACCAATAGATGGATGGACAAAGAGAGAGGGAGAGACCACAGAACATGTTCATTTCAGTAAAGGACAGGAAATATTCCCCTCCAACTCCACTTTTCTGTACACAGATACAGAACAATCGTGGCAGGCATGAAGCCACGCACGTATGCAGTGTGTGTTGTGAGATATGAAAAGACAAGCTGCTCTTTCCCATTCCAGAAAGAGCCTCAGGCCAGAGGACCTGCTGACTGACAGCACTCAGCCAGGTCAGGTGCTCATCTCCATACACACCACCAATGCTCATCACCATAGAAACTGCCTCAGGAAAGCAGGGCAAAGGTTACACCATCTGACACCGGGGAAAATCATAATTACACACGAGCAGAAAAAACAGGGAGTGTTTTAGTGGTCAGTATGGAACACTGAACACAGGGACAGCTCAGCACTGCAACCCAGAGCAAAAGACTAAATAATACCCCACACACACGATGTTCAGCACCAGGAAGAAGAAAGGGGGGAAACCCCACTCGTGACATTAACTTCAACTTTACCCTCACCTCCAGATTGTCATCATCAGCTGGCCAAAGATCAATTTCATGCCATGAAGTGTTCTATACAAAGACAACGCTTTGTATTTGCAGAGGTTAATGGGGTGTAAAGAAAAAAAGAACAAAGCTGAAGGAAGAGACAGGGAACCCCCCCCCCTTATATACATACATATATATATATATATATATATATACACACACATACCTGGCAGAAGATGGGCTCTGGCATGTCAGCCAGGGCATTCAGCAGATCCTGAGCAGTCAGGAGGCTGGCAGGCAGACGGTCCACGCAGAGGCAGCGCGAGTGCAGCGTGGCGTACGTCAGCGACCCCACTTCAGTCCAGTGCACGTACAGCATGCGCGACCCAAGCTGTTTGCCCAACAGCTCCGATTTGGCTCGGGCGGCCGAGTCTTTCTTCATGTATTCCACGAAGCCGTAGCCCTTGGAATGACCTGTGCACGCACTGTGCACCAAGAAGCAACGCTCCAAGTTGCCAAAGGGCCGCACCAGCTCCTCGAACTGCTGCTGCGTGAAGGCCCGAGGGAGGTTAGCGATGCACAGCAGGGCGTCTGTGGGCTGCAGCTGCACCGAGATCTCCCGTTCACGCAATAATTGCTGATGGAACTCCTTGATCGCACACTGGGCCTGCTCGCCATTTAGCAGAGTCACAAAAGCTGTGAGAAAACATGAACCATGCATGGGAACAATAAGCATTAGGAATTACTGCATGATAAACAGAACAAAACTTCATTCTAGCCAATAATCATTTAATGCAAAATAAAAAAAATTAAATAATAAAAATAGACTACCAAGAAAAGTTTACCATTTAAACTAAACTTAAGGTGACTTTGGGCTATGGTGCTGCAGCTTCTGATTTAAGTGAGAGTGGTAGGTCAATTACACTAAATAGTTCCAACAACCACTGTGATGAAAGAAGGGCTTACCTGTTCCTTTGTATTTGTCCACAAAACAGTACTTCAGATCATAGTTTCTTAACAACTCGTGCACTTCCTGGAGAAGGAAAGGGGGGGGGGGGGGGGTGTTAGATTCCAGTCACCCTGCTTGGGCTAGCTTGTGCAGGAGTGCCACAGTTATCACCTTCCTCTTATTTAACTGGCCACTTCCAAATTATGATGGCTGCATTATGATGATTAACCCACAAGCTTTTGCAACTAACTCTAAACTTGTTGCTAAATTATTATATTGATACTGTTGTGAAACTGTCATACAAATCACTTGTCCTCATTTATCAAGCTGGACAGTAACATTCACAAATCATTCGCAGGAACAGTTATACAAGAAATTTGGCGTTCACAAAAATCCTGTTAAGTCAGGAAAAAAATTCATTTGTATCCTATTTGTGCTTTTAAAGTAACTAACGAACCTCGACTGATTGACTTCAAAACTACTGCACTTTTATTTAATACACTGATTACATGGACAAGTTTAAATAGCCAATTTATTTTGACTGTGTACAAGTGTAAAAGAAATTGTGACGTTAATTTTTTTGTTCTCCGTAGTAGTTTAAGAAAGAACACACCCATTACCCTGGCCTACAGAAACACTACTGCATCATCTCACGTCACATCTAATTCAGCTTTTCTGTAATTTGGCAGAGAAATTTGTTCATCAGTTGAAAAATCAATTGCGGTTACATTGAAATGTTTTTTTTTTTTAAATCGCCATAAAGGAGTCAATATAAGCTCCAATTCTGCCTCCAAGAAACTCCTTTACTTTGGCCTCATCATTTCATGCTTTCAGCTCAGTGAGCTTTACCTTTTTGCGGGTGTCACTAACTGCAAACAAGCCGATACAACACTCATGCTTCAGACTTTGTGTAATTAAACTTATGTGCATATGCTGATGATTTTCTTTTCTCCAACCTTTTAGTTTGCTTTAGCATACACAAACTTTCACAATGCTTTATAAAAAGTCTGATGAATGAGGCCTAGTGTTATAAACTCATGTCTTTCATTTTTGCCATGAATGTGCCCACATGCAGGCTATATAATGTGTAATTGATAAACAGTTTGATTATACAAAACTTGCCTACCTTTTTTTTTTTTATATATATTAAATAATTTTATAAAATTATAATTTTATATATTTATATATATATGCATGATTTGAATTGCAGTGCAGCCACTCATGGCTCAATTTAATTCAGCACTTTAGGACCCAACATCACTTCTACTACATTACGGTCACATCCCAGGAAAGTTATCCAGAAGATAATGGTGCAAAAATAAATCCTAAAACTGAGAAAACCAACACTGCTCCCTCCTGTGAAGAGACTCACCACAGCTCATTATAAACACAGGACATTAAAAGTTGCTTACTCTAATAAAGTGTGACAATTTTAGAATTGATTCACTTCAACTTGTCATTCAGTTAAGCTCAGAACTGACAGTGTTTGGTATAAACAAACAAAAACAGTAAGAGGGCTCCCTCTGTGCATCACCTCCACAGGTTTCATCAGTGCTGTGTAATATCGGTTTATCATGATAAAGCTATAAAATAGTAAATAAAACCGCATTTTTAAAATTTATTTACTTGTACCAGATGTTAAGGCTTTGTTGTTACAATGGCTGAGGGGAAAAACTGCTTCAGTCGAGCACTTTCCTTTAACTGGAGCTGAAACTTGTTGTTGAAGCGCTTTTGGCCTTTTGTCAACCCCAGAGTGCACGTCCCCGAGGCGCGTGCACACCACTTACTATTTCACACCAGTCGCGCGTTTTCCTACAAAACGTCTCCTGTAATGACACGCATACGGCTTTAAATAAATTTTATTTATACGCACACAAAACTTCTTTCAGAGGTTGATGTGAATGTTAAGTGTTCTGAAACTTTTCACAAGAGGAGCAGATTTTTTTAATCTGGTTATCACCTTTGTTCATTTTATTTAAGCACCTGTGTGGCTCTGCGAAATATTTAACACCTTCAGCAAAACTTGAAAACAAATCCGCAATAGTGTGGACAGATAAATAACGGTCAAGTCACCACGAGCGCGCACGGGTTTGTGAAAGGTTAGCAGTAGCATCAAGGTAGTATGGGTCGTTAGCTAGTTTAGCTTCCAGATATATTCTATAAACTCCACTGATTCATGCTCGTTTCCACAATGTTTGAAAATTTAGTCCCAGCAGAAGTCATCATACATCACCTTGTTAAGAAAGTTTAAATGAACTTTCAAGACCACTGATTTATCCTTCATATTCAGACGTTAATGCTAGCTAGCTTCTGTAGCTAACTCACTGTAGTTTGGTAACAGGGAGGAAACAATAACGTTAAATAGTTTGCCCTGGATGCAAGTTACTTGCCTGATTGGTGACATCGGCGGGGAGGTTTTTAATGATAATTTTGCGGCGGTTGCAAAACTCTCTTCGAGTTCTCTCCAGCCGACTAGCGACTTCCTCTGGGCTGAGTGCCGTCAGCTCCTCCTCAGCCCTGCGCCGATACTCGCTCCCTGCTGACGACTCTTCCGCGTGCGGACCAGCCTCGGAATCTCTGCATTTTTCGGTAGCCCAGTTTTCTAACTTGGCTTGATCACAGTGTTCATAAAGCGGACGGGTGGTGACGGTAGCTCCAGGGCAACACGTCTCCTCTCCGGCAACTCTGCTAACGGACACGGCAGCCGCCATAGTTTCGTGTGGAAGTTTCACTCAGAGTGCTGCGTTTACTCTGAGCAGTTTAAACAACACACGCGTGGGACAAACTCGGCTTCTGATTGGCTTACAGGAGAATGCGTTTCATTACAACGTCCGAGGCGGAGCTAGTTGCGTCACGTGATCATTTTAAATCGATAACAAGCAGGACTGCTGCGAGGATTCTGTGATAAACTTCCGCTCAGCCAATAGCCGACCGAAGTCCAGAAGATTTGTTTAGCGGATCAGTTATTTTCTGGACCAATTATTAATGCTACTAACAATAAAGCTTATTATAACCAGGGATGGACTAAACCTCACTAATAATTTGACGTATTTATAGATTTATTAAGTATTATTAAAACTGAGTACTTGTACTTGGTTATATTTTAAATAAAATAAAAGCTTTCTTTTTATTACTTAAATTTTATTTAGACCTTCAAAAGTACTACAAATAACAAACGTCCCTTCTTCTTTCACACAGCCAGTAACAGTACGCTATACGTCAATAAAATGGGCTCAGATCAGCGAAAATTATCGGTGTAGAATAAAATGATCATTCCAATTCATCCTTTGCTGTGACCTACACAAAGCAGTTGACGATATAGCTCTCTGCGTGCGTGCGTGCGTGCGTGCGTGCGTGCGTGCGTGCGTGCGTGCGTGCGTGCGTGCGTGCGTGCGTGCGTGCGT
>JAQQZR010000023.1:13698681-13708945 GCA_030068235.1 Notoglanidium macrostoma | reverse complement strand
AGCAGAGGAAAGAGCTGCTGGTGTGGCTGAGTTCTGTGGCGATATCCAGGTCTCAGTTAGTGCCAGAAAGTCAAGAGTAAACAAAGACTTGTATACAACGAGGCCTCTCCTTTACATCTCTAGAAGGCTTGGATTCCATCTAGTCTGAAAAAGAATGGTTTAGGAAAATTTCATAATTTTCTGTGTCAGGATCAGACTAGACAAATTCAGCCCGATTTTGACTATTTTTTCATGGCGGACAAATTTCCAGTGTCAGGCCTGAATATGAGCATCGGGAATGAACAGGATGTGCAGCGTGCCTTAACAGAAGAACAGCCATGTGGTGTCGGACACTACCCTCAACTTTAACAAAAAAAAAACTAGCATGTCATAATGTTTTTATTTTCTCGCCTAGTTTGACAACTTCCTACATTCCTTCCTATGTTCCTTGACATTCCTTCTGTTGCCATGATTGACAAGATCTTGACCCTCCTTTCAGACTTGTCAGGATGTAAAGATCATGTAGTGTTGCCAGTCTCCAACCAAGACACAGCAAGAGTTTATGGTCCCATGACTGCTTCATTTCACATGGTGAGCATGGTGAAAGACAAAAACATTGCATAGTTTGATCCCAGCATTAACATGAACTGGCTATATTAGCTTGTTTTCTATTTTCCAGGTTAGCATCGATTCCAGTATCTAACGTAATGTACTAGGCAGCCAATTTTAGGTAATGGTAAATATTGAAAACCTAAAGAGATTGAATGATGGTTTTCAGGCAAAATGACATAATTGATACAGAACAAAAAGTAATAAAAGAGAAGTAGTAAAAGTTACATTTCACACAAAAACATGAGATTTCATCAGTTAAAAAAATTTACTGTTTAATACCAGCGTACATCTTTGGCTGCATACTTCCACTTTTAACTAAGAAAAAAATGATCTATAAGCATTATTTTCCAAAAGTGTAATCAGGTTTGATTTGACCAAGTCATGAATTTAATTTGAAGAGAAATGTAATGCATATCAATGACTATTTTTATTTTATAATTACTATCCAGTACTAAAATGGTACCCTGAAATGGTATTTAAAAATAGTTCAAATATGATGAACATGAAAGTATAAGATACATGACATTAAACAACTTAAAACTTTTCAATGGTTTGAAACACAATTTTATTAAAGCCATTGTTGGTGTGTACACCTGAGCCCTGTATGCATGCATACATGCATGCATCCATCCATCCATCCATCCATCCAAAATTACATTCTCATTCATCACAATGAATCTCTGAGCATTTTTTATAATGCTGGAGTCCTTTGAGTATTATGGGTAGAATTACTCATAATATAAAAGAGGAAAATAAATACAATTAAAAAAATATTTAGGGATAGTTTAAAATTTCACAAAACGTTGAGGTCCTAACTAATAAGGTGCATATTTGCAAAATAAACTACTAAGCCCTTTCAAACCACATTATTGACTTTGGTTTACATTTACTAGTCATTTAATTTCAATCAAAAAAGAAAGGAAAAGGACAACAAAAATAATAAAAACATAAGAAAAATACATTCTATATACTGTATATGTTTAAGGCAGAGCAGTGAAATAAAATTGTAAAATACCAGCAAAACATATATTTACAGCACACTTAGTCACACCAAGAAATAAAGTCTCATCACTGTACTTACTTTAGCACAAAGATAACGACAAGGAGCGCTTGAGGAGCAGAGTGAATCGATTTGTTACCATAACAACGAAGCAACAGCTCATTTATAACCGATGTCATCAAAGGGATCACGCCATCAGGAAGTGCTATATATTGTAAACGTGGTCAGTGATGGTTAATCTGAGCAAGCCGCACAGCAGACTCCTCATATGTACGGCGAATTTCTTCCAAAGACTCCGCCAGGAACTTGAATGTTGGACGTTGCGCTGGTGTGAAATCCCAGCACTGCTCCATCAACATGTACACCTAATTTCAGGCATTACATTAATTTAGTACAGTGTTTAAGATGATAAGTAGACTTGGCTATGTGTTTTCAATGTTTCATACTACCTCATGTGGGCAGTCTCGAGGGCACGGCAGCCGCCTGTGTTTCTCCAAGAGGCTAATCAATTTCATCACAGTCATCTGACCTTGTACCATCCCCATCATCTCGACATATTTCTATAGCAAGTACATCAAATTATGTATGATTATTACACTATTCAATACATAGAATACACAAGTATAACAAATCCTCTCTACAATTATAAAAATATATTGTATAAATGATTTATTATTATTATTATTACTATTACTATTATTATTGTTATAAAACATGAAGAGACTGAGGTGGGGAATGGTATCTGACCGCAGGTGGACTTTGACGATGGTCACAGCGTGTCAGAATCTCATACAGTGTAACACCAAAAGACCAGACATCAGAAGAAAAGGAAAACTTGCTTTCTTTCAGACACTCTATGGCGTACCTGAGAAGTAAGCAAAAGTACAAACAATGATCAGAACAATCAAGAATGTGATTAATCACAGCTTTCCATAACCCACAAAATATGTACTTAGTTTATTAATTCTGCTCAGTAATTTTTTTTGCATCCCAGAAGAGACACTCAGTGTGGGTTGATGCATCCTTACTAATTATGATGTTCTTGGAAATGCCTCCCATTTCAGCTGTTCATACTGATGTAGATCGAAATTAAGTAATTATTTGTTCCAGACAAATTTCAGAATGGTTATGTATTCTGATTTTACCCATATAACAACATGTATCCATAAAAATAGAGCTCATTATATCCATCATTTTAAACTCTGAGTTGCCTTTAAGAATCCTGGGGAGTAGAGCTTTAAAGGAGAACCCTGAACTACTTTTGTATCAATGTTAATTTACATGTGATCTTCAGTGGCATCTCGCTACACAACTTCTCTCTTACCTATTTTCACTTTGGCTACTGGTTTCCAACATTACCCACTATGCAAACTGTATACCTCAGGCTTGCACATGATACGAATCGATTTCGATTCATGAGGCAACAATATGTTATTTGTTACCACTGATACAGATACGATTAAATTGATTAATACGTGACCAATTTTTTTAGAATCTGGGGTAGGCAGATTATTGGGTTATGTGCACAGTTCTGAAGCAACGAAGCACAAGCTCCCTGCATCTCACCATTTCAATGATTCATGAAATGAATCAGACTCAGGATAATGCTAACTGAGACAGATACAGCTGAGCAGTTGAAGGTTAAGGGTCTTGGGCTGGGATTTAAACTCGTATCCTGTGGATCAGTAGCCCAACGTCTTAAACACTCAGCTACCATTACCCTAACATGCATGGTGGCTCCCTATTCAAGTGGTTTACCAGTTCCAAGGAACACTGGTTGTATGACGCCTAACTCATACTTTAGCCGGCACAAATCATGGACAGCTCTCACGGACATTTAATGCCTACTCCACTTAGTGGTCACCCCCCATCTGTACACTCTGCTTAAATACTTAGGGGTCCAAAGCTTCAACTTTTATGGTAATATCGGAATCAATACCTTGGCCCTGGTCAAGAACCTGCCTTAACAGCTGCACTGCATCCTGGAACTTGGAAATGCTTGCTGATTCCACTACTTATACTTTCGATTTTTCATCACTATGAGACTGGAAATTTTAAAAGTGTATATAGAAGCTCATGCGCTTTTGTTTTGTTTATTTACATTTTTTTAATGCCACTGTAACTGCACCAACAATGCCACCCTGTGACATCAGCACTGCAGATAAACTCCTCACAGGGAAAACAAGAATACAGCACTATCCAAAACCAAAATTTGCTAAACACATTACACAAGCACAAATATTTTAATAAAAAAGATATTTAAATGTGATTCAGAGTGGCATTTTCCTTCATAATCCATGACCCTCCATCTGCCACTCAAACTAACCAGAAAACAGGACTGTCTCCATCCTCCCGAACCCGGTAATACACCTCTCCCTCAGGAATGTACTTTGTCAAGCCAAAGTCACCGATCTTCACCACTCCCTCGTTCTCCACCAGAACGTTGCGAGCAGCCAAATCCCGATGGATGTATCTTTTCGAGTGCAGGTAATCCATTCCCTATTGAGAAAGAAGCACCACCCTTAAAGTTCATGAATCACTGTAATGTGGGAACCATAAATTACTCTTTATCATTTCATTTTCTCAATGAACCAGTGAATATGTATTAAATATCTTTGTTTACCTGGCAGATCTGTTGGGCGAAGAGCAGATTCTGTGTGAATCCCAAACGGTGTTTGGGCAAGTACTCTCGAAGACTGCCAAGTGGAAGGTACTCCATGATTAGCTGGACCACCTGGCCACCTGAAATGTCATAATCAAGCTAGTCATCCAATAGAGTGAGTTTAATCTGTATGCTTCAAAGAACAATATTATGAATGGTATCATATGAGAAGTACAGCTAATTTGATGGGAAATGTAAGAGGTGGACAGCTGAAGAACTTACCCAACTCAGTGCAACAGCCTTTATACTTGACAATATTGTTGTGGTAGAGTGATTTGAGGATTTCAATCTCTTTCATCCAAGAGTCATGGAGGTGATTACCCCCTTCCTGCTTGAGGGTCTTCACTGCCACATATTCTCCAGTGCCATCATTAGCAGGGTCATATACGTACAGCATCACTTTCCCAAAATGGCCCTGAAGAAAGAGCAGGAAAGAGGGGGGAAAAAATAATAATAAAAAAAAAAAAAATACATGGAATAGGAAAACCATGAAATTTAACACAACTTCAGACAAGAGCAAACGAACCTCTCCTAGATCTCGGATCTTCTTCAGGTGCCGCTTAAGGAAAATACTGGGATCTCTGTCTGGAAGAGCCTCGCAGTCAGAAGAAATGTCTGGGTCTGTTATTAAGAAACAAAACCATTATTGTTCTCTGGTGAAAGAGTGCCAGGCCATACTGTAATGAAGATGGCCTGAATTCATTTACAGCAAGCACAAAACTAACCACTGGAAAAAGTTACGCCATTCAAAAAAAAAAAAAAAAAAAAAAAGAAAAAAAAATAATAATAATAAAAATAGGAGAGAGAAAAGAGAAAGAGAGCTCACTCTTTATCTGTATTTCTGTCAGTTCCCGAAGAATGGTCCTGAATGATGGCCTGGCTGCTGAGTCATAGGTCAGACACATGCTGATGAAGCTGGCCAGCTCCTGAGATGAGGGGACTGCGAGGCGGCTCTGGGTCTCATAGAAACGCTCTTTCTGTCATTTAAGAATGGTTTACGGTCAGCAATGTTTTCTATACCATTACATACAACAAGTGTACGGCACATAAGGTAGGCTGATGGTGTACCTCGGGCAATGTGCTGCCACTCATGGCCAGATCTCCGTTGTTGCAGATTTCCAGCAGGGTGGCTCCAAAGCTCCACTTATCTGCAGCACTGCCTATTACAGCTCCACAGAGCACACACTCGGGTGCGATCCATGGAATGCGCTCCACTCGTTCTACAAGTGTAACACACAGGAGAAATAAAAACAATAAAAAAAAACAAAAAAAAAAACAGATACCTTGTGTACTGCATCACTTTCTCTGTGACCTTATTAAAGGTAAAACACAGGAGGAAGTGAACACAACCACAAGGAAGTGGTTAGCATTAAGCTTCCTGTTCCACCATTGACTTTGAACAATAACTCAGATGAAATACACATTTAAGAGACAGTTCTCAGACAGAAACTGTGTAATCAAGGAGCCAACTCAAACTTTCTCATGGAGGACAGTCGTTGCTGTTATAGCAGTGACAACACTTTTTCGCAATACACTGCCATTCCATTTGAAATTGTCTTATTGGACATTTTCAATCAGTATAAACAAATAAATGATTTTATCACAGCAAGATTAATCAGGACACTGTTGACTTTCTGTGTGTAGAGTATTGTGACTCTGTGTTTAGATGCTGGTGAGCAGGGCAATGGCAAATTGGAGGAGGGGGATGAGCCCCCTACTGGGCAACCAAATTCTCACCTCTCCACCATAACACTGGTACAAAGATAAAACAGACAGCACCGCTAAAGCTTTTTTGACAGCACCAAATTATACATTTAAACCTTGATGGCCATGTAAAAAAAGAAATACTTATGGAAAGAATGGTAAAAATAGTTCAAAAGATGTTCATTATGAGCATTTTTATGATTTATGATGATCTTTATTTTTACATTTATGTCATTTTGGCAGACGCCCTTATCCAGAGCGACTTACATATATCTCATTTATACAACTAAGCAATTGAGGGTTAAGGGCCTTGCTCAAGGGCCCATCAGCGATAGCTTGGCAGTACTGGGATTTGAACTCACGACCTTCCGATCACTAGTCCAATGTCTTAAACAAGAGCTACCACTGCCCAAGCTTTATGATTCCAGCAGCAGTGTGGTGTCTTGTACCTCCACGTGAGAGTGCGGTGAGAGCTATGCCTGGGTCACTCAGCTTCACAAATGGAAACGTGCCTTCCTCCAGTCCCTTGCGAGCAACCAGAATATTCTTTGCACAGACATTCCCATGAACCAAGCGTTTCGTTTCCTAAAGCAAAATCATTATTTTTTTAGAATTATGGTTTAGAGCTCGTCTGATGATTTTATACATCAAATCCAACATTGTGATCTGGTTTCATGAACCAGTTTATCCTTACAAGATAGCAGAGTGCGCTGGCCAGCTGTTTCGCCACCGTAAACTTCCACTGAGGCGTTACACGAGCCTTCTCTTTGTGCAGGAAGACATCTAGGGGGCCAAACTCAACAAACTCCTCCACCATGATGTCTGTTCAGACATAAAAAAAAAACTAAGTGAACTCTAAGTCTAAGTGAACTTAATTCAGTGGAACTCGATGCAAATAGCTCTATATGAATCCCCCTCTCTCTCTCCCTCTCTCTCTACTGTATATCCATACATCCATATATGTATATATCTATATCGATCTATCGAGATAGCTAGATATTATATAATATTATAGAATCTATATATGTATATTACATTAAAGATGTGACAGACAAAGTCATCTGCTGGGGTAAGTTAGAGAACCGTGAGAAAGAAACAGGTGCATCGAACTTTAGGTACACTCGAAAGGGCAAAAGAGGAAATCTAAAGAGCACATCACTCACTCTCGGATCCTTTGACTGAAACACCGTGCACAAAAACCAGGTGACCGTGAGACACCTGACTCATGAGGCTAGCAGTTTCAAAGAATGCCTGCAAAACAGAAGGCAACAGGCAAGTGATTTATTATATTAACGTAGGATATTGGGTTAAATGACCACGCTTTTCTGCCATTTCAAGGGCTGCTGCTGAAGCAGCTTCTCTCACCAGTGCTATGTCCTTGTGGCTCTGATCCAGGATCTTCAGAACCACACGTATGCCTTTTCCATTGGTATTATTGTTGTTCCATTCATCCTCATCATCTTCCAATGCACTGCGCACCATCAAGCGACCCGAGTATATGTTGGTCCTAGTGCCGCGGCCTAAGTGCTGCTCCTGAATATTACAATCATATTAAACAACTAAATAAACAGCAACATACATGATAGCGTCAAATGGTATGTCACAAAGTAACAACAGCATTTTTAATGGAAGTTGAGCTGAAACTAACCTGTATTATCTCTTTGTCTTTAATCTGATGGAATCTCAGCTGGCATAAGTTGAGGGTTTCAGAAAGAGGCTTGGCATTGCCGTTCATGCCTTTTCTCATTACTAGGAGGTTTGACAGCTCTGTAAACATGCAAGGATGAGCAAGATCATGAAGAAGAGGCAAGATTATTCTTGAAGAGATGTCCAAAATATTCTTAGTTGGAAATGTTCACTATATCTGGAACCTGCTTCCCACACATGGCTAAAATGTTGGTGTGATGCCCAGGAATATTGACACCCTCCCAAGTATATTCTGTCACATTAAAAATGCATTTTATTTATTAATCATTACACCTCGTTTCTAATTTGGCAGCGACATGAACACAGCTCAGGGGCAGCGACAGAAAGCCCAGATGGTGACGCAGAGTGGCAGACAAAAAAAAGCCAGACAGAGCTGGGAAATCATTCCCCTTTTCTAATAATGCTTAATTACCCTAGGGGTGTGATTGCCACCTAGTAATATTACACTATAAAGAAGTCAGCAAGCTGTATAATCAGCTTGTGTCAAATCATGGTATAGCTACAATTTGTCAGAGGAGTTGCTGATATTAGTGCACCACTGTAAGATTGCTTATGAAACAGTAACATGGATGATCTACTGATCTGATATAAAAAACGAAATAGCACATAAAACATCCTGCGCCGCATTTTAATCACTTAGAATAATCTGGGGCCAGGCAATGCATTATCAAGAGGCATAATACAACCAATAGTTAAAGGGAATTCAAATCAATATCAGTTTCCTTTTGCACACTCTTTCTCTGCGTCACACTGAGTGCGGTCGCTAGTGAAACTGACACAGAAGATGAGAGACTGAGTATAGGTGTATGTACGGATCATATAAATAATCCCAGAAATATCTGTAAACATACAAGAAACCTTCATACCCATCCCCCAACCTCCAGCATCCTGACTGCCATCTAACTATTTCATATTGCATACTTCAACTTCCAGAATGTCATGAACAGCACAGATCACCTGCAGGTCTGGGCAGGCAGCACTTCTTCACAGTGAAGCAGTCTTGGCCAGACTTGAGCACAAAGGTCTTCAGGCTATCTGTGAGCTCCTTCACATTAGAGAACTCTCGGTCCCAGCCCTCTAGCGTAAACACAGAGCCCTTCTGCATGATCCTGAACTGCTTATGTGTTGGATTCTGTCCATCCTATAGAAACAAGTGTTACAACCCGGAGCCTTATTCATAATCAATTAAAACATTAAACACCTCAATTCATGCTATATAAATGAATATGAAAAAAAAAAAAAATCATCATAGCCTTAGTACTACAAGGTTTTGGATAAAGAGCTGTTTTGAGTTTTGATATGCAAAATTCATTTAATTTCCATTTACAGATCTACACTTTAAAGTTATTTCAAATTTACATTCTCAAAAAAATGTAAAAATTGTGAATACTGGCCAAACACAGATAAAGCCTTATTATTCTCTAATATGAAATAATGTTTGGTTTTATGGGTTTCTGACTGATTCTCTTAAAGGCGCAGTCATTGATTCTAATCCAATAAACTTTTTGTTCAATTAAGCAAGCATCTACTCAACATGCTTGCTGTCCATTCTGTGTGTGTTCTTACACAGCCCTGGCTCTGTAACACTAACAGCCGAGCCACGCAACACAATTCCAGCCAATCAGTAACAGGAAATGTATTCCAGCCAATCACAGGGCAGGGGGAAGGGGATGGGGGTGTCTTAGTTAGTGTCGTTGCCTTGGCAATGTGCAGGCATGAATTTGGAGGTGGAGCTTCTGAAGGAGAACTGATAAGGATCAAATATCAACAATCGTTTCCCAGAATTAATAACTTCTCCTTTAAACTTTTTAAATAATTAGAACTGGTAATAATCTCAGCAAAGACAATCTGAGCATGGACGTATTCTGTAAATTCTATAGATATTTCATTTCTTACAATCTGAAGTTGTTCCAAAACAAAATATTTTACCTCGACATCTCTTTGTAAATCATTTAACACCATTTAAAATGCATTAGACCATACAATGCAATCACAACTCGCATCTCCTAGTAGCTCTTTATTTGGGAAAGTTCTGCTTATTAAGCACATTGTCTGTAGGTAGCTAAGGTCAGTAATATAATGTTAATATTAACCACAGTATTAGCTGTCTGTCCACACTACAGCTTTCTACTGTGCCAGAATGTTCATAAATTATCACCAGTGAGTACAGTAGACCTGTACTGTACCTTTGCATTAATCTCATGGAGCATATGTAGAGCATCTATGGCTAAATGTTACCTTTTCTTCCAGCTTGCTATACCGGGGCTTCAAACCTGTTCTTTTTTTATTAGTGTAAACAGAATGTGAATACTGACTGGCTGAGTCGTGTGTGTTGCATTAATCCTATGTTCATCCAGGATGATGGCTAGTTCACAGACAGAACCTTATAAAGCCAAGTTTACCTGTGGGTTTGGAGCCTCACACCAAAAACTTTGTACAAAACAATATTACAGGAGACTAAAGTCTCCCCCAATGGTGAGGTTTATGTGGTGACCTCATTTCGGACCTCATGATACGGAGGCCATGAAATACAGGGAGTGCAGAATTATTAGGCAAATGAGTATTTTGGCCACATCATCCTCTTCATGCATGTTGTCTTA
>JAQQZR010000023.1:13673677-13693968 GCA_030068235.1 Notoglanidium macrostoma | reverse complement strand
AGACCTGCCCAGGCATGCCCAGGATGTCAACTTCCACAGAACAGCTTCCGACCTGGCCTGATTCCATGCCTGGACATACACAGGCTGCACAAACCGTTGTTGATAAGTCACTTACGGGATCGAAAATGTTTGGATACAAATACAAGAAAAAACCATGACAAAACTGAAGATTTCTCTGAAACGATACGTGATGGGTAAATTTTGATGTGATACTCATGATCAGCACCCACAAATCTATAAGAAACACCCAACAGTGTTCAAGAAGCAAAAACTTTGTTGTGCAGTGTTATTATAGACTATATAAATGATCAGGAAGCAAAGTAATATCTTGGATTAGGAGTTAAGAAGTTAAACTGTTTAGGATTATGGCAGGAGTTATTGCAGTGACGCTGATGTCAGGAAAAGGTACTGTTTTTTCCACTATTTATAATGACATAAAATACTAAACAGCCTGAGAAAACGCAGTGGGAAAGAAAACATGCAGACAGCAATAAAACTGAGCAAGAAGTGAGACAAGACTTCAGCACTGCAAAACACTGTTTTGTGTTTCTGTTCAGCAGGTCATTTTTCTGTTAGTGCAATATATCCTCAAGAAAACCTGTTACTCCCAACTGTAATATTGTAACATGATATTGGCTTGTAACTTTAGCCGTCCAATTGTACAGCTGTATTTCTTCATAAATATAACCTAAAACATCATCAGATTTGCTGGAGTCCAAACTTTTTAATGGTTGTTTTGTAATCTTTTCCAACTTGATGAGCATCAACAATTGTTTTTCTGAGGTCCTCAGAAATCTCCTTTGTCTGTGCAATGATACACTTCCACAAACATGTGTTGTGAAGATTAGACTTTGATAGATCCCTGTTCTTTTCCGCTCAACACCTGATTGTCAACCAATTGATTGAAAACACGTGACTCTAATTTCACTTTCAAATTAAGTGCTAATCTTAGAGGTTCACATACTTTTGCTACTCGCAAATATGTAATATTTTCCTCAATAAATAAACAACCAAGTCTAATATTTTTGTTTCATTTGTTTAATTGGGTTCTCTTTATGTACTTTTAGGATTTTTGTGAAAATCTCAAGGTTCAAGGGGCTTTTATTGTCATTTCAACCATTTACAGATGATACAGTACATAGTGAAACGAGACAACGTTTCTCCAGGACCAAGGTGCTACGTATAAGACAACACAGAAGTAAAAAAGTGCACATGTGCAACAGAAGACAACATAAGACAAAATAAAATGCATACATCACAAGACAAGACAGTGCAGCGCTAATCCAAATCGAATGTGCAAAAATGCAATGCGAATGCATCATGTGTAGTGAATGGCTGTGATTGAGGAAAGAAAGACTCTGATGATCTTCTCAGCTGTTCTCATTATCCGCTGTAGGGTCTTGCGGTCCGATATGGTGTGGTTTCCATACCAGACAGTGATGCAGCTGCTCAGAATGTTCTCAATAGTCCCTCTGTAGAAGGTGGTGGGAGATGGGCTTTCCTCAGCCTTCATAGGAAGTACTTCTGATGATGTTTTTGGTCATATTTATGCAGAAATACAAAAAATGCATCAGAAATATAGAAACTTTCAAGCACCACTGTATATAAAAAGTATATAAATCTTGCTGTGCAGTAGATGACAATCTCCCACTGTTCCTAGTATCAGGTAATGACTGCTCTCTTGAGATTTCTCCTTCGAGAGCGGTGGTGAGGTTTGGAGAGCCGGTGTCCGTCAGCTGTGTGGCGTCCCGGCCTGTGCGTGTGTTAGGATGGGAATCAGCCATCGGTGCATCACAGACTCAGCGTGACCTCACAGTCCAGTGGCAAGTGGATAGCTTGATTGACTGGATTGAGGAGCCGATCTGCTACGGGGTTTTCTTCACTGCACCCAGACAATGTGAAAAGCTCAACCTTGTTCTATACAGTATGACAAAACACTTTGAAGGAGTGACCATACTACTTTTTGATTTGCCAGAAACTCCAGTATGTGTTGTGAAGATCAGACTTTGATAGATCCCTGTTCTTTAAATAAACAGGACTTCCACTCAGCACCTGATTGTTAACCAATTGATCAAAAACACCTGACTCTAATTTCACCTTCAAATTAACCGCTAGTCCTAGAGGTTCACATACTTTTGCCACTCACAAATATGTAATATTGGATCATTTGCATCAATAAATAAATGACCAAACAGGTTTGCTGAAGGTCAGCAGTAATACACTGGGGTAAATATGACATTAGTGTTCATCCACCTCAGCCAGCATGCATCATTGTGAATTAATAAAGACTGTCCATGGTGACGATGTAACATGGCCAATCACATCACGATTATACAAGCACTAAGATAAATATTTATATATTTGAGGGTTTCATCACTTCAGACTTGAACGTGAATGTTTATTGTACGGGAACAGGGTGTTGCAGTCCTCCATTTCACAGACATGTCCTTTCATGTCCTTATCTTCGCCCTGAGGAGCGGATCACACATCACACCACAGCAAGGAGTTATCCAAAAAAAAGTTTTTACAAAATAAAATTGAGAGTTGTCTGAACAACTCGTGTTTATCAAATGGTGTCTGTTTTTCTCCCACTGGTAGCTTAAACAAAAAAAGGCCTCTGTTTGAATTTGTTCCTGCCAAAAACTACTTGTGTTGGAGTGTTTGTGTAGAAAGTGTTGGCATAGCAACTTGGCTGTGCTAGTGACATTTCGAAACAGCCAGCCAAATCTCATTACCCAGTTAATAAGGAAGACATCACAAATCATCAAAAAGAAAAGAATACAATATCATAACACAGATGTTGTGCAATGTATTTGTAAATACAGTATCTTGCTAATGGTTTCAAACTTAAAAGAATGAAGTAGTTTCCTGTTCTTTTCATACATATAGTCAGTCCAGTGAGAGTCACACAGCTGGACTGCATTAAAGTCTTCTGTAAAAAGTCCAAGTACACTCTGCTATTGAATGCAGTGGGTGTGTTGCTCTGCCTGAGGAGAGTGCTGAAGGATGAGGAACATGCAACTTACTTCTAGCAAAGCATAGAGATAAATAATATAGCTAAAGCACTGTTCATATAGTTGTCTATACATATATACATTTAAGTAAATCATATTGCTCTTGATTGGAAATGCAGTAACAAACCATGAACATTAATCAGAACATTCTCCTTAACTACTGCTCCTGATTTGAATTCATGGTTTGCAAGCTTCCCTCGAACCCGCTGCAACGTCATTAGAAGCGAGGAGGGAGTGCTTACAATCATTGTTTTCAGTGTAAAGAAGGTTTGCTTTACTGGGGGCCCCAGTCCCTTCTGGTCCCCCTTCAGTCAAACTATGGCATGGACAAGAGCAGCAATGCAAAGCAGAGCTTTTGTTAGAAGTCACAGCTCAGTTTTTGGGTTGCCAAGCAGGATCGAGTTGGAATTCCTTTCGCCTCTGCACCAGAACTGTGTAGATTTCAACTAAATCTCAAACATGCTGCAGAATATGGTGAAATGCCTTGTTCTCTTCATCCTCCAAACAGGTAAGTTAACAGAGTTGGGAAGACCCTGAAGTACAGATGCTGTGTACAATTCTATACTTAGTCTATAATGACCTTGAGCTTTACAAAGGGAAAAATGTGAACACTGTTTTCTGAAGACGGAATGGGCATTCTCTGTACTAGATCTACCTTTTTATGATTTATATATGATGTTTTATGTGTTAAGTAATCAAACAGAATACATAAACAAGTGTACAATCCAACAAATAACATATATAAATAATGGTATATCAATAAAAAATATTACATAGCATGACAAAAGTGAAGTAAGGGAAGGGAGAGAAAGCAATTGTGGCATGGTTTTGTGGGTGCGGGTTTTCTCCGTGAACTAGAACGAGTCTCCTAGCTAACAGTATTGGAATGCTACTAATTCAGTAGAACAGCATGATTATTCAGTACCAGTGTGACTTGTTGATGAGTTACTCTTAGACCTGTGTACTGTATGGACAACCCTGAACTGTAGAACATTGTGGATATGTGCATATGATGGAGTTATGGACCTGTTCCAAGATTGCCTCCCAAAATTCTGACTGTGTATTTGTACTGAGACACTGAGAGCAGTTCACACACAAATACTCAGAGGCTGATGACTGAAATGTACAAAACAATCACATGACCAGTGCATTCTCTCTGTTATAGTCTCTCTGATTCCATTTCTGGAAGCAACAGTGGCATAAAATTGGACCCAAAGCTTTAAGCTATTTTAATGATAAAGTTTCTGGAGTATTAAGATTGAGATATTGTGGTGTTAAGGCATAACAGTGTAGAGGGGACACATGAGACCTTCTTTTATGCAAACATGGTGGAGGTGGGTCACAATGCTTATTAGAATATCAGTAGAAAACTGCCAGAAAAACAACCAATTCCAATTAGTCTCTATCTGTATGGATAATACATACATAGTGCTTGAACCTTTTTGAACTCTTTAGAATTTTTTATATTTCTGCATAAATAAGATATAAAATATCATCAGATTTTAACAAAAGTCCTAAAAGTAGATAAAAAGTATTACATTTGGTCATTTATTTATTGAGTGAAATGATCCAATATTGCATGTCTTTGAGTGGCAAAAGTATGTGAACCTTTGCTTTTAGGCCCTCTTGTGCAGCAATAACTACAACTAAATGTTTTCTGTAACTGTTGATCAGTCCTGCACATCAGCTTGGAGCCCATTCAGATTTTAACCCATTCCTCCATATAGAACAGCTTCAACTCAGGGATGTTGGTGGGTTTCCTCACATGAACTGCTCACACAACATTCCTATTGGATTAAGCTCAGGACTTAATGTCTGACTGTTGATTGCTGGAGTCCAAACTCTTTAGCAGTTGTTTGTAATCTTTTCCAACCTGATGAGCATCAACAATTGTTGTTCTGAGGTCTGCAGAAATCTCCTTTGTCTGTGCAATGATACACTTCCACAAACATGTGTTGTGAAGATTAGACTTTGATAGATCCCTGTTCTTTACTACTCAACACCTGATTGTCAACCAATTGATTGAAAACACGTGACTCTAATTTCACCTTCAAATTAACTGCTAATCATGGAGGTTCACATACTTTTGCTACTCTCTTTATGTATTTTTAGGACTTGTGTGAAAACCTGATGATGTTTTTGGTCATATTTATGCAGAAATACAAAAAATGTATCAGAAATATATAAACTTTCAAGCACCACTTTGTATTAAAAGTATATAAATCTTGCTGTGCAGTATATGACAATCTCCCACTGTTCCTAGTATCAGGTGATGACTGCTCACTTGAGATTTCTCCTTCGAGAGCGGTGGTGAGGTTTGGAGAGCCGGTGTCCGTCAGCTGTGTGGCGTCCCGGCCTGTGCGTGTGTTAGGATGGGAATCAGCCATCGGTGCATCACAGACTCAGCGTGACCTCACAGTCCAGTGGCAAGTGGATAGCTTGATTGACTGGATTGAGGAGCCGATCTGCTACGGGGTTTTCTTCACTGCACCCAGACAATGTGAAGAGAAGCTCAACCTTGTTCTATACAGTATGACAAAACACTTTGCATAGTAATGTGCACATATTAATATGACTTTATCTATAAAAGGAAAGGTTGAAGGAGTGACCGTACTACTTTGTGATTTGCCAGAATCTCCAGACAGCATCTCCATCAGCTTGGTGAACCACACCGGAGCCATGGTGGAAGGCAGAGAGTACCAGCTGCTGTGTGAGGTACAGAACATTGCACCAGTCCAGTATCTCACACTGCGGTGGTACCGAGGGCAGACTGAAGTTTACAATAACACGTTCTCTGAGCTGTCACCTGCCACTCCAGTCCATGTGTCTTCGACCCTGCTGATCACTCCAAGCAAGGCAGAGGATGGAGTGCCATACAGTTGTGAGGCAGCATTGGAACTGGGACTGGAAGGACCTCAACCTTCTCCCAGAGTGAAATCAGAGCCTCTCAGCATTAATGTCCACTGTAAGTGCATGCAGGCAGCATCATCTATAGTTCATCATTATTGTTTTGTGTGAACATTAGTGAATATGTTCATGATTATTTTCCCTCAGACCCTCCTGACTCGTTCGACCCCCTGCAGGAGGTCGTTGAGCTCGATGATGCCGATAAGATCATGCTTAATTGCTCTGTAGGAGGAAATCCTCCACCTCTGTACATATGGAGCGCACTGCACCTTCAGGAGACTGATGATAATCAGCCGCTTTTCACAGCTTCTTCCTCAGGCACATACACCTGTACTGCGTACAACTTACTTGGCAAATCAAGCAAGCAGTTTATCGTCAAGCTCAAACCCAAAGGTAAGATTAATGAGACTCTGGATGTACTTAAACACACAGTATGGTCAACTGTAACTGACTGGGAATAGGCTGAACTCCTTGAAGATAAATAAATCTGGGACAGTGAGAACTGCTTTTATGACATGTTCATGAAGACAAATTTTCTGTTGAAAGTTCTGAAATTATAAGATGCCAATATATGCCAATGTGATGTCACCGAATGAAGGTTTCTTTTATTTACATTAATTTTATTTTTCTAAAATGTACAACAGCAGCAACTGTTGAGAAAATGTGAAAATAAGTAGATGATAAATGATATGGATAATGTGAATGCTGTGGAGCATATGGTGGTGAACGACTACATACATTTACATCAAGGACACAAAAACCAAAAAGATTCTTTATGGGATTCTAGTAAGAAAATGGGCATTAAGATTCATGCATCTTTTCCTTTTTGCAGGTGTTTAGTTTCACACATCTTCCTTATGTTTTAATTGGATGGATTTACAGATGGTACATGTATCTCTCCCTTTATATCCATTTAAAACATTACAACTTTTACAGTATAAAAATGAACAGTATTTACACTGTACTGTATTCTGAGCTGTTCTTGCTCTACTGTCTCTTTGCTCTTTCAGGACTGAGGACCTCACTAAGATCTCCAAACATGCCGGAGCCCTGCAATTTTTTTGACATATAAACTTCCGATTTCCCCTGTAATTATCACAAACATGAACATATCTAACATTGTGTCTATGATAGCTGATGAACTTGTTTAACATTTTAAACTGTATATTTAAAATAAAATGAGCACATATACATCTGTTTTTATCCATTTCTTTCTGCTTGCCCTACATACAGGTTCACTTTGTTTGCAGGGGAGCTGGTGTGAATATTGGGCAGTTTTCACTCTCCCGGACATTTTTTTGTTCCCTATAGGGTTGGACGCTTGTTTACTCAGGGCCACATACCCCACTCCGGGAAATTCTACTTGAAAGTGTAGACATTGTGTCAAAGTTTTACTCTATTAAAAGTGGAAGTATCCAGCAAAACCTGTACTCAAGTGAAAGTAAATAAAGTTACCATATAATTTACTCAGTTACTAAAAAGTGAAAAGTAAATGTTTTTAACTGCTGAAATTCAGTTAATGGCATTATTTCCTCTCAAAACTAACTGTTTCTAAAACCGTTATTTTTATTCTATGGCAACTACATTTTGCCTGAAAAATTTTTGCAACATATTACATTAGCCAAATTTCGACTTTCTGCCTCGCAAAATTACATTAACTACTGCTAGTCTAACCTAGCAATAACAAAGAAAGCAAGCTAACATAGTCAATTATAACCAGTTAGTGTTAGCAAGTTAGTGAAAATTACCTCAACACACTTTAAAAATTTAATTAGAGTTGCCTTCTAGAGGGGTGAAAGAGACACCTCAGAGAGATTTTATAACTCCAACAAACAATCTGTGTATGTGCCTAGTTTCTGTACTTACAGCTCAGTTCATACCAAAGAAAATCTCCCAGGATCTAATCATTTAAAGTGTTTGAAGGCCAGCAAATGCTAACACAAGGAAAACTGGTTGATATTACCTACACTATATAGGCAAAAGTATGTGCACCCCTGACCATCACACCCATATACTGTATGCTTGCTGAACATTTCATTCCAGATTTATTCCTCTTTGCTGTTATAATGTGCTCCACTCTTCTGTTTGGCTTCCCACTTGATGTTAGAGTGTGGCTGTGGGTATTTGTGTTCATTCAGCTACAAGAGCATTAGTGATATCAGGCTACACAGACACCTAGCCAGCTAATTGTGATGAGTAATGTACATTTACCTCCTCAGAACAGTGGACTGTATAGTCAGTGTTATAGATTTAACAAACCAATAAGGCTGTACATTGGCTGATCTAAAGCTAACACTGATTTAAAGGTAACGGGTGTTACTGTTCATGCTGTGACTTGAGGAGACTGTCCTGCATTCCTGAGTAGGAATTCTGAGTTGAGGGGCGTTTACTTTAGTTTTGCCATGTTGGGGGTCGGGAATAACAGCCACGGTTGAATACAGGACAGCTGACGGTTTGCTTCTGTGATTCTTTGTGACTTGGCAAAAGCCAGCAGCAAAGTTCAATTGTATTATAGCGATATAGAATTATATATTAATAATAACAGTAATAGCATATTCCACTCACAACCCTTTTAATGTAGGCCACAGCGAGTAATTAGCAAAATACCACATTTATTAAGCACACAAACATCATACAGTTATCTTTTGAGTACAATGTTTAGACATTTGAACACATTTATACAGTACATTATCAACAAATTAGCTTGCTTCACAAAATCAGGTATAATCAAGAAAATATAGGCTACAGGAACCAAGCCTGCTGGATGTATCTGCTGACAGTGTAGCAAAAGATTCACTGATTCAAACACTGAGCTGCAGAAAGAGAGAGAAGCCAACCTCACTCATGAGCAGAAAATTCACTAGATGCCCCGTGACCCGTTCTGGGAAGCAAAAAAAAGTGTATCTCTGTGCTTGTTTCCAAACACATCTATTCAATCCTAAATATGCAAAACCCAATATTGCAAAACATTAAGCTTTTAATGGTCTCAACAGCAAATCATTAGTCAGGAAAATTAGCAAGAATTAAAGAAATAGATAAAGTAAATTGGTGTGGGACAGCTTTTCCTTTGATTTCCTTTAAATGTTGAAGTTTTGTGGGTAAACCTGCAGATGGCTTCTTACCGAAAGAAGAGTCCATGTTGTTCCACTCGATGTTAAACTCTTCATACAGAAGATATTTTGGAAAATTTTGAACACCCAGACAAGTTAGTTTAAATTTTATGTCATTTAAACATCTTTTGATGATTTCATCTTTGTGTAAAAGAAGACTATGTAAATGAACTTCCCTGTTTCCAGCGTTTCCCCCCAACGGTTTTAGAAACGAGCACTGACGGGCAAAAGGTGGTCGAGGTCTCAGGAGTGCTTTTTTACTTCTTGTTCATTTTCTGCCAAGTGATTTTTGTTGAGACCATTAAAAGCTTAATGTATGGTAATATCTTTTTTGCCCAGGAGTATATATATATAACATAAAAATATGTAAAATATTTATGTTTCATAATCATGAAGGTGTTTATGGAGATGTATATGAAAATGTTCTTTGGGTTGCATTTTTTTGTTTTACAAAAAACATGACGGAAATGTGTAGGTGTGATTTATGCATATTAGCATGTTTTTACATTTCATTTGCTTCTGTGAATACTGTAGCCCCAAACAGCATTTGGCCACTTAAGCCACACTTTAAAATGTATGAATTTTACTGCATTAGGAAACAACATGTCAAAACGTTCATCCATCCACTATCTAGAACTTATCCATCAGGGTCGCTAATCCCAGTTGACTTCAGGTGAGAGGCAGGGTACATCATGGGCAGGTTGCCAATCTATCACAGGGCTAACACAGATTAGTTGACCTAATCTGCATGTCTTTGTGTTGCGAGAGGAAACCAGAGCACCCAGAGGAAACCCACACAAACACGGAGAGAACATGCAAACTCCACACCAGTCATGTAGCAGATTTGAACCCAAATCCTTCATGCTGTGAGGTGACAGCACTAAGCACTGCACCACTGTGCCACCCACAGCATGTCAAATCAGGTGACATTTCATTTTAAAGAAGGACACCACAAGCACACTTTTCACCAAAATATATAATGTTTAAAAATATAAAAATAATACATATGCTGGTCATAATAACACAAATGGAGGCAGCAAAAAGGTCGGACTAGTGATCAGATGGCTGTGAGATCAAATCCCAGCACTGCCAAGCTATTGTTGATGGGCCCTTGAGCAAGGCCTTGGCCCTTAACCCTCAACTGCTCAGTAGCCTACTCTGGATAAGTGATTATAAATGTAAATTTAATGTGAATTGCACCATGAGCTTTACTCTGCTAAGGGATCTGTATGAGTGTGAAGGTAATTAACTATATACATACATTGAGACCAGCTGCTTAATAGTAATTAATAGTAACTGCTTAATAGTAATCACAAAGATGAGAATTATAAGAATGCATGGGTGAAATCTGCAAAAGAACTGTCAAAGTTTCAGAAGAATCATAACTGGACTTGGATGGATCTGATGATGGAGTGCTTGTACAGAGAAAAAAAGGAGAAGAATTCTAACCTACTATAAAGTACAGGGGAGGCTCGGGCTTTTTTTCATACAGAGCTGTTGTTGAGTTAATTATAATAAAAAAACATTTATTAGAGACTGAGACTTTATATTTCCTTCTGAAAAAGGGTCACATGATAGGATGGTGACCAATCGGGATCAATCAGGAAGTGAACGTGGGTGTCTGCATCATCGTTTCTATAAGCCTCCGTTTCTGGTTGTCCGCACTAAAATGTTTTCAAACTAAAACAGGGCCAGCAGCATTTCCGAAATGATCCATTTAAGGGGCTCAAAAACTCCAGAGTAGTATTGACACCAGGCATAAACATAGCAAATTGATGCGTTTTAAAATTAAAACATTAGTGTGCACATAGGATCAGTCACAAAAACAGAGTTTTTCTTCAAACAACTTCTGTTAGTTTAAATCTTAGGCAAGCTTTGTTGTGTCAGTCACAACACATTTAAAAACAGACAAAAAAAAAACTACAAACAGGCCAAAATTATCTGCAATTAAAACTCATGATCTCTGTGCCACTGTATCATAATTAGCATCAGTATGAATAAAACAGTGCAACATCCCCAGTGACAAAAGTACACACATGTTCTGGAAACAAGTTTAGCTTATTTACTAGTTGGAACTAACTCTGCACCTTCCTCTTTCTGTTCTGCTGGAGGTGTCTTGCCAGACCTTCCACATAGTTTACTCCTGTATTTGAAAATGCAACCGGCAATCAGCAGGGCAGCTACGCATAATCCGACCCCCAAAATAGCCCAGAATGTGGTACAGTTATGATCTGTGAGAAAATAGTTATCAGATATATAAATATAAATCTATCAAGGCACATCTTAAGTGTCCAAACTGAAGCGAAAGATCCATATTGCAATTTGCATCTTATAAAAAAAAAAAAACATTAATGGATGGAATGAACATCAAATAAGAACAAAAGAAATCTTTGATACTCACATTTAGGTTTGATGATGAACAGCTTCTTTGCCATGCCATATGGGTTTGATGCAGTGCAAGTATAATTTCCTGAACGAGACACATAAATGTTGGGGGTTGATGGCATAACTTGATTTTCCATATGTGGTGCATCCCAGGTGTATTTAGAAGGAGGGTTTGCTCTGGTAGTACAGTTTAAGATGATCTCCTCATCACCCACTTCTGTGAACTCTGTATCATTAGAGAACACTGGCTTGTCTGACGAAAGCAACAACAAAAAAAACAAACAAACAAACAAAAAAAAGTCATCAGCACATAAATTACGGGATCTACACAGTGCTGAATCTGTGCAACATGACAATATGGAAGTAAAAGGTCTTGGAACATAAAGACACAACAGTGCACTAAGCACTTTGCATAATACAGTGGTGTTCAATGCAGTCATATACCTCTAGATCTAGAGCTAACAGCATATCAGAAAGAACAGTTAAAATAACATGACACAGGGTTAACTTTCAACAAGTTTCAGAAATGGAAATTTCACTGTAAGTTTTTTTTTTTTTTTTTTTTTTTTTACCATCTTCTTGTGCTCTGACACTACTTTTTACTTCTCTAAATGACAACAAAGTCAGCTTTCACCATATCTCTGCTGCCTGAGCATGTGACTGATACTGTACATAATCACTGATTACTAGCCACCTAGAGGACACCATAAAATTGACCTGATTGTAATTTTTTTAGAAAGTAGGTGATGCACAAAGAATGATCATTTTTATTCAGGCATAAATGAAGTACTGGCTCCAGGTAACATGGACTCACATGTGAATTATTTGCTGAAACAAAATTCTTTTTATTTAAAATGCATGTGCATAACTCACATCTGCAGTGCTAACTCTTTAGCATGTGTCTGTGGGGATATATACAGGTTGTATTTTAGAATAGCCCAACTTACAGTGTACTGCAATACTGAAAGGATCTGATCTCTTTGCAGGAGGAGGCTGTGGTCCTTCTGGTCCCAGATCTAGCTTGGTCACACACCAGTACTTAGCTCCATCATCATTTCTGCTGGGCCAGATGATGAGGTCAACAGATTTGTTTACTGGGTTGGTGGTGGTTTCATTAAAGGTGAGATTTTTCATAAGAGACTGTTGTTTGTACCACATGACTTTAAGATACTGAACAGGAGCAACATTTTGAATGTTACACTGAAGCCAACAGGTTTTCCCCTCAATTACTGGTCCTGAGCAATTCTCATAATTGATGGACAAAGTGTCTGGAAGCTCTGTGGAGTAGAAATATGACAAAACAAATAAACAATGGCAATGGATACCGATGAATGAAAGCTAGTGTTTCTAACTGGCAGCTGTCCATTCACTTATTTGGATGAATAGTCCCTTTATAATGGTAGAATGCAGAAGACTAAACAGAGCAGAGATGCTCCATGGTGTGTGTGTGTGTTATACAACATAAAATTTGGTATTTTTTATTCACTTTATTTCATTGTCTCAAACTATACTGCTTTGATTTTTCATACCATAACAGCACAACTCAAGCAGTTTTATGGTGGTCATTTTAACGGCATCAATGCATAAGAGGCAGCATCATCAGATACTCTAAACTTGATCAAACACAGAGTAATCTAAAAGACAGCAACTTAACTGTAAATAGTAACTGGGAGATTCTTTAAATGTTGTTTGTCCTTTATATTAATGAAGCATATTGGTTTTATATCCCAGTGTGTAAGGCTCGGCACTATCCAGGTGAGGAACTGGACCTTGCTTTCCAAATCCACTGGTCCCTGAGAGGCTTCCCAGCCCATTCCTTCATGGCTGTCAGTAGTGGAGCAGTTAGCCAAGGCTTTAGCACCATATTCCACCACCAGTTTAGAGGGCTCAAGTACCAAGTGTTCACCGGAAACTAGGAACATATTCAAGAACAAATGTGTTATAGACTGTAGAATGATAATCTGGATCATGTTGGATCCTCAATTAAATACTTCAATAATTAAATAACCAACAAATTTAATGGCTGAGAGTCATAAAGGTCATTTTAAGGTGGAATAATCATAGTAATAGTGAGTCAAGGCAACTGGATTTGTTATAGCTCCAATATAGTTATAGTTATATATACACACACTACCAGTCAAAAGTTTGTGCACCCCTACTCATTCATAGGTCTTTCTTTATTTTGACTATTTTTTTTTACATTGTAGAACAATACTGAAAACATCAAACCTATTAAAAATGCAGATTTAGAAGGTAAACAAAAAAAGGGTTAAAAAACAAAATATATTTGATATTTTAGATTTTTCAAAGTAGCCAGCATTCACCTCAATGAAGTTTTGCACACTGTTGGCATTATCTTATCCAGCTTCATGAGGTCATCACCTGGAATGATTTTCAATTAACAATTTCAAAATAAAAATTTCAATTTTCAATTGTGTCTTATCAAAAGCTCATTAGTGGGATTTCTTGTCTTCTTAATGTGTTGGAGATCATCAGTAGTGTTGGGATGCAGTAAACAGCCCTATTCCACAACTGCAGTAACCCATATACGTCAAGAAGCGCTCAAGTAAGTAAAGAGAAATGACAGAACATCATTACTTTACGACACGAACTGACTTTTAATTAAAGATAAACCACTGAACCATGTGTCCAAACTTTTGACTGGTTCTGTAGTTATAGAGGTCAGCTCCACAATTATTGGCTCCAGAATTAAAAATGGGTATAAACGTGTAGAAAAAAAGTCTTTGTTGTAATTTAAACTTACTATACTCAAATAAACCTCATACGCCGATAATATGAGAAACAAAATTTTATTAATGTTGAAAACTGAATAAAATGTTAAAGTTAAAGTGTATAAGAGAATAAAAAAAACGTATCAAATGCTTATTTTTTATTTAAAAAAAACTCTAACCCGTGTTTCACTACTTTGAATCTACTTTTACTTCTGACCTTTGTTCCACACAGTGGAGAGAACAGCAGGCCAGCGGTTTACTGCGTGAGGAATCGGAGCTCAGCAGAAGGATAAACAATGAGAATAAATGAAACATCTTCAGTCCTACCTTTGAGAATAAAACACGCTGAGAGGCACACAAACCGGAAGAAGCCGGAATGGACCATAACGGAAAGTGGTTTATAAAATGTAATCCCTGAAAGAAAAGTCGAAACGAATCCGCAGTGCTCAGCTTATGAGACTAAAGCTGTGAGAGCTGGACCTAAACACCACGCCCTGAGAACACTGGGGACAACACCAGCTCTTCAAGTCAACCGCATACATGAGTTCATACAAAAGTCAGAGGCATTAACATATATTCAGTCCTACTGAGGGCTCTCAGACACTTTTGCTTTCAGTCTCACTTCCACGTCACATTTCCCCTGGATGTCGCTTTTTGGAACTCTTCCCTCTTATAATTTACAGGCTTTAGCGCATGCGTTCACCAAATACGTTTTTTGCGCTGGCAGCGGCTATTTTCTACACATATCCTATTAAGGTCAGTATGGAGAGCTCAGCGTTTGCCCTTTGTGTGCTCAGGGCACTTCCGTTGAAAATAGATAACTTTTGGAATACCATCGACCGCCTGACTCACCAACCAATCAAAATAAAGAAAGGTTGGGACTTACAACCCTGTCAACAATGGCGGAGGATTCTGGCTGTTATTAATGATCTAACACTGAATGGTTATGATCAATATTTGAAATCAGCGCAATTTCTTTCCATCATTTTAGCTAAACCTTTCTAAAGTAAACAGTGACTTAACGTTCACAGCAAAAAAAATGCGGACGTGCTAGATTGTTTTTTTATAACCTAGCAACAATATGCGCTTGAGAGACACAGGCCCAAAATGCAATGACATACAGTGCAGTAATAAAACGTACAGACCTTATAACTTCCTGATTTCCTCTAGTAGGTAATGCATTATAAATAGTCTACACTGAAATCATTCTTTGGATACATTACAAAGCTACCCTCACACCTGTAGGCTGCTCCGCCCTTCACTTCTTGATTATTCTCTTCCTGGCAGTTCTGTCCAGAGCCATAGACTTCACTTTCTTTAAGTCTTTATCTTCTCTCTGAGTTATCTCTTTTATCTGGACCTCATTTTCTGTGCCTTCTAATTCGTCTTTTCTTTTTCAGATTTGCATTTATACATTCCTTTTGTGTCTAGCATGCACAAGACATGTCTGTACCATCTTAACTGGTTTCATGTGACGATCATGAGTCTGGATTCTATTGAAAGTAATTGTCTAATGTTCTCACTTCTTATCCTGTCTCTTCTGGTCACCTTGCGGATGAGACGCAGAACTCTCATTTCTGTTGCTTGGATTTTACTTCTTAATTTTTGCATGAGTGTATAAGTTTCACTTCCATAAAGGAGAACTGGTCTTAGTATGCAGGCTGAAAAGAAAGTATTTATCACTGAGAGGTTGGTTCTCAGGCAGAAGTCAATAAGTATCTCCCCTTCTTTGTTTCTTTTCCCTATGCAGGAACTTGCCTATTACACCATCGAGAGTTTCATTACCGATGTGGCAGTTCAAGTTTCCTATGATGATGTCACTGTCATTTGAAATGATATCTAGGACATCCTACAGTTGTTCATAGCAGTGTTCTTTTTCCTCGCATAGTCTGCCCTGCTGGAAAGTATAGGTTTGGATGAAAGTGACTCTGTATTTGTCAATATGGAGAGTCACTGGTATGATTTGATTACTGACATATTCGGCTTTTCCTATGTATTTTGAGAAATCAGGCTCAAACAGTATTCCTACTCCATGCGGGTGTCATTATCACTTCCAGAGTACTTCAGTTCAGAATCATTGTGTACAGTTTTTCTATCGTTGCCTTTGAGTCTAGTTTCTGCAGCACCTAGTATTTCTAGTTTACAATTATTAATTTTTTTTCCACAATTTCCTTTGTCGTCCCACACACAGTGGCAGCATTGGTTGTTCCAATATACACAAATCCAGAAAACTTGGTCCAGTTCTGTTTGGTTGTTTTCCTAAAGGTCTGTACATTTCAAGGCCTACTTCAAGGCATGTAGTAACATGACCACCATGTGCCGAACTAAAAATAAAACACACACACCATAGTGTGCTTTTCTCCTACATTTTGTGTATTCAAATAAACCAGAAACATTGGATCTATTGGCTAAATGTTTTAGACATTTAATTTCTAATTTCTTCATTTGTGTATTGCTTCTGTCTCTGAGCAGCCCTGAAAATGAGAGAACATTCCCTGAAGGGCTTGCTTCCTTCACAGAGGAAATAACATCAACATATCAGGCTTTTAAAAGAAACATTAATCACAGATTAATGAAAGAAGCTTCCAGTTATTGTGAAGTCAGATGAAATGCGATCAGTGACAACTGGCACATTTCCTCATTTCTGCCAATAAGATTTTAATGATTTTAATGGTCTAAATGAGTTGATTTCTGATGAGGTTGCGCTGCCCTCGTATGGTCATCTGCCATCACAGCAGGACATTCTGATCATTCCAAACCCTAATACTTTCCTAGGAGAAATTCTGTAGTGTGGTTCATTTTATCGATTATTTCATATGATGAGTCATTCTCAAACACAGACTAAACTATATGTGTAGTGAAGATTGTTTCATATTTTCCTATCTCAACATAAACAGTGTGCGGGCAGAGCGAGAGAGAGATTTATGCTTTGTTTCAATCTCCATGCGTTCGAGCTACAAAGTGAGGAAAAACCATGGACGCTTCAGATATCTGTATGTTTATTGATCTAAAGCTAACGCTCATTTAAAGGTAAGAGGTGCTGCTGTGTTTACTCTTCATGCTGTGAGCAGCCATGTTGACATCACTTGCTGAACTCTCCGAGCGCGAGTTTCCTTTTTCCATTTTGGGAAATTTCATGAATATTCATGAGGAAAGTGCTACCTGATTGGCCGGTGAAAGCCTTTTGTTTGAAGGAGAACTCAATAAAATTCATAGCTTTAATCAGTCCCTACCCTGTCCCTTATTTTATTACCGTATATTTCTTCTCTGGCATGGGGTTCCCAAGTGAAACAACGCGGTGAAACATTACGGCATTCACCGGTAAATCAGGTTGCACTTTCCTTATGAATATTCATGAGCTTTCCCTGGCCAACCTGCAGAAAGGAAAGACGCGTTCCCGAGTAGGAATTCCAAGTTGAGGGGGGATTTATTTAGTTTTTCCTAGTCGGAAATTACGAGTTGGTCGAATGTAGCAATAAAGACAAAGAACCAGCAATACCTGTTCAGTAGTAGTTGGAGATTTACATTAATTTGGTTGACGCTTGGTGGTGGTTTTGTTTTTGTAAGGTAGCTTGTACAGCCCCACGGGGGTGTTTTTTTTGCCTTCCCTGGAATGTGCTCGCTCGGGCGTGTGGAGACAATGAAAGAATTCAAATCTGTGAACTGAAAACCTCTTTACTGACAGCAAGGAAGAGCCATCACACCAAAAAGCACCACACCCTCCGAGCAGTGCGATAATCATCACCCCTGTATTCAGGGGCTTTGAGCAGTCCAACTGCGCGTGAAATTCATATAAAAATATAATAATCAGCAATAAGCCGCCCATATTTAAACACGCTTTAAATATTAAAACATGGTTATTCTTGACAGGACTTTTGATCAGTGGATTACAATGCAGGTTGATTGTCACGTCTCTTTGAGTCACTTTCTCACGTTTGCGCTTCAACTCGCTCGTCCATGTCAAGTTTGGACAGGTAGCTGGGACACGCCCAGCCAGGTGAGTCAATCCGGAAGTGGCGGTGCAACTCGGCTACAAGGTCTACTGAATAACGAATTACACTAACGTGCTTTTAACCAACATGAGTGCTGAGAAGTCCTGAAGACAAGTGGAATATCATTCATTTTTTTCTTGCGTTTTCGGATGGTGGCTTAAACAAAATGAGTTGGCTGCTTTTTGGATTGCTCCTGGCTCTGATTGCAGACACTTCAGGTGAGTCAAACAGACATTTGTCTAGAAGATTTATCTCCTTCTCAGTCCAGGTCATGCTTACGTGCTTGGATATGAACTATTAACCGTAAATTTAAGTAAATGTACCTTTAATTGGATATGGAAAGATTAAAACATTATGGAGTGGCATAGCAGCAGCTGTCGTCCAGGACAACTTCTTATTCTCCACACATGTTTGGTGTGTTTTAGAAACTGTTTTTAAATAAATTTTCTTGAGCCAAAAGGTAGGCTGTTATACCAGAGGCAGCGTTGTGAAAATGAGAAACCCTGCTGCAATAATTATAGATTTTAATTCTCATTTGCATTCATTTCTGTGAGATTTTCCACATGCATGGATCATGTCGATTCAGCCCTTCAGTAATGGAGATTTAATTATGGTGATACCAGAGAGAAATGAACATGCAATGATTAAAAACAATCAAAATTCTGTTCCTGCAACCAGATACATCTGTAGACATTGTGTGAGTATCTGTTCAGTCATGCATTGTCCATTGAGCACGTTGGAGGATCGTTCACAACACTGCACTGAAATGGTAGTGGTGTTGCAGTGGTTTCAGTTTATCACACACAGTCATGAGACAGGTTTATAAACAGTGCTGAGGTGAGAACTGTCCAGCAACTACAAACATCCAGTCAACAGTAGCCCTGTAAACAGAAATGACAGCTGAAGTGGTACAGGAAGATTAATACTCAGTAAATATGGGAAAAGATATGTTATAGTCTCTAACTGTAGAGACACAAGGTGGATTATAAGGTAGGTGTGTCTAATAAAATTTCCACTAAAGGAATACACGCTGATTAAAAAGACAACAGTGCTGCTATCCTTCCCATTATACACTGTGCATTATTGACAAATTGTGTATAGCAACAGCTGGGTTACAGTCACTACAGTAATAGTACATACAAAGGGCTACCTGATAAAATGTCCAGTATTGTAGGTACAATTAAATAAATGTGTTCTTTATTCAACAATCCCTGTTCAAATGTTTCTGATGCTATTTTGAGATTAATGTGTGTGATAATCATATGTCAGTAGGTTGTCAGACCGGAATGCCCATGACTGCAACTGTGTGGGAACAACAAATAGTTGTACTATTGAATATCACGCTGTTGAACTGTTCCTTATGGCTTGGCCCACAGCCAAACGGGTCATACTGTAGTTTGGCTGTATCAGGGTCTGGTATGTTTGCTGTTTGTTCTCATGAAAAGATTTGAAGTTTGCTTAGGGATATGGTGACTAAGGATGATTAAATAAACAAATATTCATTGTCTGTTCTATGTTTATTCCTGAACTGAGAATATAGTATATTTTCATGTCTATATCTAGTTTCAGCCAATGAATTTTTTTTAATGCTTTTTATGTATACATTATATATACACTATATGAGCAAATCTTTGTCCACACCTGACCATCACACCCATATGTGCTTTTTGAACATCCCATTAAAGATTTAGTCTCCCTTTTGCTGCTATAATGACCTCCACTCTTCAGAGAAGGATTTTCACTAAATTTTGGAATGTGGCTGTGGGAAGTTCCCATTTAACCACACGAGCGTTAGTGAGGTCAGGCACCGATTTTGGGTGAGAAGGCCTGAGGTGCAGTCATTGTAACAATTCATTCCTAAGGTGTTCATAAGGTTGAGGTCAGGGCTCTGTGCAGGGCTCTGTGCAGGACACTTAGGTTCTTCCAATCTAACACTAGCAAACCATGTCTTCATGGACCTCCCTTTGTGCACAGAGGGACTGTCATGCTGGAAGATGTTTGGGCTCAGTCCCATAGTTCCAGTGAAGGCAAATTGTAATGCATACAAAGACATTCTATACAATTGTGTGCTTCCAAATTGGGGAAGGCCCACATACAGGTGTGATACTCAGGTGTCCATAAACTTTTGTCCATATAGTGTGTGTATGTGTA
>JAQQZR010000023.1:13659657-13673577 GCA_030068235.1 Notoglanidium macrostoma | reverse complement strand
TTTACCACATAATTCAGTATATGCCATACGTGTTGCTTCATAGTTTTGATGTATTCAGTAATGTTTTACAATGTAGATAGCAAAAAAAATAAAGAAAAACCTATGAAAAAGAGTAGGTGTGTCCAAACTTTTGACTGGTAGTGTGTATTTGTTTCCTGCTGAATTAAACAATCATTGTAGCCATGTAGGTATTTTGAGAATGTGACCATATTCACTACAGAACAACTCATATCGACCTTGTTTTAAGCATGAATATATGTTCCCAAGCGTTCCCACCTTGTTATCTCCTGTCTAAAAACCTGGGCTCTCTGTATGTGCATAGTTTTGTGTGTAAACCGTTTCAGCACAGAGAATGTGATCCATCAAGTTTTTCTTGTGCGCATTTGTATACGGGAGCCCCTAGTGGTAGAAAAATGTAATCACGGGTAAATTAATTTCATTTTGTCAATCATATCAGCTACTTAAAAGAGTAATTACTGACGTCAGAACAGGGTGCAGACAGATGACCCAGATGAAACATAAAATAAATTATTGTCTTTTCCAGCAGGGGAAATTGACACTAGATTGTTTGTTTGTATGATTACATGTGTGTAATAAATCATATTTATTTTAAGTTTATATGATCACTCATAAAAGTGCCAAATAAACCACTTTTGTTTTGCTGTAATTCCTGCAACAGTATGTCTACTTCATTGATTCATGCTTCATCAACTTAGACCTTTTGACATGCTCCATGCTGTCCATAACAAGTAGTGGCTAAAGGAAAAGATAAAGGAAAGTGGTTTTAGTATATATGTTGAAAGCACTTCTTTATGCAAATGAGTGTGGCTGTGCATAAGTAGAACAATTTATAATGTGTAGGATTTGTCAAAAATTGCCCATAGGTGTGAATGCGAGCATGTGTGGTTGTTTGTCTGTGTTGGCCCTGTGGTGGACTGGCGACCTGCCCAGGGTGTACCCCGCCTCTCGCCCGAAGATGCAGGGATTGGCTCCAGCTTCCCCGCGACCCAGATGGATAAAGCGGTATAGATAATGGATGGATGGCGGATTTGTCAACTTCCGTTGTGTACATCTGTGCATATGCATGTGTAATCAATGTCAATTTTCTTGTGCCTGCTGGTGGTTCTTACACTCAAAGGCCTTTAGAACTTGCTTTGATAAAAGAGACTCCTGCTTTTGCATGTTTGACATATCTTCATTAACTAACACTAAGTATATTTTGTTCCTCTTAGATTGTTCAAAGAAATGCAACTATGATCCCATACAAGCAGACTGGTCCTTCTTCCAAAATTTCAACAGAACCTTTACATGGGATATGAGAGCCTCATCAGCTAGCAAGTCATTTCAGCTTGAGTTTCCAGCTACTGGAATGAGACAGATCCAATCACAAGAACAATGTCCTGACAAACACACTTACTCACTTTTAATGTATATACGTACAGGACCTATGAAGATTGGCAGATTCTGTCAAAATGGCACAATCACTCGCATCCAGCTTCTTTGGAAAGGGCGCTTAACTCTGGACGTTCCCAAAGAAACAACCCTGAGCTCATTTTCCTTCAAATACTCTGAGGCTACTGGTAAGGAACAACAGTCCACTCAATCACTAGTACTTAGTAACCACTTTATCCTGGTCAGGGTCACAGTGGATCTGAAACCTATCCCAGGAACGCTGCAGGTGAGGTGGTACCGGATACCATTTTAGTTTGAATATTCACAGAGCAGTGGCCTCTTTAAAGAGTTATGGTCAATGGTAAAAAAAATTTTAACCACATAACAGTTGCTTATCTTACCACATAAGATATGTAACTGGTTTTTGTTTTTTTTTTCTTCTTTTTTTTTTTTTTTTTAGGTTTATTGATTTTGTAATTTATATGTATACACATGTTTGTCTATTTAATAAATACAAACCACTGGGTTGTCAACATAGACAGCTGATGATTGAATGAATAAAAACAAATTACTCAACATTTTATCCAAATTTTCAAGATGATTGTCTCTTTTCTGTAGATTCAGTGTTCGCTGTAGACGCTGTCCTACCTCGTGGCCAATCAAACACAGACATCTTCAGTGCCAGTGGCATCCCTTCTGGTTATACAGTGAAGTGGAACTTTGTTTTACCACCCAAACATAACTTCACAGTCAATTTCTTGAACTACAGTGAGCCAGAATGCCAAAGCAAAGAAGTTAAAGTGACATACCAACAGGACAACACAGCTCCCATTGAAAAAACACTGAAGGATGTCCAACCTGCTAATTATCAGGGAAACTTCAGCTTGTTGCTGACAAATTGTGATGTCAAGAGTCCTGGAGCTCCCAGTGATCCTAAGCCCTTACTCGACTTTAGGGTCTCTGTGTTTAGGAGTGGATTTCCAGGTAGGTAAAATAATTTTTCATGTGTGAATATACAATGCTTGTCAAAATAGACTTAATTAGTCTTAATTAATCTCTGTTCTAGTGACATCATATTTAGAATTCTAGATATTGGGTAAAAATTGTTACTCGTGTAATATGTTACTATGTGAATGATTGATTAAATACAGTGTTTTACGTGAGCATGGTGTGTGAATATTACTCGTCGTTGTCATTTTGTCCTGTTCAGATTTGTGCACAGTGGATCTTCAGAATGAAGAAGGGCTAAGTCTTCAAATCGAGAAGAAGAATCTGGACACTTTCTGTGAGATGCGTATGGATGCAGTAGTGCAGGAAAAGGTTGTAGTTCCAGCAGACTCCAAAGCCAACCTGTCCTTCTTGGACTGCCCTGAGGACGATCTTGTTCTCACAGCCACTAAGACCTTGGGTAACCATTAATGTCCTCTTATTTGGTTTCAGCAGTGAGTGAAAGCGTGTTTATAGTCAGTAGAGATGATAATCAAGCCGGAACATGGGATACGTTTAAACGTGACACAAACTCCTAATTTATTGTCTCCTTTTTATCTGCTAAGTTTGTAATATTATCCAGCATAAGTGGCATTTTGGGCAATAATTAAAATAATGTTGAATATGTCTTGATAATATGATATCATAATCACGATCCTTAAACCATAGCTACAGTATATGATATGCAGCATGACGTATGGGTTTCTTCACAAGCTGACCACAAAACAGTAGTGTTTTTAAAAAAAATTATAAAAAAAACATTTCAATAATTGATTTAATTTCTACAAATGTCAAGTCATTTTACTTTATCGATTTGGGAAAAAATAGTATTTTAATAAAAAATTTTTTTAAACAAATTTAAATTATTTTGGGTTTTCTGAAATCAACACAGGGTCCAAAATATACATACACCCACTTGGAGTCAGTGGTGCTGAAAGTTCCAAAATATCTTTTATCTTGGCAAGGCCTCTTAATTTCCTGTTAGTGATCATGATTGACTACAGCTGGTAGCTTTTCTGAGCAGAACATAAAAAGAGTTTGTTTGACAAGTACAAGTTAGTGGGAGGTGTAGCAACTTTGCAAAGCTGTGGAAGACCCAAACTGTCACCCTCAGCTGAGAGGAAATTGGTTCAGATGGTCAGGAACAACCCAGGAACTATCAAGGCCCAGGCCTGTCATGAACTGGAACTTGCTGGAACACTGTTTATGGTCAAGGGAGTTTTACATCACCATGGACTGAGAGGTTGCTGTCCAAGGAAGAAGCCCTGCTCCAAAATACATGTTTTCAAACTAGACTAAAGTTTGCATCTGACCATGTGGACAAAGAAAAAGCCATCTGGAGGAAAGTTTTATGGTCAGAGGAGACAAAGATTAAGCTGTCCATCAGCTAGACAGGTGAAACTGGGTGTTCCAACAGGACAGTGACCACAGACAGACATAATCTTTTTCAGCAAAGGTCCTGCTTATTTCAGCAAGACAATGCCAAACCACATTCTGCACATGTTACAACAGCATGGCTCTGTAGTAGGAGAGTCCAGTGCTAAAGTGGCCTACATTGTCTTTCTTCTATTTTCAATAAAATATGGGTTTAAATTATTTGTAAAATAATCACATTCTGTTTTTATTTATAATTTGTAGTGTCCCAACTTTTTTGGAAACGAGGTTGTAGTCAAAAAGTGTAGTTGTGTAAACAGTATCATATGAGCTAATCAGTATGAGCATGAGTCATTTTTTAATTCTTTACTGTTTTATCTTGAAGTCTGTTGTGTTGAAGATATCAAATGTTCAATGATGGAGACTTGATTGCAAGACTGCAAAACAGTCTAAGGCTGCAATAAGACCAGCCATTCAATGAGAAAATGTGATGAGTAAGGCCCAGTATGTTAAAGTGATGCAGGTTCATGGTGTTTATATGATATCGAGTTGCTCACATTTACCCTTTTCTCTTTCCTCATCTTTCAGAGTGCCAGAGTTTGTCCATGTGTCCAGTAGCTGGGACTCTCCTCACCATCCCCTTTATAGTCCCCTGCCTGCCCCCTTTACTTAGCCAGGTCATCTGGGTCTTGACTGTTCCTGAGCAGGGCACTGTGGAGCTAAGATCACCACAGGGCAGACTGTATCAGTCGGTCCCTGGAATGCAGGAGTGTGACAGCATGTCTGCACTGGTTTCTGCAGACAATGGCATCAACATTGGCCGTTTCTGCTCTGATGGCAATGGCATCATTCAGAGAGTTCAGATCTCCTCCAACATCACAATCACTGCCACTGCAGATGCGAATAAGGACCTAAGACAAGAGCAAGCACCTATCCTCAATGTGTCCTTTAGTTCAGGGATCACAGGTTGGCTTGAGCTCACTGATCACTTGGTATGATCTTATTTACTGTCATTATAACGTCTCACTCTTTTCCTCAGACACCTTGATCTACACCGTGTCTCCACTCATCTCAACTCCTGCACTGCTTGTGACAGCCAACTGGCCTGGCGGAATGAAGCCAGACTCCACCTTGTCATGGATTGTAAATGTTCCAGAGGAGTACAGTGCCCAGTTGTACTTCAGCAATGTCAGCCGGCCAGTGTGCCAGGCGAATCATGCTGAAGTTAAAATTAAGGAATTGGGCTCAAATGTGGAGCTGGGCTTCAGGGAGGATGAGAAATTGCTTCTAGAACACAACATTTTGAGGAGTTTCTACCTCAACATGTCCAACTGTGAACCTGAGGAAGGCACATTTGCTGTTCTCAGCAAGATCTCCTTGCAGAAGAAGCCCAGTAAGTTTTAACAATTAAAAGGCTACTGTCTTAGATGAATCTCTAATTTGTGAGAAGAGTAAATGAACAGCTGGTGGACATTGATACTTATTAACACTGCTTATTTATCTTGTAGGGAAACTGCTAAGCATTATTTTGGGTGTGTTTGGAGCACTGTTGGCAGTCATGATCATCGTTCTTGCTGTAGTTTGTGTGGCAGTAAGGTAATTCATAGGTTCTGTCCTATATAAATTTTACTATGTATTTATGAATTTATATATATATATATATATATATATACAAATTCAGCACATCGATAGAATATTTTATCATAACCCTAACCCTACATTTTGTCTTTGTTCTTTTGGAAGCAATACAAATATTAACAGTTTTTGTTATGGTCATTTCCATAGGACTTTGTGTGATTTGCTTTAGGGGGGCTAATAACTCTGATCTTAAATGTGGGTCAGAATTCTTGTTAAATTGATTTGCAAATGAGCACAAGCTCTCCCATATTAGATCTGTTTTGGTGTGCATTTTCATGGCATTAGAACGGTGATACTTATGCCTATAGTGATATCACCTATATTCCCGCTATTGAACGTTATTGCACCCTCTGCAGTCTAAAAAACACATACAGCTGGAAAAAACTAAGACATGAACAGTTTATTTTTATTTTCATTGATTCAAATTGTCATAAATTGGATCGTAATTAATTCAAAATATATCGTTACATGCCTTATATAGATAGATAGATAGATAGATAGATAGATATAGGTTTTGTTAAAAGGTCTTTTAATAAACCAGACTAAAAATGTCTTCCAGATTTACAAAAGTCTTGGAAAAACTAACTTAATCATGTTAAGTATGTTGATGAATGTCAATCACCTGTAGATCACAAAATGTCTGTAGTTAAAATACACACAAACATGACCGCGTAATCCGTATGTAAAAGTAATTCATCTCGATTTATATGATATGAAGCCGATCAGTCGACATTTACAAAGTGAATCTTCTCGTGCGTAAATCCACACACACTCAGAAGCACAAGTAGTATATGAAAGTTTTTCTAAATATATGGGATTTTCATGAATACCGATATTTTTTTTGTTTGGTTTTTTTTTTTTTTTTTGTATAAATACTTCAAGAATGATTTACGAATACATCTGAATAAATGATTGTGTATTAAGGTGTACAGACTGACTGTTATATTCTACTCTGTACAAAATTTGTTACGCCAAACATCTTAGTGCACCTATATCACCTGACTTGTGTTTGTACAAATTGAAATCTCAAATAATATCTGACATCTGTCTAACCAACAGAAAAAAGAAGCGGCAAATGAACAACAGGTCCTCCATCTACATTCCCAAAGGGACTGCTTCTCTTCCTGGCGATGCCAGTTTCCCAAAAACACGAGCCGACAATGAGTCCCATGTGTACACCTCCATTGATGATACCATGGTGTATGGCCATCTCTTGCAGCAGGATGGGAGTGGTCCTGGACATTTCAATGGCCATCAAGTGGACAGTTATCAGACGTTCACCGGCCCCATAGACAAAACGATTAAGGATGATGGATATGAGCAGAATGCAGAAAGAAGACCTGACAAGGATGCGTACCATCCCTTCCTGGCTCCATCTGAAACTTTTATCCCTTCCAGGCCTCGCACTCCACTGGTTCCTGTGGACTCAATGGAATATGAGGACCGCAGGATGGTGGATAACGTGCTGTATACATTCAAAACTCCAGGAGACCCAAATCCAATCCGCCTGTCTACTGCAGAACCAGCGTTTCTGCCAAAGTATGATTCCGACACTTACTCGGAGCCTGAGCAGTCTGATCAAATTTATGATGAAGCCATGTAATGCACAGTGGAAAAATGAGCCATGTGACTCAAAGGCTGAATGTTCTGATCTAGAATCAGGTAGTACGTTTGATTTCTGATGAAAGAGGGTGGTCCTGCTGCTCAGGAGCTCATGAAGGTTATAAAAGCAAGCAGCATTTGCCTGCCTGTACACAACTCCAACAGCCATATCAGTCAAGATGTGTGTACATACACTCGCGCGCACACAGTGTTCACTACGCATTTTATGGATGTTTTACAGAGGAACTAAGCAGAACTTTCTGCTTCTGTAAAACCTCAGTGTTTTTCTTCGTAGTTTTTTTTTTTTTTTTTCAAATCTAATCTACTGATTACAAGTCTTATGGATATTTAAATGGCTCAAGTTCTGTTCTGTGTGATGGGAATGAGAAACTTGAGAAGCTTGTGAGCAGTTACGCTGACCTGATTATTCAATAGAAACTCTGAATCAGGATTTTTTCATGCATAATTTTTGGGAAGCTTATTTTATTTGCTAACAGTTTATGTCTGCTACTTCTGCTGAAAGACTTCATCTGAAGAATGCTGAATAATTTGGATTCAGGTGTACAAATGTAGATTTATTTTAAAGTTGTATACATTTTAAAATAATAAATTTAAAGTCTTAAAGCAGATGTGTCAAAGGGCACTTTCTCCCTGTTGATTCTTGTCCCTCTATTTGACTTTAAACCAATAATCGCATCTACATAATAAACATCTACAGGTAACAGTTCCATGAGCTGTGCATGCTATTCAGAAAAGATCAGCAATGAAACTGTGTAATGACTTTTTTCAGAACCTTCTGTCAGAGAAAATAAATTACACAGCCACTGTTTCCTTCATCAGCAGACAGAAAAAACATTACTGAGCATAGAGCAGGAGAGCAGAGGTGTTCTGTAGGTGCTGAATTAAACTAATTCACCTTTTAAAAGTAGAAAAACAAATTTATTTGAGATTTGAAAATTACAACATTAGAAGATAGAGCTACAGATAAAAATGATTGAGAGAGGGGGAGTGATGCTATGCCAGGAAGCCAACTTTTGTTCTCTCTCTTCCAAAATTCTCTTCTTTTTGCAGCAGCTCCATCAGAGGTACATGAAGCATCTTCCCAACTCGTTTTCCTGTCTAATCACACACACAAAAAAACAGTAGTGATTGGACTTATTTCTAATGCTTCACTTAACTCTTTCCAAATGTGTAGCCATACTGGGATTAAAGATTTCTCAAATGAAAGTGAACACTGAAGAGAAATGTACTATATTTAGGAAGCTTATACTCTCTCGATATATATATTTCCATGTTCATGGTCTATAATCTGCCCACCTCTATCATTTCAAAGATACTGTCTGGATCCAGACTGCCTCCTCCAAGCTTCCGTACACAAGTCACTGTTCCTTTGTGGGTGACTGAAATCAACAGACTGGCCACTGAACAGGCTTTCTCTTGCAAGGTTGCGTCCACTACGTGTCTGTGGCCAATCTGTTGCACACGCACACACACGAGCGCACACACACACCAATCAGAAGATTCCTTACACCAGGACTGGGAATGTGTATTTGTGGCAAATAAAAACACTGCAGTAATACCATCATTAATAACTGATGAACAGTTAGAAGATATACATGCGTACCTTGCACAAGGTCACAATGCAGGGGATATTTTCCACATTGAGACGCATGCAATCATAGGGGTCATCAGACAACTCGATCTCTTTCCCTCCTTCCTCGTCCTCCGATATGTGTACTTTGGGAATCCTGTTTACCAAAAGTCAAGTCAACATTTTTCTCATCTCATTTCATTCATACATGTTAAGAAATGCAAAAGTGGTTTCATGCTTAATTCAGGACAATGCAAAGTTTTGAAGCGCCGCTTGCTAGAGCAGATGGCTACAGGATTTACAGGATGTAAATTTTTGATGTTTTTAATCGGAATATTTCTAACACTATATGGATACCAAAGTAACGCCCCATTAGTTCTTCAATCATGTAGAAACACCATAAACACTCTTATATTTTCATTCAATTACATCAAATTGTGTCAGGAATTTCCACTGTACAGATATACAAATCATCATACTCAGACTTTCCCATACTCTTGTACATACATGTTTTCCCCCTAATTAAAAATGTTCTCAGTACAAAAGGTTTCTGAGGAAAATGGTAGTGTTTTTCATAACAGAGGATAATTTGCGATGGACACAAATAGGTTTCAAAAGCAGCATGCTTTAAGAAAATAATATAGCCTTTATGAATAATAATGTTGAATAAAATCAGAATTGAACTGTGAGGTGCTGAGGCATTCTTGCTCGTGGGGTGCCGATTTATCCTCTAATGCTCTTCAGAGTTAGCATAGCTGTGTATATAGTATAAACTTTGCATTTGCATTTAGATGCTTGTAAAGAATGATACTCCAGTCTAAAACATCATCAGAATATACACAATATATATATATTAATATACAGAATTACACATATAGGTACAACAGTGAGATTCTCTGTTCCTGATCAGCATTTACAGCCACGGATTGAAACAAGATCAACCAAATTATTAGATGATGCAGAGACATTTAACCTAAAGTGGTGTTGTATACCGTGTGTTGAAAAGGGCTGCTTTTATGGCGATGGACATTGCGTCAAACAGGTTTCCATCACACTGGAGGAGCTGGAAAGAGACAGGGTGGCATGGAAAAGTCAGTGGCACAGCTCCAGTTATAACACACATCTATCTAGAGCATCTCTTTATGGTGGTTGAGAAAGGTCGCTGCAACACACTGTGCTATGAAAACTCACAGCACTATGAAAATGTTGTTTAGGGACATGCAGGAGAGACTGCACTAACTGCTCTGGACATTTATATGCAATATTCTCCATATAGTATATTCAAGGTGTTCTCTCCATTTCTCAGAAAATAAGCATCTAAAACTCACTGAAGGTATATATGTTATGACTTGATATATTGTACTGAACTGAACTCCATTCCAAAAGATCTTCTCTTAGTTGGTGTTTTGATGATGCTGGGTTGAGGTCTGGTGACTTCGTGAGGATCTTCAGTAATGTCGAACAAGATTGCAGCGGGATCTTTGTCCACTCCTGATCCACTTTATGCTCTTAGGTTTGTGTATGTGGGCTTCTCTCTTCATTTCAGACCGCACAGGTTTTCAGTAGGATAGAAATTCAGAGAGGTGTTTGATGTTTTTGTCCCGTCTGTATGAGATCTGGGGGCTCCTTAGAAAGGGAAGCACTCTCAGGCTAGTGCTTTAGGATTTTAATTCAGATTGAGAAATTTCAGCCACTTAAATTATAGTTATATATATATATATATATATACACACACACGCACACACACACATTATATATATATATATATATATATAATGTGTGTGTGTGTGTGTGTGTGTGTGTGTATATATATATACACACACACACATATATATATATTATACATACAGTGCATCCGGAAAGTATTCACAGCGCATCACTTTTTCCACATATTGTTGTGTTACAGCCTTATTCCAAAATGGATTAAATTAATTTTTTTTCCCTCAGAAATCTACACACCATAATGACAATGTGAAAAAAGTTTACTTGAGGTTTTTGTAAATTTATTAAAAATAAAATAACTGAGAAAGCACATTCCGTTTTTGAGTCTGGTTCCTTTAAAGGTTTCTTCCTCTTGTCGTCTCAGGGAGTTTTTCCTTGCCGCCGTCGCTACAGGCTTGCTCATTAGGGACATATAGAGAAAAACTTATAGATTCATAAGTTTATATTCAGAATTTATATATTTCTGTGAAGCTGCTTTGTGACAATGTCTGTTGTTAAAAGCGCTTACTGATGATGGATGGATGGCTCTCACTCCACTACAATGTGAGTTTTACACACTTCAAATCTTTGTTAGATATTTATTACATGTAGAAATGTAAAAGCACTTTTCTAATGACCTATAAATCTGCAATCACCGATCAGGTTCATCTGCACATCCTCAAGAATCAACATTTCTGCTGTGCTGTTAGCCGTGTTTTAGAAACCGTGTCTGTTTTTGAATTAGCAACGTGTCTAGGAATTTATATATTCTAAATATTCACCCTATATTCTAAAATGTTAGGAAGTGCTGAAGTGTAACTGCTCACCAGCACGTCCACGTACAGAACCCAGCAGTGCTCTCCAGGGCAGATACAGAGGCTGCGCAGGTCCAGACTGTGCCTGTTATTAAAGACTTTATACAGATTGTTACTCAGCTCCACACCGAGCTCCTCACCCCCACGACCTTCAAACTCTGGTGTGGCGTTTGCTGAGCTGAATCAGACGGGGAAACAGTGCACATTAGAAAGCAGCATCAGTGGAAACAACTGATTTGATGACTAGGACTGAGCAATACAACAATATAAAAGTGACATCTTTGTAATTTGTCACTATAAAAATATAATGAGAACTTTTTCTAACTCGTTTATTTTTCTGTGTTTTAAACTAACATTTACAAACTGAGTGGAAGCAGCTGATGATATGTTCAAGTTTTGTAAGGTTTAAATTCTTTAAAATTCTAAAATGTTAACAGTATTACATTAACATTATTAGATTTTATGGATATTTTTCTGTTTCCAGTGTTATTTTATGTAGATATTAAAGTTTAATGAAGCTCATTTTTTAATGCAGCTCTCTTGCTTGATTGTATGTGTGTTGTAAGCAAACTTATAGATCACGAGACATACTGTTTCATGTAGGACAGAAATGTCTAATGGTATTGTAAAATGATAGTTTGGTCACATTCCTCAGCCCTGCTGAGAATATATGCAGATTTTACCCTCTTTGTGAAATTTGTAACCAAAATGCTTCAATATGAACAACTGCACCATTAAACCACCCCTATTCAGTGAAAAATCTACTTGAAAAAAATCTTAACATATCTAGTGAAAAATCAGTACATCTAATGCAGGTTTAAACTTAAACTATATCTGAAAAGCCAAAGATGATCAAATGCATCCTGTTCGATAAATACATACCAGTCAACAAAGAACTCCAGATACCCCTCATCTGGCACCATGGGCCTCGGCCTCCCGATCTCAGCTTTTATTCCAACAAGAATGTCTGTCTGTCCCTGTAACAATACAGACTTCACTGTGACTTTATCAAACATTCAAAGCCTAGTTTATTAGCTACAAATACTCTGCAGCCACCCAAAATACTAAAGTTTAAAGACAATTTTAAGATGAATTCAGCTGTCACACCCTGTGTAAGCCAGTTCAGTGTTTATTGGCCTCTTTCCTGAGTGAGCTAGCTTTCCCCTCAGAGGGAATGTCCTTGTGTCCATGCTAGTATGTGTCCAGGCTAACGCAGAGAAACCTACTACCTAGGTCACTTATTAGGTAAACAGTTACTGACAAGTTGGTGGATTTTGTGGTTATAAAAGTGTATCAGTTGAGGAATGTCACTGTTCGGCTGAGAACTAACAATTTCCACATGCAAGTGGTGCTGAGGTCAGAAACGGACACAGCTAAAGGGCAATTAAAAGCCTCAGAATACTTCAAGTGGGAATGATTGGCTAGCTTCCTCAGACAATAAGACATAACTGGAGCAAACAGCCTGCTCTGTCACTAGGTATGGGCGATATGCCTAAAATATTATGTCACAATATTTAGACCTTTTTAAGTATACACAATATCCATCACAATGTATACATTTCCTAATAAAACTGCCAACAAAACAGTAGGGTTGCATTTAAAAATAAACCTTTAACATGTTTTTATATAGTTTTAACATATACAACAGCAAATTGAAAAATGATAAAAATCTGTTAAAAGAAAATTAACATTTTACAACTTTAAACATTCAAAATATTTAAAAAAAAAAGATCAAAACTGCTTCTAATTTGTAATTATGTAAAAAAAAAATATATATATAAATTTCATCAACATACACTCAATATCTCAGAAACATGTATTGTGGCATGATATATTTTATCATGATATCAATATTATATTGCCCTGCCCTATCTCACACACGGCAGCCAGGGAACCTCTGTGGACAGGCATGCTGTGCAACAAAGCCTATGGTTAGAGCACAAGAAGTGTGAACGCTGTGACCGTGTCATGGATGGTGGTGCAAGATGGGCTGGTTAGAGTATTTCACAAACTGCTGATCATCTGGGATTTTCACATGTAACAGTCTCTAGAGTTTACAGAATGTTGTGAAAAACAAAAAACATACAGAGAGGAGCAGTTCTGATCTGAGGCTGGAACTCCTTGCTGATGATCAGAGAAGAATGACCAGACTGGTCTGAGCTGCCAGGAAGGATATAGTAACTCATATAAGCATGCTTTTCTCTCTCTTTTCTCTGGGCTAAGTCTCTCCCAAACCGGGAAACTGAAGTTTCTGAACCTGATTGGCATCAACAACAACATGGTCAAAATTGCAGAGTTCTCATTTTTCCCCATTTGGATGTTTGAACTGAAGCTCTTGATCTGCATCTTCATGAAATTTAAGCACTGAGCTGCAGACACATGATTGACTGATTGGATAATTACATAAATGTGCTTAGTTACAAGTGTTTCTAATAAAGTGGCCTGTCCTGGGACCAGCACAGGTTAGTGTTAATGATAACAGTAACCGTTCTCAGGTACAGGTCTACTGATGCTTTGGGAAGTGTATATGTTTGTTGCCGCTATACAGCAGGTGTGTGTAGGTGTGTGTTTTATCAAGTGTCCTGTGGTCTGGTCAATACATCACAGGCAGAAGAGCGGTTTACCAGGCTGACTTTGGCAGATCCGTCTGTGTTGGATACCACATCTGTCTCAATCTCCATGTGCCTGTAGTCCTCACACCCGCGCCCGTCCACTCTTAAATCATCCTGTCCCAAAGTACACACGTACACGTACACACACACACACACACACACACACACACACACACACACACACACACACACACACACACACACACAC
>JAQQZR010000023.1:13629426-13652430 GCA_030068235.1 Notoglanidium macrostoma | reverse complement strand
GTAAATAGTAAATGGGAAATGATAAAAATACAGTATTTTTTATAACAGCCCTATTGAACAACTGTAGTAATCCATATTATGCCAACAACCGCTCAACTAAGTAAAGAGAAACAACAGCCCATCATTACTTTAAGACATGAAGTGTCTTAAGTAATAAAAATAAAGAAAAAAAACATTGAATTAGAAGGTGTGTCCAAACTTTTGACTGGTATATATATATATATATATACTGTGTGTATATATTATAATATTATATGTTATATACTATATCTTTCTGACTGCTAAAGAACAAGGAAACAGACTCACTCCTTCTCTCTCCACCTTCTGACTGATGGAGATGTAAATGAGTTTTTAAATCAATGAAAAAATCACTTCTTCAATCCCACATATCAGTAAAGCCACATGCATCATAGGTAATATTACTTCCTTTGACGGTCCAATGTTCAATGATTGTTTAGTTTAAGAGTACACTTTCTTGTTTGATTAGGTGCTGTGGTGTGCACTGTGTGGGTAGGCTGTGGGGAGGCACGATGTGGAACAGGTGGTAAGAGTATTAACCAGGAAGCACACAGAAACCAGATGGAGCTAGGCCACTGGAAACAGACTCCTACGCTTCATACAGCAGGGCAGCCTAAATGAGGAAGAAAAACAAATTATGTGAAATCAGCTAAAATCAAGCTACTTCTTAAATAAACGTCCGGCTAGTGTATCATCATGTATCGGCAGATCTGTGGGCGAGAAAGGGGTCTGGGGTCTCTCTTATTCATCTTGCAGTTAATCTTCACTGCTACAGAGGTTACCTAAAATACTCTGGGATAGTCTGTAGAGATATCCTGTTTGCAACAAAATGAAAAACATCCTAACTGTATGTGACAAAAGCATTTCTATGTGTGCATATAGGCCTAATCTATATGTGTGTGGACCACAGCTCATTCCACCAAAGCTTTGTGTGGAGTTTCACTAGTAAGAGGTTTATACAGATTTATAGCAAAGAATAGAGCTCTATAATTGAACAAATAGGAAGCCCTCATCATGCTTGCCAAACCTAGCAAAACTCTGCCGTGCTGATGCAGCCTATACCCAGTCCATCTATTAATCACAATAAAGGTAACTGTGAATTTTTTCCAGAAGTACATACAGATAAGGTGACAAATTTAAGGTTAAAAGCAACACCTTGGAGTACCATGAGCTGCCAGAATAGCTTCACTGTGCCATGGCACAGATGTGGTCTCTGGAACTGCACTGGGGGGACAAACACCTTTCTTCCAAAAGATATTCTCTCAGCTGGTGTTTTGATAATGAAGGTGGTGGAGAAGCTGTCTGACGCATCAGTCTGTAATCTCCCATAGCTGTTCAGCTGGGTTGAACTCTGGTGACTGAAAAATACATTATTTTCATACTCATCAAATCATTTTTTGTGCCCTCGATCCATGTGGATGGAGCGGAGTCATCCTGGATAGAACTGTTTCATTACAGGATAAAGGCGGTTCGTCAGAATAACTTTGTACTTATTTGTAGTGACTCTTCCCTCGTAGTGGACCCAATTCATGACCCCACACAATAACAAAGCCACTAGTGTTTCCTTTAATTTGATGTCCATCTGTATATAATGTCTGTGGTGGACTGGCGACCTGCCCAGGGTGTACCCCGCCTCTCGCCCGAAGATGCTGGAATTGGCTCCAGCTTCCCCGCGACCCAGATGGATAAAGCGGTATAGATAATGGATGGATGGAAGTATATAATGTAAATTCTACACCCCACTGCTGCAAGCCTCTGAGGACTGCCTATAAAGGATTAATGTATATATGCTACAAGTAGTTGCTTACTGATGCTGTATAAATCTTAAAAAATGCAGTTGTAACACTTGATAAGCAACAATAATAAGTAATGCTTATGTGATAGTGTAAAATAACATTTGCTTAGAAATATTTTCTAAGCAATATTTCTATATTCTATGCATGCTCCCATGAAGTTAAAGAGCACTATCTACACAGCAGAACAAATTTTTCAGTCGACCTATGCAGCACTGGATTTTGTTTCCAGAAAGTTTGATTTCTCAATTCAGTACCCTGTGTGAACTAAAACCCTTTCATGCACCACAATAGGTGATATATTTCTCTGTTCCCTTTCACATTTGACCTACAGTTGACACGTCCCATATCATAAACTTTACCGTTCATAAATCCTGGTAACAGCAGTGTTTGGACTTTAAGATTGAGCTCCTGTTTCTTGCTCTGTGGGCCTCTGCCAAACAGCTCCACTTCATGGCTACCTCTGGCAATCGCACAAACACATTCATTTGGATAATCCTGCAAGCCCAAAGGTTCAACCTTACTGCCTAATTGTTTTTTTTTTCTTATTCACTACAGTCAAATGTAAACTTTTAACATCTGTTAACTACAAAATTATTGATTTCTTGGGCTCAGTTAACACATTGGGGAAGATGAAGAATAAAACAGATTGTCTATGCCTATTCTTCTGACTTATGGAGTATCAACTGTAAATGAGTTTGTAAGTTAGTGATTAAAATCAGTCAAGGCACAGGCACAATGAAATGAAACATGAAACACATTGTCATTATAAACATCTTAGAGTGGCAAATGGCTATAACTCTAAAAAACAAAAAAAGACTTTGCTCGGAAAAAAAGACTTTCATGCTCATCTGCATTAATTTAAAAATGGCTAAGTGTATTTTACCAGAAGTGCTGGTAAATAACTCGTTCACTGCTTCCAAACTAAAGCTATATCAAAACCAAATATGTGCATTAGAATGCCACATCTCTCAATCAAGCTGATGATAAGGCTGTACTGGGTTTTGAATCTCTACCCCAGCACTGGTTTAACAAGTCAGCTGTTTGGTCACCGAGTGTTGACAGACTAAGGGTCATTTGTGCTGGAAGGGTCAGTCTGAGGGCAAACAACATTAATTAATTAATTATTGAGCCCAGTGGTCCTGTAGAAAGGCCAAGCAACGTCCATTTATGACATTGCTTGTCACATTGGAGATTCTACAGATTTTCTCTTCTGCTCCTAAATGTGATCTGAACCATCAGATTGGGATTGTGGATGGGGTGCAGGGGTCAATGTCCCTTTCAGCCCAGCCCAAGATATAAAGTACAGTGTGGAGCAGTGAGCAGGCCTATGGCACAGAGCATGACTCAGACCAATACAGTGGTGGTTCAGAACTGATATTCCTTGGTACTGGATATTCCATCTTGGACTGTCATCCATGTCATCTGATCTCCAATCTGAATGAATGGACAGGAACTGAGAAGGAACTCATATTTACTTGGACTGGACTGTCGTTGTTATTTCTAGTCATTGAATTTTATTATTCCAGGATTTTATTTCATATAATGTATCCAGTGCATTTCACAGAAGTGATAAAACCTAATCTGGGACCAAAGAGCTTCTCACGAGAGCAAAGGTCCATATTCCACCATCATGTTCACAGCAGGAACTTGTGTGACATGCACACTGACTTATCAGAGAAGTGTGGGACAGTGACAGCTTTAGCATGAGTCGTATCTGAGAATGCTTGCAGGGAACAAGCAGGACGGGTGGTCACGGACAAGCATCTGCCTCCCATTTAGTGCATAGCCTTCAACCAGACCACCTCAGGCATGATACTCAGTTTAAAAGCTCTCTAGAGGCTTCCAGAGCAGAGCTTGTTTCAGCACAGGCCTCAAGACTCTCTTAAGATGGCCAGATTGATTGCCTTTGATATGAACTGAATTTCATTTAGCCATACATCAGGTGTTGGATTTCCATAAAGGTTTATGACTGTAATAAATTTCGATAATTGTTCAGAGGTCTCTTGCTCTCATTTCTCTGTCTCATATTTATTTTAATACTGTAAATTTATTGTTCTCTATTTTCATTGTTTTTATTGTTTTCCACAGTGTCAAAACATCTAACAATACACCTTTGTCCTTCAAATTAATTAATAAACATCTCACTATTAATTTACGCCATTACGATTAATGCCTAAGACCTGTGAATAAATTTGATCAGAAATTGTTTTAAACTATTAGTCATTATTATTGAAAAATGATTAATCCTTTCATAATAAAAATAAAATTGTAATAATTTTATATTACAAATGTTAAACAAATATTAAAAGTATTGAGCTTTGGAAAAAATTAAGAGACCACTGCAAAATTATCACTTTCTCTGGTTTAACTATGTCATGTGTTTGAGGAAGATGAACATTTTTGTTTTATTCCATAAACTACTGACAACATTTCCCCCACAATCCTCATAAAAATATTATCACTTAGATCATTTAATTGCAGAAAATGACAACTGATCAAAATAACAAAAAGATGCAATGTTTCCAGGCATTTACATTTACGGCATTTGGCAGACACCCTTTTCCAGAGTGACTTACTAAGTGCTTTGAAGCCTCTATCAGTAAATATATTCTGATACTGGCTCACTAGGACCTGGGCTAAGAATACTATCACACTAAAAACTGTTGGCAAGTAATACAGAAAGGAATTTTTTTTTAAGTGAAGAATAAATAAGGGCTAGTCCAAGAACTTCTGAAAGAGGTAGGTCTTTAGTCGTTGTAACCTTGAATAATGCATAGAAATAAACATCCTATTCAATTTCAAAGAACACAATACTAATATTTGAACTTAGGAAGAATTCAGAAATCAGTATTTGGCGGAATAATCCTGACATTTAATCACAGCTTTCATGTGTCTTTCCATGCACCAGTCTTTCACGTTGCTCTTGGATGACTTTATGCCACTCCTGGCACAAAAATCAGTTCTGCTTTGTTTGAGGGCTTGTAAACATCCATCTTCCTCTTGATCACATTTCAGAGATTTTCAAGATTCTCCCAGGTCTGAAGATTGGGCTGGCCGTGACAGGGTCTTTATCTTGTGGGCCTCCATCCACACCTTGATTGACCTGGCTGTGAGGCATGGAGCATTGTCCTAGTCCTCAGAGTTAGGGAACATGTCAGGGCAGACCGAAGCAAGGTTTCTTCCAGGATAACCTTGTATATGACTTGATTCATGCATCCTTCACAAACAAAAATCTGCCCTGTTCCAGCCTTGTGGAAACAGCCCCAGATCATCACAGACCCTCTAACAAATTTCACAGTGGGTTCGAGACACTGTTGGTTTTAGGCCTATCCAGGTCTCCATCTAACCATTAGACTACCAGTTGATAGAAAAAGCTGAAAATTGGATACCTCAGAGAAGATGACCTTACTCCAGTCTTCTACGGTCCAATCCTTATGGTCTTTAGTAAACCTCAGCCTGGCTTTTCTTTAGCCATTGATGAAAGGTTTTTCTCTAGCATTGCATGACTTCAATCCCCCCTGAGGAACCTGTTACAAACAGTTCTTGCCGTCTACTTAACCCCAGGTGCCATTTGCCATTCTTTTTGTAGGTCACTTGATGTCAGTGTTGACATCAGTAGTTGAATGACATTTGAAGGATTTGATGATCATCCCGGTCAGTGAAGAGTTATTTTCACACTCTGTCAGTCTGTAACTTTGTTGTCCCCAATGCTGCTTCAAGGTCTGTTCTTATGAAATGCGAACACTCACTGTATCCCTCTGCCAGTAAAGCCAGAATTGAACTTTTTCTTTTTCTCACTCAAAACTTTTCTTTTTAACTCTTTTGACATGATGAATAGATATTTTTTGTGTTCCAATTAAATTTAAGGTACTACTATCTCTGTTTTTACCTTCCAAACTGGTTCTATTGCAAGAGGATAGTGATGACCACAGCAGTGGTTTTTTACTTTTCCTAGTTAAATAAGATTTGGTACATGTGATCACCTAATCAGTACCTCATTAAGCAAAATGAGGTGTGCTTGTGTTGGAATTCCACCAGAGACACTGGAATGAAATGGTAGCCATACACAGAGATGCTTGATTTAAGTGTCTTCAAAAATGTAAGTGGTCTTTTAATTTTTACCAGAGCTGTATATTTTCCCCTTATGTACTCTAATATTTCACAAGGAAAATAATACATTTAACTAAATCTCTTGATTAAGGGATTTAGGAAACTGCAAATGGACAGTAATTGAAACATTTAAGTAATGAAAAAAAATGAGTGGTGATAAATTAGAAGAGCATTCTAACATTAGGCAGTTCAGTCCATTTAATTGTGGGATTAACAGTAATCTTCATGGTCACCATAGAAAACCCTGATATCTGACAGCTGCACTTGGAACATCATGGTCTGATTAATAGGCCTTCTGATCCCATCAAGGACACAAATTTGACAGTTGCTTATATGACCTTGCAACCTTATGACATCAGTGATCAACTCCCACGGGCTCAGTCATGATGGGGTGAAATCTGCCTTTTCCTTAACAGTCCTGTAATTATAGGCAGTTGGAAATTAAACTTTTAGTTTGCCCCACTCCAACTAATGTACAACAGATGAGTATGCTCCTTAAAAACATGCTCCACTTTTTACCCAGTTTATTTTTGTGATCTAAGTGCTGGTCCTGGAGGCTGCAACCTGATGATGTGATCAACTGATGTGATGCTGTGTGAGTGCGAACCAGCACAGAGTCAAATACTGTGTTCGGCTTACCTCAGAAAGTGGGTATCACATTTTTTTCTACGCCTGTGAATTTGAGGGACAAACAAAGTGAGGGAAAGAGTCATGGACTTGGTCTCCATGTTTGTCTTTTGTAGGGAACAATCCAGCCAGCTAACTGTGATGAATTATGAATATTTATCTCCTTAAAACAGTGATCTTTAGAGTCAGTGTTATAGATTTAACATGTGACTATGTCTGTATGTTGAATTATCTAAAGTATGTGTTAAACACAAGGCCCATGGGCCAAATCTGGCCTGTAACCTCATTTCATTCGGCCCACATGAACTTGGAAAAAATAATACTGAAACAGCCAATACTACACTACTGCTCAGCATTTTCACACTACGCAGAATTCACAGCAGATCTGTAGCATAGCAACCACCATTATACAGCGCACATGAGTTCACATAACAGTGCTTAACTAAAATTGACAAGCAGTAGCCTGTTTTCCCATCCAAAGGGTAGTTAGTGTAAACCATTGTGTATACATGCACTCTGGTTTCTACTGTGGCTGGCTTGACTGCAGTTTGAATGCAGGTTAATACCTGTGTGCTGCTCTTGCTGTAATTCACACTGACATCTATTGATGCAAAGCATGTTGTGTGTTGTGCCAGCAGTGGTGTAACCAGAAATTCATTTCATAGGGCTGAGGAAATATATAAAATAAAATTATGATTGATTTCCTGATCTGTACAATTAAATTGGTAAATGTGATTGTACAATTAAATTGGTAAATGCACTTGTGCATTTATAATAATGATGCTATAAAATACATTTATGACAGTAAAAAAAGATTAAAATGACATTAATAATAGACTAAGATTATAGCTTATATTAAAAATCCTGACCTGCTTTTCTTTTGCAGTAAATTGCAGCAGCAACTTCAGCAGCTCTCACCCCCATATGCCTGTGCTTATAGTGTAGCTGACAAATATCTTTCAAAGAGAAACAGGAAAAATTCATCACCTCAACTGACTAATCCTGTTTCTCTCACAACAGCTGCTCTCCAATGAAATGTGATTACTCAAATGCATTTAAAAATTAAAAATCAGTAGACTGTTCTACAATGTATATGTTCTGTCACTACTGTCGCTGCTGCTTTATGAGGACGTGCATTGTCATGGTGCAGAACACTGTTTTGGACAGGATTTGTATTCTTTTGCTGCGAATTGCAGGTTTAAGGTCATTTTGCAGCAATATACAGTAATGCCCACTGTTCACTCTTTCCCCATGCGCTTGGAAAATGCACCAGAATAGACCCTGTCATGTTCAAAAGAATGTTATGGTCAGGGTACTAGGGCACACTGTTCTTCAGTGGTGCAATCTCGCAATGGCACGTCAATGTTTCTGCCCTCATGGCTGCCACTCAACTAAAGGCCGAGCACTGCACTGTGCGTGATCGAAATATCCAACAGGCAACATATGAGTAAATATGTTTTACTAGCTTCTCTTTGTTCCAGTTATCGTGCAATTTAAAAATTGCCTTTAGTTTTTGATTTTCCCTCGTGTATATATGTATACATACATACATATACAGAGAAGCTACTGTGTTTACTAGCCATGATGTGAGCAGCCATGTTGATGATATCACTTACTGAACACGGAGTTAAGGAGACCATCCTGAGTCCCCAAGTAGGAATTCAGGGGGTGTTTTTTGTGTTTTTTCCTGCTCGGAAATCATGAATTATAAGTTATAACTTTTAGTCAAATACAGCAAAAGCCCAAAGATGAGTTGCAAAGCACAAGAACAAAACAAACAAGCAGAGCAAGGATATCATAAAAACCTTGCTTCCTGTCCTTCCAGAGCCTCTGCATGATTCAGTAAGAATTACCTCCCTTCAAGACATGAAGCCTACTGAGACTCACTCTGAATGAAGAGTTTATTCCCCAACAACATCAACACTTCTGCATAAGAGGACATAAAGGCAAAGAAAGGTTTGTTATTGCTATACATATACATTAAGGTGATCTCCCCAGCTGGGATTTCATGCGGTGTTACACAGAAAGAGAAGTTCAGGGATCACATTGCCCTCTCCTGTCTTCCTCCTCCAGCTTCCTGTTAGAAGTGTACCTTCTGAATAACATCCAGGTATGGATTTAGGGGCTTAGATTTACAGCCAAGGGAGGGACCTCACAGCTGGGGTGGGGATTATCTCAGAGCCAGGCCAGGAAGATTTTACGGGGAATAATTCAGGAGGTCTCGCATCACCTAAAACAGACAGAAAGGGAACAGGGAAATGAGGTAAAAACTGATGATTGTAACCATTGTGGTGAAGATTGACAGACATGACAACCCATGTAATGTTTACAATGTTTACATAAACATACACAATACCTAGACAATGCTGTTCAAAAGTCTTGTAAAGAAATGTTGTTAAGAAACGATGCAATCAAAAATTATTAAATTTAAATACTTCGACATGAAAAAAATATCCAGGTACACCCTGGGCAGGTCGCCAGTCCACCACAGGGCCAACACAGACAGACACACACACATGCTCACATTCACACCTATGGGCATTTTAGAATAGCCAGTTGACCTAATCTGCATGTCTTTGGACTGTGGGAGGAAACCGGAGCTCCCGGAGGAAACCCACGCATGCACAGGGAGAACATGCAAACTCCGCACAGAAAGGCACCCTGGGTGACCCGGGGATCGAACCCAAGACCTTCTTGCTGTGAGGCAACAGTGCTAACCACACATCAGTATATAGCAATAAACTGATTTGCTTTTGTTTTGTTTTTTTAGCCAATCCCTAAGAGCCTGTGTTCAATTCATGTCAGAAAAGGGGTCTATTACATAATTTTACCTTTGCTGACATATAAACATTTTTCTGTAACATTTTTGATGGGAAATAATGTTTGGAAATATAAAATGTGTTTTTTTACCCTATACTGCAAAAGTAATAAAACAAACATCAAAGGCTGCATTTATATTAAACATATTAGGGTGCCTAAGACTTTTGCACAGTACTGTATATTTAATAAAAAAAGACTCGATTCTCTGCTCTTTTCCCTTTCTTTTTCTCTTCATTGTGGAAAATCAGAGGAAAAGCAGGAGGAGAAATGGATACAATAGCATCTGTTGCATCCTGCTTTGAGATGATTTTAAGAAAGAAATGGTAGTGAAATTATGAGTGTGCCCAGACGTGGGCACTGAGGCATTTTAATAACCTCCATCCAGCACATCCTTCACAAACCCACACTGAGTCGTCATGAGATCAAGGTATGACACAAATGGGGATATTAATCTTATTAATCTACTAAACATTCACAAACATGCCTCCACTTTTAAACTTTTGTAAATGTTGGAAGGGAGTCAGCTCTAAAGTGGAAAACCGCAGAGAATGATTCTGTTTGTTGTGTCACTGTATTTTCTACATAACACAGGATATGACATAAATGCATGACATGAGCCAATATACAGTATAGAAGGCAATTACATTTTGTTGTTAAGAAGAATTAGGAAAAGAGGAAATAGTGTAAGAATAATCATAGCAAAAAGACTGTAATTGAGTAAGCATTCAGTATTCATTTTGATTCCTGCAAAGTCTCTCTTAAATAAAACCAATCAATGACCAGAACAGTGCGGATGTGACAAGTAAAATTATCCTACCAGATCAGCAGTAAGAAACCCAAGAGTATTGCCTTAGAATCATACTAAAACAAACCCAAACCCAGTCCTAACACTCACAGGAAACCAGCACGACATGTGCTAGTGTAGGTGTGAGGGTGTCCTGGAACTTTTGTTAAAACACACACACACACACACACACACACACACACACACACACACACACACTGGAAGACGTCCGTGTGTGTCCGGATAATAAAAGACTGCTGCTGGGTGCCGCCAGTACTCGTTACTGCACACGGAGGGCAGGAGTCTGACTCTCTGGTCTCTCCTTCAAAGCCACCCCTTCCATATCAAATGTGGTGCTTAAAGTAACCAGAGAGCAGGCTTTTACTTTTCTCTAAATTAGCCCAGGCAACTCAATTTTGGTGCGGTTTCACTTCCACCAACGTCTGCACAGTTAGAGCACCATGATGTCATAGCTGGGTTGTAAGCACATGTGGAGGAAAATAAAAAAAAAGGTTCCCCTATTTAGCAGTAATTTGTAACAGATCTGAATTAAGCTGGTTGCCAAGAGTTCACAGGACCATTTTCCATCCAATTAAGAGACTGTAAACTCCCAAAGTTTGGATTTTTGCAGGTGCTCCAAATTGGGGTCAAAGAGTATCAAACCTGACTGTCTTTTGCTTAACGATACTCCATTTCTATAAGACATACAGGGACTTCAGTTCCTTTTGGCTATTCATAACTAAGTAGAAAAAAACAGACAGTTATGCAGGAGTGTGGTTTTTTTGGGCGACATCTGCCAAAGTCTTCAAAGCTGAAGAAGGGCTCCATTGTCAGGAAGGACAACACAGTCAGACAAAATAAGATTGAGGATCTGTGAGTGAGCAGGTTGGCCTGCTCCTGCCTCTGGTGCTTTGTGCTCAGCTTGTGTTGGCCACAATGTCCCTAAGCGTCTGGGACAGCAGCCTTGTGTGTTTGGATCCTGTATGTCTGTGAAGTCTGTGCATCTAAGCAGTACTTCCTAAGCAGGAAGCAACAGGACACATCTGAATACCAGCCATGATCTAAGATCCTCTCTGAAGTAGTGCAACTGCAACTCAAAGCATCTTTTTATATCATCACAACGTTTATCACCACTGGAAGGAAAGCGATTACAGACTGTTGTTTATTCAGACATTATTCATAGCTTAAATTGGTAACTGCCATCTGCTACAAGTCCATGGCGGAAAAAAGGAAAACCAGCTTAGTGGTATTATCAGGAGAGTGTGGTTATAAAGAGATTTGTGTCGGTTTGCTTATACATTAACACTAAAAGCGTGACTGTGTCTAATACTCAGTAAACCTAGACCCAGACCCATTCAAAACCATAATTGTCTTGGAATTACTGTCATCCAGATTCCAAAGTGAAAACCTCATCTCTTGACTGCGGTTATGATTAAAGAGATGCATTCAGTATGACTTTATCTGTGTGTGCGTGTGCATGTGTATTAAAGAGGCAGGGCAAAGGGTTCTTCAAATGTGATGCTAGGAAAATTATTTTAATGTGCCCTCACAATGTCAATAATGTGTTTGGCTGCTACTGTTTAGAATAAAAAAAGACTCTTGGCAGTGAGATATTGGCTTTAAGTTCTCTTCTGTCAATGCCAAATCCAGACTGTGTGTACTGATATGTCTCAGTAGGATAGTAGTAGGATGCAGTGTTACAGTAGGATACATCACCCCAGACATCAACACCAGTAAAGCATTGGGGTGCTGTTTCTGGAGACAAAACTTGTTCCAATATTAAATAGGAAAATCTCACAGTGTGACAATGTGCATAAGCAACATAAAACAGGCCAATTATAACTTTTTTAAAACATTTATTTAGTTAAGATAAGCAAGGAGACAGGAATTTATTCAGGAAGCTGACGTCAGATTTTAACAGCATGTTAAACAGCAAGATAAATAGAATCAGTATTTTACTGATTTTTCTTTGGTACCACTAGTAAAGTAGATGTAAGCAATTAAATACAATTCACCAGTCACAATAGCATCAAGCAAGAATTGTGTTTAAGAAATAATATTTTACTTACATGTAATTCTCAAAAATCATCAGTTTTTTGTTAGTTTATCAAACTTGTGCTTGATGTTTTGTGCAGATTTTTTTTTTTTTTTTAAAGTTTGATGCTTTCATGTATTGCAAATCTATGAGACTGATTCACAGTTGAAGAATGATTTAGTAATGAATCAACCAACACCTAATACTCATCTGAATCTGAAAAGAGCAGAATTCCTCTTTATTCTTTCTTATGGAAATGACATCTACATATCCTTCATATACTTCATATATCAGGCAACAGCAAATTCTCAGTGTGAATAATTAGACATTTACACACTAGAACTTAGCTTATTTAAGTTTTCTGTGATAAACTCTTAATTTTAACACAATATCTGAGCTGCATATTTTAGAAGAAAGCAGAGAGAACTAGTGCCATAAACACTGTGCAGTTGTGCTCCATGCAGCTTACTCTGAGCCCAGATTAAAAACTCTACTAATGGAGTGGACATGCAGGGTGTGCTGGTTATAAAGTGAGATTAATTAGGTCTAAGATCATCCCTGTACATCTCCCTAGTTAATTTTAATTTCTGAGAATTTCTCATGAGTTCAGTTTGCTGAGGCAGAATTAGCTCAATTCTGTAGCCATCGATTAAAGACCAGAGCACTGCAAAAATCTTAGCAAATTAAAATATCTTCAAAATATAGTAAAATACATGTAGTGTTTTATACTATAAGATTACAGTAAGCCCATTACAAAATTATTAAACATATTTCTAAGTGTTTACTAATTTCTACCTTGAAATAGTCATGGCACTTATGGCAGATAATTTTAAGCATTTATTTTCAAAAATAAGTAAAATGGCAATAGAATCAGAAAAATTTAAGCTTTAAATGAGTGAAAATGTGTGTAAGTGGTTTATTATAGTTGGGAAAACCTAGATACATTTCACTACATTTAGGATGTTTTCACTTGATGAGACTGTTGTTGTGTTTTTGTAGTGAGTACATGGCAGCACTGCTTAGCCCTTGCATGAGATCCTCATATGAGGACATCACATTTTCTCCCTGCTACATTGTGTGTTTATCTTTGTAAGATCCTCACATGAGGACCATTGGGTCCCCTCTTTTGCCAAACTTCTTCCTGTTTAAAGACATTGATCATGTTCAATAGTTATCAGGTGCTAAGAAACAGAAATTGTGAGGAGAAATTACAACATTAGAGTTTGGGTCTCAGCAGGCTGCAACATTTTAATCTTTGATCGATTAAATAAAGAGTGCATCATGACAGTGCATTCCGATTTGTTCAACAGTCACAAAATATACAATTTTTTTTGGTAAAAGTTAAGATATGCTACAAATATAAATGGGATTTAATAGAATATGTATTAGGTCCACTGAAATTAGGAGCTTGACCACATTAGTTTTCTTTTCATATAGCAATAGCCCTAATGAACATATAATGAACATTATTATAGTTTTAGAAACAGTTTTTAAGCTACTTTTACTGTGATTGCTGATATTCCTGATGGCAGGATCACATATCAGAAAGATAAAAATATTGATGCAAATTGTAGCTGCTTTCCTTAAATTTCCCTTATCTCAGGCCAGACATACATTTGTTAGTACAGATGCCAGACTCTGTCAGAGATGAAGAGCAGATGAAGAAAAACACTCCATAAAATCTGCATGTTCTTTCTGTGGTTAGATTAGATAGTGTGCACACTACATGTATTAGTATATAGAGTAAAATCTAATTTTGATACAAAGCACCACTATAAATACTTCAAAAATGCTTTGAGTGTTTTTCACAAAGGCAAGCTTCTTTTTGGATGGAAAAAAATCCTACTGAACTGCCAAATCACTTTTGAGGCACTATTTCTCCATGTACTAGAACACTCAAAAGCTCAAGACCTCTGGAGGAAAGTGAGAGTATGATACAGGTATCTTCTGCCAAAGCCCTTGTGTGAGTAATGAATATAGTGCAAGAACAGACCATTATGAATGATTTACTGCGCTTGTATGGTAGACTTTTTTTTTTGTAAAAAACAACCCCCTTTTTTATCATTTAAAAAACATTTATATTTATATAGGTAAGAGGTGCACTCACAGGACTCCAGCTTCCGTAAAAGTTTGAATGATATCTCCACTTAATAGTCAATCTTCTTTCAACTACAACTTTGCATACTGGACTCTTGATCCAAAAAAGTCTTTGTGGAGGTATACTGGGATGTACTGTATTTTTGCAAGGGTAGCTGTTAGCAACACTGCAGCTGCGTATATTTTTTGATCCCATTCACTTTGCCAAATACAAGGCCACAAGTAAAGATATTTTTCTGTACATATAACTGATACATTAGTCAAGTGGATTGATAGTGGGATGTAATAACGTCTTTCATTGTACTATTTCAAGCGCAAAATCATCACACTGCTGTCCAGCTGTTTCTGCATCCCAAATGTCATTTGTCAGTATGACAGTCTGTGTGTTAAGTCTCAGGCCAGAACATGGTCCAGTAATGCATCATACCTACTGATGGTACTGTATGGTTTTCCTATGGGGGGTATTTCAGTGAAATAGTCGCTGACAGAATGATTATGAGCCGTCTAAAAAGCTCAACCTCTTAGCAACGTTACCAAATTAATTTATGGAAGCAAAATTGCTAGGAGCTTTAGAACTCAGACAGGGTAGATTTGGACTCAAATTTTTTTCCACTTAGAGTGGAATGTAGCTATCCTTGTGCCCAGTCTCTCTACACCACATATTTGCTGTTTGTTTTGACCGCGCTCACTGTGAGGAAAGTAAGTGAAGGAGGAAAAAGATTTTGAAAAAGCAATGGAAACACTCAGTAACTGCCAAGATTGCATCCATTTTCCTCTAAAAGTATTCAGAGTGATGCAATGGGACTGTTATTGGGTTTCACTTACAGGAAAACCACAGGTACGTGTACACACACACATACACACACACGGTTGTGGGCGAGACAGGCCATGACAGACATTCAAAGCCTCCAAAGGGGTTTCTTTTCAGACTGTTTCAGTGCCACTGTCTGAAGTCATGCTCAAATCATGGAGAAGCAAGATGCAAAATATGCGGTTCAACTTATGTATTTAACAGCACAAAACCCTGAATATAATAAAACCCAATTCACTGTACGCTGTCTAGCAGGGCTAATAAAAGAGTTTTACTGCAGGGACAAGGATCTGTGATGGTCCATCAGGCTGTACCTCTGATAGTTTGGCTGTGCCTGCAAAGAGGAGCCGAACAGAGGAAGTCATTAAGAGGTCACCAAGTCTTCTCACAGACAAGCGCTTTGCCCCGGAATCTGCCTCGTGCCATTTTCAGTCTGAATGAGTGTCAAACATGTCTGGACATCCTGTCTCCCTTTTTCCAGATATAAGCGCTGTGACTTAGGCACCAGTGACTGTCAGTTTTATTACACTGAACACTCAAATCTACAGACTATTGGATGTTTTAAAGCTTTAAAATTTCCATATATTACTTATGCATCCAAAACTCTAAAGCAATGCTTTAATAATAATTCAAGGCATTTTCCTTCTCTGCCATTATAGCAGGAGTGTGTTAGGGAACACTGAACATATACAATGGTAATCAGTTTTTTTCCCCCAGCATTTTTCTTGCATCTGAGAGTGTTAATAGATTAGCCTCTCATCCTACCCTCTCACTCTTGTGCTTCACAGGACCTTTGAACTAAAGGAATGAGGTCCCAACATAAACATGGAAACTAAGCCTTAAGCAATGAAACAAAAGATGTAAAACAGAATCAGTGGAAAAAAAGACACAATATGCATCACTTTTATTTCATTTTGTGTAGATGTTTTAATGAAAGTCTACAGATGTGGTGTGGCCAGAGGGCTCCAGGCTTGTAGTGATTGGTTGTTCACATTATTGAAGTAACTCTATCTTTTTTTTAGATATACAATACCAAAAACAAATGTGGAAAGTGTGCAGTATATTGGAAATAGCGTGTCAATTCTGAAGCGCTCAATTATATAGAATGTCTCTGTGTGCTGTAGCATTACAGTTATCCTTCACTGGAACATTCTCTCCATCACAGACATTCACTACACACGCTGCATCTGCAAAGCCACCAGCATTGTGGACAACCTCACACACCCCTCACACACACTCTTCACCCTCCTGCCATCTGGCAAGAGGTACCGAAGCATTCGGGCCCTCACTGCCAGACTCTGTAATAGTTTCTTCCCCCAAGCTATCAGACTCCTGAACACTCAGGGACTGGACTGGCATGCACACACACACACACACAAATGTATACTCATCTACCATTTTTGCACATTAGATTTGGATTAGCACTGCACTGTCTTTTGTCTTATGATGTTTGCACACATGCACTTTATGTTGTCTTCTGTTGCACACATGCACTTTTGTACTTCTGTGTTGTCTTATATGTAGCACCTTGGTCCTAGAGAAACATCTCATTTCACTATGTACTGTATGACATGTATATGGTTGAAATGACAATAAAGTCACTTGAACTTGAACCATGTAATCATGGAGCTAGCTTTGTGCACAGGGGAATTGTCATGCTGGAACAGGTTTGGGTCTCTTTGGGCCTCCAGTAAAGGGAAACTGTAACATAGAGACAATTTATAGAACTATGGGATTAAAAGTTTTGGTAACATTTGAGGTACAAAGGTAGAAGAGTACATGGGTGTGATGATCAGGTGTACTAATAACAAGATTCCCTTAACAGCATCGTGCTGATAGACTTTTTAGTTTTTTAGTTAGTGACAAGTAAATGTGCCAAATTGGGACCCTTTCCTAAGAATATTCAAACAGAATGTTACTTAAATAATGAAATATTAACACTTAATTGACATATATTATTATAAAAGGATTATCATTTTGAAATTTTCTAGGGTTCCTGAAGTGGGAAGCAAGCCTCTAACACCATATCCTGCTCTTCAAAAACAGCAGAACTAAACATCATTTTATTTTTATAATTATTTAGTTATAATTAAGGTTTAATAATAAATAAATATATATATATTTATTATATAAATAAGGAATTATAATGAAGGTCCATTTCAGTGATAGGGAGCAGAAACAAGACTGCTATAGCCCATGTACAACTGCAGTCAGAACTTTACATAGTCATCATGGACATGAATGTCAGCAATATTGGGATTTCAATGATTAATTTTTAACTGTTCTTTTTCTGGGGAAGAATGATTGTGCAACAATCTGAAATCAACAGTGTCAAAAATATACATACACCCATTTAGATTATTAATTCAGTGGTGCCGAAAGTTCCAAAATGTCTTTTAACTTGCCAAGGCCTCTTAATTTCCTGATCATGATCATGATTGACTACGGTTGGTAGCTTTTCTGTGCACAACATAAAAAGAGTTTGTGAGTGCTGTCAAACTGGATTGACCAACAGACAGTAAAATGGGAAAGTCCAAGGAGCTCGGTGCAAATCTAAGAAAGAGGATAATAGATTTTCAGAATTCAGGAATATCTCTTGGAGTCATTTGTAAGCAACTGCTGGTCATTCAAGATCCTAAGATTCCAGGATAATCATTTGATACAGTTGTAAGTACAAGTTATTGAGTGGTGCGTTCACTTTACCAAGCCACTTTGAAGCTTAAAGCTTGTTGATGGTTACGAAAAGCATCTAGGTAAAGGTGAAACTTGCTATGCGACATTTAAAGAAATATTAGGAGTGCTTTATAGAGTTTGGCCCTGTGTCGATTTCAGAAAATCCAAAATAAATAAAACTCATCAAAAAAGTCTTTATTTTCTATTATGCTGGACAAGCATTCTTCACCAAAAAAGAACAGTTCAAAGAAGTCACTGAAAGCCCAATATTTCCATTAATTTCATGTCTGTATATTTAAACTTCTGACAGTTGCTGTTCCATTTTTTGGACTGTTATATAGATACATTGTGCAGACAGATCCCAACATATGAGTTTGATATCAGAGAAGATATTCATTTCAGTTTTAAATAATGGTGTTTTACTGTAAGACTGGAAAATAGTCGGAACAAAACTGACAGGTTTGCCCCACACTCCTAGAAGATCGGCAGGCGTGCAGACTCGAGAGTCCTGGTGAGAGGGGAGAGAGGGAGAGGGAGAGAAACGCCTGCAGGTGGACTGCCTCGATGAAACCTGATCTACAATACACACAGGCTTCTGATCGCTCACGTCTGGGCTGCCTCACACAGGAAAAGAGCCCCATTCCCCAGTCTCCTGTTGCATACATTTCAGGAGTTTTCAAATCACTCTCACTGACCTATGGCAATATGAAGGAAAGAAACACAGCAAAAGAAAATGCCAAAAAAGCCCTTCAAGGAACACCAGTTTTAATTAAAAATAACGTTTCTCAGAAATTCACTCAGTCAAGGTTTCACAACTCAACATGTTTAATGACTCAATGTAGCGTGCCTGATCACGAACACTGGCAAATCACTGAAACAGCAGTTCAAAAATCAGGATGTAAAACAAGCTCAGGTTTAATTGAAAAATGAGCTTGGGTAGGACAGGACTCCTGAAGCACGTTTCAATTTTGTTCTTTGTTGTTTCTTTTGGCATGACTAACAGTTGAACATATATTTTTTCACAAGTTGTCTCCTTTGTCCAAGGATTAGTGGTTCAGTCTTGATCCACCATGAGACAGCTGCTCAGCCCAGAGTGGGAAAAGGCCTTCCGGACCACTCACAGTTTCAGTGGTAGGTTGCAGAAATCAGGCACGTTTCTGCTTTATGCAGTGAAGCAAACTCATGGCCCTCTGAAATTAGCATGATATTTTCTTCTCTCTTGTTTTTAATAAAGATGTGACAGATAGGGCAAAAAAAAAAAAAGATTACACTGAGCACATACATTTCCTGGGAGTAACAAAAGGTAGATGTACTAAAACTTGTACAAATGAAGATTAAAAATCACATTCACTTTTCAGTGAATCAGTCTGAGTCACTACGCTAGAAATGTGATGACTAGGTGAAGAGGCGGACTGTTCCATCAGCTCCTGAGGAGAAGACCCAGGGTTGGGTAGGATGGAAAGCCACTTCAAGCACCCCTAAGTCATGTGTGATGGTGTGACCTTTCAGAACTTTCACTGGGACAATGAGGGGATTCTGCAACAGGTCACTGTGAGAGGGAAGAAAAGAAAACAGACAACAGATAGCATAAGGCTAGTGCAAATAATACGGCATGAGCGTTTCCTTTCCTTTTGTGGAGTAAAATGGTAGAAAAGCATATAGTTACAATAAAACCTACATTACTGGAAATTTGGTTTGCAGTATAACCATCAACAGCTAGACTTGGTGGCAAAAATGGAAAAATAACATTACATCCTCTGGAGGGTATAAACAGATCTATTAAGTCCAGCTGATGCCTTCGACCATACACGGTCCATTTTTCCTGCTCAAAGAGCATTCCTAAGCATACTGGCTGGATGATCCTGTGGACACACTGGATCTAAGCCCAAATGTATGAACAGACAAAAGAAGAGAGAAGGGGATAGGGAGAGAATGAATTACAAAGAGAGCAAGAGAAGTCAAAGAAATAGTGCAACCAAGAGAGAGGGAGAGAGAGAAGTAAAACCATATACATAAGAATATGAAGGGAAAAGACACTCACTTGTACACCATCCCATGACAGACAACAACGCTGCCGTCATCTGCCCCTGAGGCAAACAAAGGGTAGTGCTTGTGGTAGGCCACGCTCCTCAGAGCCTTCTTGTGGTGCCTGTTTAAAGACAGACAGATGCATTATGATAGAAGGTACACATCAGGAAGGTCAGGCATTAGCAAAATGTTCCAGTCAGAGCCCCTTTACAGACACTCCAATCATGAAAACATGCAGTGGCACCGTCTCACCGGAGCATTTTATATGGCTTTGTAGACAGATCCAGGTCAAACCAGGCCAGTCGACAGTCGTAGCTGCCACAGATCACATTATCGCCTGGCAAAATGAAAAACAGAGCAATTAATCTCAGTGAACTTCTAGTTACAATAATCATCAGTCAGTGGGCATGGTGCTATACAGATTCACCCTTGAGTTACTTGGGTAAAATGTTACAGTGTACTATAAATACAGTGAACTGAAAATGTTTATATGACATCAAGCTGTAGTATTAATCATCCATCAAAGTTTGAATGAAGAAAGTAAAGCAGATACAATAAAACACTGGTGTTAACAGTTGAACATGTTGATTAGACAGACATATGTTCTTATAGCTGTCAATCACAAATTTACATCACTTGATGACTTGATTTGAGTAATTGCATCAATTATTTCCTGACTCTTTAATAAAGGCTAATGTTGCATAACAACTGTGCCATGAACCTCAGTGTCGGTAGCACCACGGTATACCAGGTAACCATCAGTTGCACAACACAAGCACAACCCCACTGCCCTCATGGTTTGCATGTTCTCCCCGTGCCTGTGTGGGTTTCTTCCAGGTGCTCCAGTTTCCTCCCATATCCCAAAGACATACAGATTAGGTCAACTAGCTACTGTAAACTGCCCATAGGATGTGAGTAGTTGTTTGTCTCTTGTGTTAGCCCTGTGATATATTAGTCACAGGGTGTACTAATACTCGCCCGGAGGAGACCCTTAACGGATAAGCGGTATAGACAACTGATTGATTGATGGACAAAATATACAGCAGGGAGACTGCAGTTCATCAGGATATAAAAATTGTATCCCATTGGGAAGCCCCGTCCCTTTTAGCCATCCACATGGTCATAAAACACCATGCCAGCACAAACTATTTTATACAAATATTTCAAAAATATTAACTTTACAGAGATGAAGTGTGTGTTCCTGTGAGAGAGCCTAAAGCCAGTCAGGTACACTCACCTCCTGGGTGCACAGCCATGCTGGAGATCCACTTGCAGTTGGCCATAAGCTTCTTGGTGAGCTCCTGTTTGAGGAGGTTGTAGATGCGCACATAGCGCTGTGTGGCCACAAAGAAGTAGGGCCGGATGGGATGGAAAGCGACGCACTGCACCATGCCCTTGTTCTTACGAAAGGGGTTCTGTGTGCGCCGCTTGCTCACCTGGTGGATCACCACCTGTAGACAGCTGCCGTTATCGGGCATAACACAGGCCAGGTAGTCACCTTTGCCATGCCAACTCACCTGTCTCACAACCTGAGAAGAGACAGACAGCAGGAAGAGAGAGGGAGTGAAACACTGTGAAAAAGAGGGAGGATGCCTGTTATGGCCATAAGGTCAATGGTCAAAGTCATTCTGCGGTAACCTCAACAATGTTAATCCAATTATAACCTCAAAGACACTCCGGGACGAAATTTATGGCTATTAATACTGGCTTTACCAGCCTGCCAGCTGGTGAGCCGGCTTTTCTTTTTCCAGTAGTTTTAATTGGACACTGGAGGAGTCTTATATTTCTTTCCATTTCAGGAAAAAGACGACCACAACCTTGTGGCTTTTGCCAATTGTTAAAAGCCTCCTGGCTACAGCTTATGTGAGGGACAGAAAGCAGGGAGGGGGTTAATCAAAATTTTATAATTTCATCCAACTGTTCTGCTGCACTGATCAGCCCTGTGGTACAAATATCTTACCCAGATACTGTTAGAAGCAGTTGTGTCATAAAAAAGGAATAAACACACTGCATATTAACATTATAATAAGATACATTAACGTGTATTAGAGAAATTTGGTTTTTAGGGTACCTTGGGGTGTGTGAGAATGAGCCGTTGGCCCTGATCATGACCTTTGCCCTCAGCAACTGCCCACTGTACCACCTGCTCCTTGGCCTCTTCTGGCTCATCAAAGGAGGAGAGAAGTTGATCAGTAGCACTGCAGATCAGCCTATCTCCAAGCTCAGGGTTTATCAGCACTACAGTCTCACCACTACATACGTACGCACACACACAAACAGACACAGTCACAATCTGACCCCAAAATGAAGCAAAGGAACAGAACCAGCAATAACACCAGGAGCTGCTGCTGAGTTAGGTTTGAACTATATTTTAGCTTTCAGTTCAGTTGTAAAGATGTAAACAGCCAACATGCACCTACAGAACTGTTTATGTAGAACAGTAATCTAAAACAAACCCATAAATTAAGAGCAATCAGACTAGCCATTTAATTAGAACAAAAGAAATGGCACCCCATAGAAGTGGGAAGGGTTAGTGTGTGTCCGAGCAAGCTGATGCTCTGCAGTGGCTGAGCTGCATTACTGGAAGATTTAGCACATCACACTGAGGAAGCGCTATTTTGTGGTTTTGTCATAATTTTGCTGCTTTTTAGCACTGTGGAAGCTTTGCATTTTACTAGGTTTTGTCAGTAAATGTAATCAGCTGTGCCGAGAACACACTTTTGGTAATTTACAGGTGATGGAATTTATCAACATACACATACAAATAGCAAAAAAACAATCAGTATATCCAAAGTATCAGCAAATATAGAAATTTTTAGTTCAGTTTGACATATGAAAATGCTGACACACAGCTTTATTAACTCATTGATAATATCAAATGATAATATTAAAAACCTTCCCTGACAATAACAGAAGAAACTTTCACAGATCAGTCACATTCTATAAATCCACACGTTTTTAAACAAACAAGGTAAAGCAGGTGCTTCAGCCTTTAACGGATTGTGTTTTTTCAGCAGTCCTACTTTTTCATCTTTCATCAAAGGAATGGCTGGGTGAAAACTCAACTGTACTGAATGCTGAACTGTACTGAACTCAACTGTACAGAATGCATCCTCTCCTTTAAGATTTACAGTGCATCCGGAAAGTATTCACAGCGCATCACTTTTTCCACATTTTGTTGTTACAGCCTTATTCCAAAATGGAT
>JAQQZR010000023.1:13592904-13612855 GCA_030068235.1 Notoglanidium macrostoma | reverse complement strand
CATTTTGGAATAAGGCTGTAACATAACAAAATGTGGAAAAAGTGATGCGCTGTGAATACTTTCCGGATGCACTGTACCTATCCAGGCTGACCTACATCTGGTTTAAAACTGTAGTCCAGTGATACCTCTGACATGACTGATAGACTGAGGAGCAGATTTCCTCATGACATCTTATCAAAGCAAACTGGCATGGTAAATTAACACATCGAAAGGGAAGTATAGTGACAGCATTAGGAGAAGCATAAGAATGGGACCCAGAGCCTGATAATGCCTTAAACAGCTGACAGGGGTGTCATTACGGATGTGGGGTATCCACTGTAAGTTTTGCGGTCCAGGCCTCTGGTCCCTGTGTGAGCACAGTGGTCTATTAGTAGAGTGTGTGTGATATTTCAGACATTTATGGACATGCCTGCATGCTCAGGAAGATCTCTGGACTGGAGGAATGGAGATGGGGATAGGTGGCAGAGTAGGAGGGCGTATGATAACAGCACACCTTTAGTGCCCACATGGATACACAGGAGTTTAATGAAGAGGGATGATTGGGGAACTGACCACCAAAGATGCAGAAAGAAAATCACAAAGAACAGAAAGAGGGCTATGGACTACAATCCACCACCACGACCACCACCGGGGAAAAGACACCACACCCACTAACATGCCAAGGTCACTGCTGGACTGAGAATAGTCCACTGTAGAAGCAATAGCTGGTCAGTGGAAGTCCTATGGTGGTCTCTTTTCATTGTTGAAGTAGAGGCTGGCTGACAAATTGTGAATAGTAACAGATGGGCTAAAGCCAGTAATTATATACCTACAAAGTGCAGCTGTACCCAATAAAATTGTCAGCAAGTGAAGGTACCATGTAGGTGTACCCAGGAGGCCCGTGAGATCATGTGCAGTATGCCATCGTCCTATCATGTCCCCCTAACTGTCCCAGACTACTCTCACCTGCTGGGCGGGATTGAGGGGATATTGAAGGACCATTACAGAGAAATCACATTTAAATTATCCAGCTTGAAAGACGTTCTCAATAGCTGGAATCCATCATTGATTCCCATGACTGTCATATAAATACAATCAATAAAGGCATCTACATCAGTAAATTTATTGCCAGATTTTCTGTGGTTTGAGGCATGAGGGTGTGAAAAGCACATGTTTTGTCTAAATAAAGACTACACTTGGTGAAATCTAAAACACTTTACAAAAACACTTTCCTTTACACAAAGACATCTACAGTAATTCTAAGGGAGTGTATAATATGTGTATGGTTTATGGCTTCAAACTAACAAAAAAAAGCAACAGTCTTCAGTTTCAAACTTAACATGCTGTGTTATAAAGGATCAGACATTTTAAGTTTGAACTTAACTTGGCCCTGAAATTTTTTTCCAGCAACAGGGTCATTTGTGGTAGCACAGGCTGGCAACTGGTGAGTCCGTCTAACCCAGAGCGGTGCATTTTAAAGGGGACTGAGGGAGACAGGGCACAAGCCGAGAGACGAGAGCTGCTTCAGCAAAGGGATTTATGGAAGTGGTTCCATAGCATATATTCCTCTCATGGAGCAAATTCAGCAAACTGTGCCTCTTTTCCACAAGTGTAGGTTTGCCTTTCCCTCTAATGGGATCATTTATAATACAAGTAATCTTCACCCCACCGTGGAATTTGTCCGCTGCTCCACTTTCCACTCACCCCATCCAAACAGAGTGATGCGTCTGCTGAGAGAATGCATGTTGACATTTTGCGAGGTGCGTTCATTCTTACTCGTGTCTGTGTGGGTTTCGTGACTGGCAGCATGCGGGCCATTAGGAACGCTGCTAACGGCTACCACTAACAGGCCAGTGGAAAAATCAGAAATTGGAAAATTCCCATGGAATAATATCCAAAACCATGCAGGCTGAGTAAAGAATATTACAAAATCGCTCACTGAAAAGTGAATATTTTTCTCAGATTCATTTTAACATGCAATGTGCAAAACATCAGAACACATTCTCCATAACTCATGGAAGAACACAGTGACCTGCCCCTTTAATAGCAACCTAGGAGATGTTCATATCCTCAGTATAATGGAATAACTTATAATATAATAATACATTTCACAGAAGTCCTACTCTGCTCGTTCCCATTTCCAGCCCATTTATATGCTCAACACAGTGCAAATGTACCCAAGAGAAAACATGCCATTAAAGGAACTGGATAACAATGGAAAAGTCACAATAAGTGCAATTTCTAACCAGAATAAAAGAATCTAATCTTTTCTTAATCTAATCTTAATCTAATTGCCTACACTCTGTCTCTCTCTGCATAAGATCCCACCCTCTGATTTACTTGAAGTTCTTGTTGTTGTGACATTAGCAGGTTGTGTGTGTGAATGAGAAACTGTGAACTGTGTGTGCGTGCGCACATGCGTGTGTATGTGTGTGTGTACTGGCCTTCAGTTGGTCTGTGTCTGGCTTAAATTAAGCTGACCGTGTTGCACCAGCCTGAAAGTGATACAGAGGCCCATATCCTCAGGGCCTGTCCAGACGGAGACACCCCCGCTGAAACCCACGCGCTCGCAGCAGCCATGGCTCTGATGGCTGGATCGCAGCAGCTGTGGTCACGCACAGCACACGCCGGGAGCATAACCCGAGACTGACGGCGCTTTGGCCTGGAGACACATCCCCCAGCTGGAGAAGCATGTCTGGGGAGAGGTTCGGGGCTGAGAAAGAGCTTTCCGCAGGTGGGGGGACGGGATTAGATGTCACATCACACTGGGGGAAGTAAGAGAACTCTAACGGTTGTCAGCTGAGAACCTCTGGTTCTGCTTTAAGGAAAACAACTGGGCAGACCCCCTCATGACAGGATGATAACAAGCGTTGTCATTTGTTACCCCAGACGCAGAGCTTTATGAGGTAACAAAACGTTCCATCTGAGGAAATGGCCACTGTGGTCTCGCTGAACCCTAATGAATGTCGTCATATTACGGCCTGGTTTGACTTTTAATATATCGTCTGCTGTATGATGTTTACTCCTTAATGCTCACAGGGTTAAACTCTTAAAGAGGACTAGAGAGATTGATGTAATGAACAAAAGAAAGCATAATATATTCATTTCACTTCCTTCTGAGATAATACTACAAAACTATAATCAAACCTAACAGTGGAAATGGTTATTACAAAAATAACAACTGATTAAAAGCACATCTTCCTTCAGATGAAGGTTATACAGCCTAGAGTTTGATTGAGCCTCTCTAAAATACAAAAAGGACAAATAAAATAAACCTTATGAATCTTGTTTTGCCAAACATATGAAATGAGCATGAATATTTTTTCCTTTATTTTTTTTAAAAGGATGATTATATAGTATTCTCCACAGAATCACAAACAAAAGGCTGAACTAAACCATTCCTGTGAAACCCACAGACTCAGACACCTGATACTCTTTAGTCTGTTCAGAGAATTAAACTGGGAAATGAATGGTAAAGCAATTCAGATATAAAACTAGTTTCAACAGGAAATAAATTTAAAAAAAAAACCTTTAGATTTTATTCCAGTGAAATCTAAAAAGCGGAAAAGTATATCCGATTTTTGTACAGGACATGAGGAAACCATTATAAGTACAATAGTGTTAAAAAAATCTACTAATGATTTACTGCTGCGAGAAAAGCAAGTCAAAGTACCTTCTTATTAGGATTACGCAGATGAGTTGCCTCCCACTCAGCAAAGAGTATACATCTCTGTACTTGTAGCAGCCATTAATATTTTCATTAATGATCATATGCAATGTTTCTGTAACACTGTAGGCTCACACACAAACCATCTACTTACTTTCTTTTAAGAAAGACAGAGAGAGAGCAACAGAGAGAGAGACAGACAGAGAGAGAACGACAGACAGAGAGAGAACGACAGACAGAGAGAGAGCGACAGACAGAGAGAGAGCGACAGACAGAGAGAGGGAGAGAGAGAGAGAGAGAGAGAGAGACACAGAGGGACAGAGAGAGAGACAGAGGGACAGACAGACAGCGAGAGAGAGAGAGACGCAGCTGATAGCTACCACACTGATACTGATGATCATGGTACTGTGGAGCTCTTAAGCTCTCTGGGAAATGAGGCATCCTGTCTGGCTGACCCACTGACTTCAGCTCACATCGCTCATTAATGAGGCTATGGTTCAGGACAGACTAAACACACAAGTCTGCATTTATAGGGATTTACTGTGCCCTCAGAACATATGAGCTTTTGAGCTGTATTTTAAGAGGAAAAAAAAAGAAAAATTTCTATTAGAGTTGATCTCGAGGTATCATTTGTAAAGACATGTTACAAACCACATCATTACACAGTCAGCCTAGGCTTGATCTTATATGTTAAAAATTTGGATCTTAAGAATATTGAAAGGGAAATGATTTTTCAACGTTTGTAGCTTAATGTTTTCCAGAAATTCTCGCAGAATGCTGACATCAATACTCAATCCCTAAGAATGCTCACAAATGAAGTTTAACTTTCAGTATTTCTTGCAACTTGAATCTGAGATTTTGGTTTTAGAAGGTTAAAATGGGGTAAGCAAAGATCATGCAACAGCAACGTGGATGGAGGTAAATGGCTTATCATAGCCACATCCACAAGGCTCAGGGTGAAAACTGGGACATTAAAGCCAGTAGCACTATATGGACAACACACTACAACATCAAGGCACTTTCAAACAGCGTCTAGCCATGGTTTAACTGAAGAACGTTTTTGTTTTAATGAGCAACAAGGGTTATTTTCCCCTTCAAGTCAATCCCAAGCAGAGGGCGGCACTGAGATTATTTATAATGAGAAAAACAAAGCAGTGCTTTAATATAGAGCTAATTAAACATGGATTTTCACACCAAACTGAAATGCATCAACGGACTTTCCCATACCAGGGCCAGCCTCTTGGGGGTCAAAATGCTGTTTGGGGTCAGAGCTATTTTATTTATTATTACACCAATTTAGCTATAAGGGCTCAGGATTCTGTCCTTTACCTACACAATCATCGCTTGACTCTTCTTCAAGGATCAAACATATCTGTAATTAATCTGATTAATGACTAATGCATTTGATGCATTTTTAGGTAAATCTAAAAGAGTCTTTGGAATAATTTGTGTCATAGGAGATCAGAGTGCCACCTTGTCTGAATAGTGTTTTGCTTCCTTCAGTGTAAACCCCTTTGGATAGAGTCTGGGGGAAAATGGATGAATTATGTTTTATACGTTTGTTATATAAATGACCAAGTTATTAATTAAAAAAATATGATATTGTGATGTAAACATAGTGAGAATTTATAACAGCTGTCATGATCGTTAAGTTCGATAATTTCACCAGCTAGCACTTTGCTGTATAGTATGTAAATGATGAAACCAATACCACATCATTTTTATTATTCTGTGATCTTCAAAACCCAAACCACCTATTAATCTGTGACTGAAGGAAGTGTTTAAAATGCTGGTGTGGATCTAAACACTGGTTAAAATAGAAGTTACTCTTTTCCTGCTTTCAGTGCACTGTCAAACCTGGTTTCTCAATAATCAAGCAAGCTTGTTTGTCAAACACAGTATAAAACAGTCAAGGAAAAGAGACAGTACAGTGAAAGACATTAACTTGGTGCTAAAACAGTCCAGTAAACAGAGGGTTAAATAGGGGAGCTGATAGCTCATCTAAGCTGCCTGCCACCATCATGCTGCCAGCTGGGATATTTGCATAAACAGTGAAGGAGAGAGAGAGAGAGAGAGAGAGAGAGAGAGAGAACTAAGAAAGGAGGGGGTTCGTTTACCCCAGACACTCCCACAGCTTATAAATCCAAACCATACTGAATTTCTCAGACAGAAACCACACGTGGAGCTCAGCTCAGAGGCACAGAGCTAGCGGCTGAGGGAGCAAGAGGCAGAGCATGGGACACAGTTTTAAAGAAGCCAAAGAAGCTGTGGATAGACAGAGCGAACACAGTGGATGTGAGTAAAGAAGGTATAAGGACAGAACACTGGTCAATAGAAGCCTTCAGAAAGTAAGGAGGACATTTTTTATGCTGCTTCACAAAAACAAATCCTGTATTCCATGAGGAATTGATGCTGATGTGCAGCCCATGCTAAGAAGGATTCAAGTGAGGATAGTGAGTCACAATCCTGCACGTTGTATCATTTCTATACACTGTGTGACTGAATGACCAACACTGCATGACTCTGGACCACTTCTGAGATCTGAGCCAAAGAGTGCTCTAGAAGGTTTTTACTCAAAATGTCGTTTGCAATGGTGCGTCCAGCCCCGAGCCGCTACCTCTACTCGGACATCTCCATGATGTCTGAGGATGAGGAGAACGGCAGCGAGAGCTCGGGTTCAGATGACCGCTCCTTCCGACTGGACGCCTCTGGTTACGAGCTCAAGGTGGGGGGCAGGAAACGGAAACCAGGCAGTGGAGGTGGAGGAGGGCAGATTGGTGGAGTGCTACCAGACACAGCAAATGGTCCAATAGTTGAGGGGCGGCAACGACACGCAGCCAACGCTCGAGAACGAGACCGTACCAACAGCGTGAACACGGCCTTTACAGCACTCAGGACTCTAATCCCCACTGAGCCGGCAGACAGGAAGCTGTCCAAGATTGAGACTCTGCGCCTTGCTTCCAGCTACATCTCGCATCTCGGCAATGTCCTGTTGGTAGGCGAGGCCTGTGGTGATGGGCAGCCATGCCACAGCGGTGGACCATCGGCAGCCTACTATCACCATCATGGATCACCTACACGAGATTCTGAGAACTCGCAGCCCAAACAGATCTGCACTTTCTGCCTCAGCAACCAGAGGAAAATGGTGAGTGGCAAACATAGATGTCTGCCCTGATGAGGCCTGCAAAAACAATGGGCTGAAGGATGAAGCTACTGCATTAAAGTTGCAGTTGCACAATGGCTACATATATGGAGTAAATTCTCCTAGGGTCTTAACTGATTTGAAGTGATTGAAAACTTACAGAAGTATGAATAACATGTCAAAGAATATTTTGCTAAATTAAACATTTTAAATCACATGGTCATTTTGTCATGAAAAAACGAGATTTTGAGCGATACCCACTGACCTTATGATGGGTCAGTACTCACAAAGACTGTTCTTACCCCCTGTGTAGAGCTTAATACCACCCTGTAATCTACTACAATGAATTCTGACATTAAAATCAGTTGTGAAGATAACACCTGAAACACATACTGAGCTCGCTGAACCAGAGTTACTTCGATATCCCTGTTGCAATTACACTCAGTAAATGGTGTTACCATTACTTCATAAACAGACTATTCAAAATATCTCATTTGCTGCAGGAAAGTATTTGATCAACAAGAGACTCTCAGACAGTATGCAAACACCCTGTCTGTCTTCCTGCCACCGGTCCTCAGAGACTGACCGACTTTAGCCCATAAAGCCAACACCACAGTGCATTAAAAATAGATCTGTAAATCACACCCCATCCATGAGGAGGAACACAACAACAACAACAACAACAAACCAAGAACAGAGTGGAAAACTGTCATTTAAACTCACACAGCCAAGTCAGGTCAGATGTGAAATATGACATATTCCAAAAATGATCTGCGTCAGTCATGAAGCAGGAATATTTTTTGGTTCAGTAAATAACCGCCACACTGTGGATTCTGCCCATTCAAAAAATTTAAAGCACCAAAATGTAGCTCAGTAAAAACATAGATGTTATAATTGCACAAAAGTATACTGATGCAGACATTATGGTGAATTAAAATATGCATATTTATGACAAAGGGAGATATGAATATGCAAATGTAAATGTTCCGTGAGCTAAATATTAGGCTCACAGCATTGTGGGAACATCTGTCATGCAGCTCAGCACCATCCCAAGCAATTTACACTCTTAGTCTTGTTGTCTTAAAGTTCTTCATAGCTGCTCAATTAACAACCCTGTCAAGCAGAATCACTGCAAAACCTACTTTAGACTTTAACTCAAAAATGGAAATAAATCACACAGGGGCACTATGGGCAGTGTGTAATATTCCATATATTTCCAATCATTGTAAAAAGTGGCTCTTTATTGACAGTATTCACAAGCATGAGTTTTCCCATTTAAAACAACTTGTCAGGCAAAGTGAGGCACAGCTCTAGAAAGATAAAGGCTATAGGCATGATAGCATCCAAAACCACCCCACTGACCTCAGCCAATGTGTGCATGTTGTGCTGAAAATTAGACAACTGTGTTGAGGATTTCTGTGCTACTGAGATGTTTAAAGCAGACCGAGCCCTAACAGGAGATCGGGCCAAACCACACTCTTCAGCCTGGCTTATTACAGAGCAAAACACACAGCTCAGCCAAGACTCACTACTTTATTGTTTCTAAAGAAAAACATATTGAAAGGAGGACACATTGAGGTAATATGAATGTTTAATTGTTGCCAGGTTTAATATGTTCAAACTGTAAGATAAACCAGGCAGAGGTCAGAGCAGCCACCAACTGGACTCAGAGTGGCAGGAAAAACAACATCCAGGCATGCAGTCTCTGTGTTACTCTAAATTTGAGAGCAAAATATAAAACTGATGCTTATGAAAAAAGAAACAAAATTTTCCCCCAAGTAAATGATATATCTGGTTAAAAATTTAACTAAAGTGAATGGACAGAAGTGCGTTTGAAAGATTTAAACGTCATATGGCAAAAACATCCACAAAGGTTAAACTTAATAGAGATTTTCCATATTTTGTTTATATCCACTCTTGTTTAAAAAAAAAATCAAAACAAAAAAAAACATGGATCATTAGTAGTAAGTGATTAACCGTACACTATGAAATTTCTGTGTAATAGCTTTAGCAGGTCAGAAGAAAAATTTTAGAGGACGGTGATCGCTCAACCGGCACACATGATAGAAGGGTGGCGTGTGTGTGTGTGCGTGCATGCATGTTGGGGCGTTGGAGGTGGGGGGTTTCTTAAGGCTGTTAAAGGCAATTCAAAACACAGGAGTGTGTGGCGGCGTTTCTGAGGCACATCAGAAGCCTTGCTGCATTTCCTCTCTGAGGTGAAGAAATGAGTCGGTTACTAATCAACAAACGAGCTGCCGTACGACGCGCTGTATAACACTGTGTGTACTCTCTGTAATCTTTAAGGCTTCCTTCATCACCGACATACAGAGAAATTTAACACTGTTCATGCCAACATGAGCAAATAAGTAAAATTGTCTCACAGATTTCAGAAGCCTGGGCAGTAAACCTGCAGGACATCTTTTCACAGACCTCTCTGTACAACATTTGATTACACAACTATTCTATAGCAAGCCTAATGAGATATGAAGGAAGAATACATATTTCACAGAAAACCTATTTCACACTTCATACCTAAAATGTGGCAAAATGAATAATGGGGGAAAAAAACTGAAGATTACCAACCAGAGAACATAGTAAAACAGTTTAGCTTTAATAAAGTTATCAAATATTATTACACCCGGTTCACACTCCAGAGTCTGTTCAAAGCTGGTGATCTAATCTACGTCTGCTCTCTGCACCAGATACCAAATATGACATCACCAGTCAACCTATGAACCCAAATATTTATGTTATGTCTCAAGTCTAAAGAAAAATCCCTCTGAGGAAGTGAGGCTTCAGCTAAGCTCCTCATCTCTTTACAGCACCTTATACATAAGATCAAAAAGCAAACGCTATTGGCTGAAAATTTACTTTCCTTTATTTCACGTGATCCTCATGGTAAGAACATCGGTGAGTTAAAATAAGTATGGAGAATAAAAAAGGGGGTTTAGGTTCAGAGAGGAAAAAGTCTTATTGTTTTTCTGTTTAATGAATTTCACCTAACCCTAACCCATCAGACTTAAATAATTACGTGTTGAGCATTTTGGCTAAAAGCTCCACCTATGGGAGAACCCAGCCCTGCAAACGATGGCACTACATCTGTTCTTGCTCTCAGCAAGGCTCTCAGGGGTGCATGTGCGTGTGCACGTGTGTGTACTACAGAGTGTAAGGTGAGCCCATTAAAAACCCCAGATGACTTAATGCCTACAGAAACACGATGGATGTGCAGTTAAAGTGCATTACAGACAGATATCCCCAATACCAAGTCAAAGAAAGAGTAGAGACCTGCAAATATTTACTCAGTTGAGTAACTGTATCGACTGATTTTTCACTCACGGTATTTATGTTTAATAAATCTAATAAACATTTTCTCTATGTTCATTACAGAGCAAAGACAGAGAAAGAAAAACAGCCCTGAGGAATTAAAACCGAGAGGATGAAACAGGCGGACTCACAGAGATTTGAGGACAATCACAAACTTTTGACTCAAGACTTGACTTTATGGGTGTACATATGCAAATAAATTCATATTTAATTGATTCTGTGTAAAATTACACTCGGCCCCTTACCCTTGGGCCTAAAAGCAATTAGGATGAAGACTAAACCTCTCGGACAGCAGTGTCTGAGTATCTTCATACCCACCACAGCCTCCAGGGCAGGTTTTCAGCTCTACAACCTACTAGGAACCCCACATTTTGCAGCTGTAGCACAGAACAGATGCAAAGATGTTCACAAAAATGTAAGGTGGGACAACAAAAATTGAAAATATGCCTTAAGAGATGAGCAACTGAACATCCAGACAGTTTAAACTGGAACTGCACTGTTGCTGGAAAGAGAAGAACTGGGTACAGACATAAAGATCAAGAAAGATACTGTGAGCGCTTTACATTTATGGTTAACGGGAGACAAATGACAAATGTGTATCCTTTAACAAATCAGATCTGATATTCTCAGAAATGTGTCTTGCACATTTAGTCAAATAATAAAAAGCCAATAATTTAATAAATTTAACACAATATAATGTATGTTAAATATGGCAAAATTCATATACTCACTGTTCATTAAATTAAAAAGATAAAATAAAGACAAAGCTTTTTAGTTTTATTTTGCCTGCTTTCTTTTGGCACATATCTGTATGTAATGGCTCATTTAGGCTTACAGTTTGGTAAATAAAAAATAAAAATAAAAATAAAAATCCCCAACAACAAAAAACAGACTGCACACGTTATATGAACCACTCCCAATTCACTATATCTACTTAAGCACTTTCTTTTTCCTTCCATGACCTCAGGCTGACAGTGAAGAACAATGACCTTTTTCCAGAATACAGCTCATACTAGGCATAGTGTTTCCACAAAATAACAGCAATTTAGCTTTACACATCCTATAATATAATAAATCCTATAATAAACATCTAATAAATCCTATAATAAAGCTTCCGTTAATAGACAAACATCATCCTATAGCACGGTCTTGGGTGTTTGGGAAGTTGGAGGTAGAGGAGGTCTGGATGGCTCGGAGCGCTGTAGCTCTCGCCTTTCCTAACTGCCCACTGAGTTCCCAAGCTGAAACCTCCCAGCCCTCTCCAGGCTTACATCCAGATCACTTTAGAGACTTTCACCAGTACAGGTCAGATTACCAGTGCCAGTCCAGTCTCAGACACCTACACACTGTCGTGCTGAGACTTTCCCATCATGCTGTGAGACGCCGATCCCTGAGCAGCGTGAAGGCACAGCGCCACATCAGCACAAACCCGCTCACCTCCTCCCCTCACACTCCAGTACAGACTAGTTAGGACACTGCTATAGAATTGCGATATTTGTGGTTTATGTCTCAGAATTGATTTTTAGGCATGAATCAATCTCATTTATACTCATTTAAATGTGCATGGTGCTGTTTAATTACTGATTAAGTTTTAATGCTATAGTTAATTTTAACCGTTTCATTTTCACCTGTGAAGCCATCATCACCTATCAAATTGTAATGCTTTAATGTGTTTTATAAACATTAAAAAACTAATATTTTGTCAAACTAGCTTATATATTGTCTAAATTATGATAGAATAGGGTATAGGTGGATAAGTTATAGTTAAAAAATAATTCAAGTGGAAGAGTGACTACACTTTGTCTCCATCCAGGACAGATTTCCATGGAACTGAATGTTGCATACAATCATTTCTTAGTCATTACAAGAAGTATTATTCAGGGATTTTATTATTTTTTTTAAACAATTCTGCTCTTCATATGTTCACACTAATGATCAACTAGTGAATAAATGTACAAAGGCATTCCACCTTTAATAATTAGGAAAGTTTTTCCCTAACCTGACCATGACTATCCGCAGAGACAGGACGGTCATACCATCAGGGCACACCGGCCATTTTCAAGCTCCAGCTCCACAGCAAACGACTAGATGTGACTGTAATAATGGTCCCAATGGCCAAGTTTCCTCTAGCCGAGTCTGTCTGGAGGATGGTTAGCAGATGACGAGCAGACTGGTCTGGCCTGATTCTGCTCTGCTTAGCATCAGCTTGTTTTGCTTCAGGCTTCCCATCCCAACGAGTGTGTGGCACTTAACGGAGAATTAAGAAATCTACACTCCATTTTGCTCAAGCTGGAACCTTCCAGATCCCCAGACAAAACCTCTCATCTGAGACAGCCGCAAGCCACAGTCCCCTCTACACCTCCATTTCCCGTTGTCTTCACCATCTTACATGGCTTTATGAACCAAAGCCCATAATATAAATCGAATCATTATTTCTAAAACACCCAAAACCACAGTTTTGAAATGGAGGTTAACTGGAGGTCAAGTAATTACTCATGGCAAAAAATGATGGTTGATGTAAGCTGTAACTTTCAGAATGGACTTGCCATTCTGCTCCTGATAAATAAATAACCTGGAGATTCTTGTACACAGGGCTTTAACCTTGGAAAATGCATGTGGAAAGTTTGCATTTTGGCATACCAGGTTTCAAATGGGTTTCCCACCTGGCCTCCAAGCATCCGGTACATCACTCAGAGAAAGTCGTTATTTATTGAAAATTAAATATCTAATGATGCCCTGAAGCTTTCCTCACTACAGACTCCAGTATTATGACAGAAGAGAAAGCCATTTAGTAATGGCCAGGAGAGCAAACAGATTGCAACTTTCCTTCTGAACCGTTAACCGGAAACATCCAGATGTTAGTTGCATACAGATATTTTTGTTTCTCTTCCTTACACTTTGGCAAAAAAAAAATGTTTTGTTTTAAAGTTTGTTCAGTTTTAAAATGTGAATATTGTCAATTACAACTAAACATAAGGTAGACTATTCTTTGAGAGAAAGTGGAGATGTGGATAAAGTTAGCATATAATGCTAGGGAGAGAGCTCGTCTCACTTGACTTTATTTATGTAAAGTGTTGGATAATGAAAAATAAAGTGATGAAAATCTGCCATGATGGACTGAATATATGAAAATCGCACATCTTTGTGATATAGAATAGACAGGTATGTGTCAAGGGAAAAGTGTTGAATACTGCTTCCTCCAAATCCTCTGCGTGACCCCTTCTCACCCACAGCAGGCACTCGCTCCAAACCCCCTCCCTGATGACAGCGCTCGCTGGCAGTTGGTTTCAATCAGGCCTTCTGGCCGGACACACGTCGGGCCAACAGGGAGCCGTGTTGAAGACCGGATGAAAAGGAAATCCTAAAAACGACGGAACGACAGGTGGCTAGTTTGGCAGCGGCTGAAGAATCAGCTCTCCTCAATCCTATCCTCCACTGACCCTCACCAATCTCCACACACCTGCAAGAACCTGAAGACCAGGGTGCTGCCTGCTCGGGCCAAACGGCACGCATTTCACAATCCACCCAGTCGCGTCCCTCAGACCACCCTCGTACTGCTACCCTGAAGCCCAGACAAGGGCTCTAGATCAACATTCCCCCGTCGACTTAGAAAAACACATCCCTGCTTCTCCTTAAATAGACTATTAAAAAGAGATTTCCTGCTGATAGCACAGTGACAGGCCAAAATTCCATATAATTTACGAGCGATCTGTAAATTTTATCACCATATTGATTTCAACAGACTAAAGAAGACTGAAAGCAGACCTTTGTATCCTCAGAAAGGAAAGCTTTTGGAAAGTTGTTCAACTGTGTATGCTCAAAAACCTCTCACATTCATACAGTCAACTTCGCTGAAGTTATTTTAGTGGAGCGAGTATACGTTTACCAAAGACAGCTCTCTTCCACGTGACAGGATTTTTCTTTTCATGATCACATGAACAGAATATTTTAAATTGCAATTCAAAGATTTTTATTTGTAATCTGACACGCATCTCATATACAGCAATTCAAACTCCGATTTAGTATTACTTACTGAGATTCCATAGGAAGTGATTTTAAAAGGCACAAGATGAGTTATAGTACATCTACCCTAAGCAAGGGTTTTAATTCACACTTCTACCTTCCTTCATACACTTCCTAAGGAGTCTAAAAAAAAAAGGCTTAATAAAAATTGATGTGAACAAAACTAGTTCTAGATTAAGGCTGAGTGATATGACCATATAATATCAATAATGTGATAAATTGTCACAAGTATCCATTCATTAACACTAATGTATTTAAATACTATGATTACTTTAAATTATCATTATTATTAGTAGTAGTATTAGTATCAAAATAATAAAAATCCATAAAGATATAATATTTCCTACAGTACACTTCTATAGACTACTCCAAGTGGACTTCACAGTGCAGTTTATATTGCCATGCCTTAAAAAAATGAAAAACTGAATGGGTAAAAATGAAGAGATCACCCAGTGGAAAACGTAGTCATCTTTGGTTAGGCAGCACCAATTGCATTTTCTACACTATTAATAGCTACACTGACTTACATAAAGGAAGTTTTAGCAGTTGCTGAGGGCTGCGAGTGATTATTTTATTCCGGGGTTAAAAGCAATGCTTCTCGCTGTTGAGGTAGCCTGATCTGTGTTAGATTAATACCACTCTGTACTCAGCTCTGGGCATTCTCACACATTATCAGTTTCAATTAATTTTAATTGAGAAATTAGTAAGACATTATCAAAAATTAAATCACATGCATTTTTAAAATATAGTCCAAAGGATACAGTTTTCATTTTGAGCACAAAAAACTGCAATAACGTCTCTTAGACACTTGTCCTAGTGACTGTATAACCTGCTGTGAGAAGCCAAAGCTCCAGTTCCACAGTTATCCAAAGCAGCTTTTCAACCATGTTTTGGCTCCCTCATGATTATGCTGCTCCCCGAGCCGATACCCAGCTCGCAGTCTTAATTCATACACACAGAAATATATTTTTGCTCCTACCTGTATGCTACTGCAGAGTTGAGTACTGATGTAAAGATGATGTTCAAATGTTCTGAGTATCTGGGAATATTGAGATACAATGCAATCTCCTCCCAGTCGAAGAATATTAGATTGATATTTACACCACACACTTGGTGTCTGAGCTCAAAATGAGTGAAAGTACAAGCACAAAGTATTCTGCACAACCTTTTTATTTTTCTAACTAGCATCAAATTGAGAAAAGAGTCCACGAGGAAGTAATAAAGTCCTGTACCTGGACATTGCCCAAACATTAAATTAATCTTATGACTTATCTAAATGTATGGATGCATGTTCCATTCTCTTCCAGGTATGCAGGCAAGCAATATGAAATAAATATAATATGATTCTTGAAGGCATTTTCTACGATATGTATCAAGATGTACACAGGTCTATTTACACCTGCAGCTGCCAACAGTGCAATAGCATTGCAATAAAAAAAATGATATATGACCTGACATTATGAAAACCCACTGTGCTGAGGAGTGGATGGATTGAGGGCTGCATGTACACTTTAGGGGAACAAGCAGAGGTGGTTATTGGTCATGTTTTCATGATTCATCAGAGTAATGTAATGGAATTCTTTGTCTGATCTCCACTGGATTCACTGTCTGACCCATCTGATCTCAAAGTTCAGATTTGACACATTCAATGTGAACATCTTTGGCACAGGTAAAAAGATTGCACCATGAAGCCACCCTACCAGCTTTCTACTTTCTGCTCATACAGATTGATCGCTCAATGCTGGCCTGACACATGGATGAGTATCTAACACCATCTCTCACTCCTACGCTGAGCTACACAACATCCCAATAAAGATGCAGTACCACCTGAGCAACTGTCTACCACCGTCTCATGCAAGCCGTTTCCTCTCACAACAGACAAATTCTCTATGTGAATACATTACTCCCTTTTATGCATGCGCTCACAAACATTTGAAATGACCCTCCTGCCCCTCTACTGCACACAGCTCCTGGTAACCATCAGATTTTTTCTTGCAGTAGCTGCTCGGTGGCCGGAAGACGGAGTCTCAGTCTTATTCCGCAATGTGTCTTCATTCATTTTGCTGAGCACATGGAAAAGCCATTCCGGGGGGGCCGGGGGGGGGTTCCTTTCCTGCCGGCTAGGCCTTGGACAGGCGCTGCAGTTGCCCGTATTCCCTCTATACTCTGCTTACAGGAAATAGCCCATTATTACAAAGGAGGGTGGAAGAGGAGGAAGGCTTGAAACTGGGGATTTGGAAGTCTGGAGTTTTATTTGTAGACAACTTGTGCCGAGATCCAAGAGGGACTGCCTGAGACCGATCTTATCGGCTGTCCCCCAGGCAAAGAAAGGGTTTAATGTCACAAGACCTCCTTGTAACCATACATGAAGCAGAAACTGAAGAAGGGACAGACAAGCACAGGCTTGATGAAAGACAAGAAGTGACATGCAGACTCAACTGTCCTGCTCATCTGATGGGAAAGAAGCAAAAACAAATGCTACGGAACTGATTTGTGCTAGACAACCCAATCTCAGCAAACAAAAATATTTGGGGAGACTGGTGCTTACCTCAAAATTTTTTTACTGGGGACAGGAGCAAAAACCAAACAAACAAAGCAAAGAGATGGAGTGAACATGTCTACGTCTTGTAGACTGGTAGTGGGCTGGAAACTCTCGCGTCATTTACTGCAGCTCATGTAGTGTGAACGCTGAACGGATCAGATCGATTTAAGTTCCAAAAGTCACAAGCACTGACCCTAGAAGAGGGTTTATCCTGTGAGAAATATGATGCATACAATCCCACATAGAGCACTTTCTTTCCACGTAGAGCACAGTATACAACGCATGAGGAAAAATAAAACATCCACGTGGCCTCCATGTGGACACCTCACTATTACTAACAGATTTGAGGTTAATCATCATTTACTTTAACTTCAGTTTTTAACAGGTCAGGGGCTTGATGTTAAAACAAAGAATCTGAAATAAATGATTGGTAGTCGTAGGTTTGTTGCCCACATGGAGGCCTACAGATGGTACTGTATCTGGCAACTGCCCTGCACAACATTTAAAAAATGTGCTGCATGTACAGACCAAATGAGTGAGGTGGCCACTGAATCCCATCCACCCCCAAATACACAAAGCAGGGACCAACACCAAAAACAAGGCTGCTGTTAACAGCTCATTCCGGTGGGTAGCCAACTGCCAAGAAAAGTTTTGGATGGCTGACATGTTTAGGTTGTACAGCCTGGCAGACACTCCAGCCCTCTGAGTGTGAAGGTTCAATGATTTTCAATGAAGCATTTAAATTAAAGCGAACAGGAAGAGTTCTTTAATGGCTCCACATGCAAATATGAGAAGTCACAGAGCTCCTGGTAATGAAAGAAGGTCTGCATCACAACCCTGGAGACCGCTTAAAAGTTGGGGGAAAAAACGAAAGGAGAAAAATGCAATCTAATACGGACTTTACAAAAAAAAGCAGCAACTTCAGGCAGAGTGGTCTGAATGTCAAAGTTGTTGGAGTTGCAGCAGCCCAATAACCTCCATCTCCAGCTTTTTCCCGCTTCACCTTAAGACATGTTCCACGACTAACTGTCCAACAAACCCAACAGATAGTTTAATTTCAAACTAGATGTTTTTAATCATTATGCTTACACTTGTACCATAAAGTAGTTTTACTTTTAAAATGTGAAAACTTCTAATGCAGTGGTATTAAAGTGTAGAATAAAAGATGTGTCCATTAGTTACAGTTATGAATTAAATTAAACTGTTTCCACAAATAAGTAGTCCTCATTTAGAGTTAAGAAGAAGCAGCAGTCCACAAAATACTAAGCCTAGCTGACCCCGTTTACACTTGGTATTAAAATGCGTCTTGGGCAGTCTGACCACATAACTTCTGCAATGTAAACGCTAATGTGTCCTGAAGTGTCCTCAATACGGACATAACAGGAAAATACGTTGTTAATGCAGGACGAGACGATTGTTTTGGTAACAGCACAACACGCTAGAAAAAGATGGAAAGAAGCACAGATGTATATGGTTGGAGTGCAAAGGTAACCAAGCTATGTTGCAGGTTTAACGTTTTAATATAATTGAGTGCAGGGACTTTTGAACTTCTAGCAGAAGTGAAGTAGGCAGTAACGAAATCTGAACAAAAGTGGTCAGCTGGACATCTTGGAGATGCATGATAAACACAGGTGTAAAAAGCAATGCGTCTTGGCTGTCCATTCGTGACGTGAATGCTCAAGACGCAATTTAAAACCAAGTGTAAACAGGGCCTTAGTGATAAGCCTCTTGGGAAGCTCTCAGGAAGCTGTTGGGAGAAACATATACAAACTTCATCAGAAATGCCTATATGAATTTAAAATATAATTCATAATGCATAATTACTCTGGCTATTTCATAGTGCTGATGTTATTATTATTTTGAAATACTGAAAATGAAGAAAAGCCATCTTTCTATGAGCAGGTGCTTGCAAATTTTTGGCTGTCAGTGTAGGTAGATGATATTTTGTTAACTTGGTACTAATATTGCCTTAATAACCATTTCCAATCATCATTGGTTTGTCTGCTAGACAGTCAGTTTTCATTTTCTACTCTAAAGCATTTAAAAAAAAATGTTTTCCCATTCGTAACAGTGGAAAGAAGGCACCAAAATAGCAGAAGTGAAAGTAAAGAAAATGAAGGAAGAGCAGAAAAAAAAAAAAAAAAAAAAAAAAAACAATGGAAAGAGGCGCCCTTCGTTCCCTTGCTACACGACCCCTAATAAAGATCCAACAACTGCTTTACACACATTTCCTGGAATGAACAGAAATGTCTCAGAGCAAACTAACAAACTGTATTCATCTCTGCTAATTACAGACAATGCTGAATATTAACCACACCAGTCACACAGGCAACTTATTACACGTAATTGTATGTTTAGCAACATTTTATTTAATGCCTTTAATAAAAAGTAAATCCACATGTTAGCCACCTCACCTCTTCATCTGAAGTGTCCTGATCATACTCGTCCACCTGAGATGATGTATTATGGCCAATGGCTCTGTCTGAGGTCACATCCTTTTCAGCCATATGCTTTTTCTTCTTAAGCTTTCCATTCTTAGCTGTTTTGTCATCAGTCTGTAGAAAAAGTCACAACAATGTCTAAGTTTTTAATAAAATACGTCAATGCACTTACAAAAAATATCTTGCACTCATAATCTAAGTTTTTTTTCCTGATGGAATTAACATCAAAACTTAAAAATATAACATTTCCCCAAGAGGACACAAATGGAAACATGTTTAGGAGTTTAGCAGGAGAGATGTTCTCTACAGCTGGGATTCAGGTTTATAACGTCCTGCTGTTGTCCAGGAGTCGCCTTTAACAATAAGGAGCATCCTTATCCCTGATTCTGTCATTTTACTGCAAGTTCGTTGGAAACAGTTGTAAGTTTACTGCAAGTTGGTTGGTTGCATACCATCCATTAGTCAAACACCCATTGTTTATATAGAGTGATCAGTGCTACACTCGACACACCTACTGGATAAGAAAACATTGGGCAGAATTTTTCTACCTAATCCATTCAGCTTGTAATCAGATACCCTTAGGGCTGGGTGATATGAAAAAAAATATATATCACAATACTTGTAGACATTCATAAGATATATGATCTGTATCAGGATATTAAATTTTTTGAACTGCCAGCAAACAGCGATGCTGCATTACAAATGTAAGATGCAAAGATGCTTCCAAGTACATCAGCTGTTTCTATTCAATTCCTTTTCCTTTTACACACACACACACACACACACACACACACACACACACACACACACACACACACACACACACACACACA
>JAQQZR010000023.1:13522526-13537849 GCA_030068235.1 Notoglanidium macrostoma | reverse complement strand
GTTGTCTTCTACTGTCTACTGTAGCACACGTACATATTTTTGTACTTTTGTGTTGTCTTGTATGTAGCACCTTGGTCCTGGAGAAACGTTGTTTTGTTTCACTGTAAACTGTATTACATGTATATAGTTGAAATGACAATAAAAGCTACTTGACTTGACTTGACTTGATAGGAAATAGTGCATAAATATTTAAAATTTCAAGATATTTTCAATTGCTAAGATTTTTTTTCAGAGAAATCCTTGTTTTCTGGCAAATCTGAATTTGTTCCTTCTTGAATTTCACTGGAAATCCATACATAGAGTCATGTATTTAAAGTCGTACATATGAAGTGAAACCTTCAGATCATGGTCAACTGACATTTACCAAACTGTATGGAAAGTAAACCTCACTTAAATTGTCTAACCATGTTGTACTATTACATGGACTATTCTGGCTGATAGTACCTGATTAGATTAACTCCAGTTAAGAAATTATTAGAACATGTCAGACAATATTTTAGGTTACAGGAGCTGTAGAATTACAAAAATAACATTCCTGCAATTTTCTTAAAATAGGATTTTTTCCATTCCAAGCAAGAAAAAATAAACATTACAAAAATGTTTGTGTTAAAGTTCCTACAGCTTAAAATATTATGTAAAATTGTGAAGTCAAAAAGCTGACAGATTGAACCAGACATTTTTGTTTGTTCTAGTCTGAGGGCTGATTTGAGCACATACTTTCTTCCAAAACACATGAAACTACATCTTTTTGAACTGCTGCACATAAGCAACATGCATTCAGTCTAGGTGAGAAAAATTACATTTCAGCTTTTAACTTCCATTAGGCTTACCAGCTGGTTGTGTCTGTTCCGTAGCACCAAGTTGACCTGTCGATGTGTGCCAATTAGTATCATATTTTATTGTCTTATAATTATTTAAATAAATGATCAATACATCATTTTATGATATTTTCTGAGCTGAAATCCTTTCTTTAACTACATAAAAAAAACTTGAATGAACACTACACATACTTAGACCCCTGAGAGTCCCTTGAGGTTCACCTACAGCTGGAAAACAAATCAAATTTTTAAGCCTGTAATGTGTAACTTTATATTTATCCATACTATATTCAAATTGCATCTTACAGACCAACTAACCTGTTCCTGTAGCATCTGTCTGTGAGGAGACTCCAACTGGATCCCCTGTAACTGAATAGAGTGTTATCACCTCTTAACTGTGTATAACCATGAATTAGCTCACTGATACCTGTATTCTTCACTTACCTATGACCTCTGTCTGAACCATGCTACTATGTGTCTGTGAGGCATCTAAAAAAGTGGTTTTGATAACAATTGTAAGAAGATTCTTACTGTCACTAACCTTTTTAGCTGTAATTCAGATATTTGAAAAACTCATTGGAATATTGTTCAGTATATAAAGCTAACTCACCTGTAAATCCAGTCCTAGTATCAATCACAGAATCTGCATTTGAGAAGGACAACCTAATGATGAAATAGTTCCATATGTGGATGAATAGATCCATCATTCAGCATGCTGAAATTACAACGATTACCTGTATGATTTGAGATTCCTTCAGTCACAGCAGTACTTTCATACCCTGTGTAAGATTACTTTTATTAGTTAATGAAATGACTTTGTGATGGTCATGCTTTGTGGCAGCACAAAACAATACCTAAATTGTATGTATTATTTATTTAACACTGATCCTGTCACCCCAGTACTTTGTAGGGATTATGGTACGCTAAAATTTAGCTTGTTTTATTAGACATCATTATTTTTAATCTCCAGGATTTCATGAGTTTTAAGGATTATTTCAAAACCTGGACAATAAAAGCAACAATGAATCCACTCTTGTGGAATTTAGGTCTCTTTAAATAATGTTGACCAGTTCCTCTCAGCTTTATGTCTCCATGGCTACATCTCTAACCCTTTGCTGAAAGTATACCTACATATGCAAGATTATATAAATGTGGCTCATCTTTTGTTCAAGATTGACTGCCTGAAGAGTTTTAAACCTAGGATAATGGGAGGGCAATATAAAAGGGCAATGTAAGAACTGGGATGGGTGTTTCTGATAAACAGATGTTCAGGAGCTCTGCAAAAACATCAATGTGTGCTTGTATGAGTTATCAGTCAAAAATACTCTAAAAGAGCAAAGAGCAGTCTTTTTCTCCCCAGTAAAATGAGATATAAACCAATCGACAAATTAATCTGGAATCATCTGAGCAAATGCTACAGACACTTCCTTGATGCCCTGCCCCTTTCTGCATCTCCTGTGCTCTCACTTTGTCATGGTAAATGGAGTTTTAAGTTTATTAATTTGAAATAAAATTGATCAGTGTATGTTTGACTTAGCTAAGACTAGACAAGTATATGATTTTAAATGGTTTTACTATACACAATAGGCATGTAATGATATATTGTGCATTGATAAATCATGATACAACTTTCTGACAATTCAAATAGATGGAAATAAAAATTAATCTGTTTTAACACAAAAAACAGATCTAAAATGGGAAAGAGCTTTTGTGCTCATTTACAGATTCAGCAACAAATCAAAGCTATCTTTTTACAGAATAACAAAAGCTAAAGAAATGAGAATCAAATGGAGGGAGTTGTTTCATGCATAACCTTTTTTAATTTTTAAGAAAAATCTTATTTCTTTCATTTTTTATAAAAGGAATATTTTAGTTAATAGGCAATTATATTTTACTCCAACCTTTACAAATGTTTGTAAATAATTATTGCTGGTTATTAAGAAAATTAAAACAAAAGTATCTTTATCTTAAAATAAAAAAAAGAATCTTTTTTTATTTAACAAGAGGAACATTTAAGTTGATAAAGAATAGGAAATAAATGTTGCATTTTGTTTGTTTTGTTTGTTTGTTTGTTTGGTTGGTTGGTTGGTTTTCTTATAATTTTCTTTTTTTTCCAAAAAATATTGTGGGAAAAATCGAATTGTGAACCCAATATTGTGAATCATATGGAATCAAATCGTGAACTGGGTGAATCGTTACATTCCTAATACACAGCAAAATTCTTGAGTTGATTTTTTTTAACCAAAAGTGTTAAATATTGAGTTGACACTGTGAAAATATGTTTTGACACTAAAGGAATCAATTGCGTAAGAGAGTTGGTGCCACTGAGAAGTGATGGATGTCACAATGCCCCTGTCATCGGCTCGATTTCCATGTTGTCGCGGTGGCACCCACATCTGGCCTCCAAGGACCGCAGCTCATCATGCTCTTCGCTGCTCGTCACGCTGCGACGATCGCTTCCGAGTTCGCGGTGTTGTGCCAGAGTTGCTTCATCTCCCAGAGTTCAGAGTTGCAGAGCTTCGTCTCCCAGGCGGCTCCCTGGTCAGTCCACGTCGGAGTGGTATTAGGGACTCATTGACTGAGCTGTAAATGGACTCCTCGCGTTCGTTTCGGCACGGGTTATTAATAATCGTGAAGTGAGTTTGCGTGTTTGCAGAGTTTCTTGGCGTACTACGCACTGTGTTCTTTAAACGGACAGCAACGGTAATTCCACGCCTTGGAAGGTGGCCAGTTGTGTTTCGTTTTCATTCCTGTGCTTTAAGTTTCTGTTTTCAGTTTACGCTTCGTTCATGTTATGCTCATGTTTACTTTCCTTCGTCATCTCAAGTACGTTTTGGTGTTCTTGTGTTTTTGTTCTCCATTTCTGTGTGTTTAAATAAAGTGCCCTGCCCTGTCCAGCCTTTGCCAGCCTCTGCCCTGTGATCTGACAATGCAGATTCAACTCCTACAGTCATTTTTAACTATGCATAAAGTTTTAAAGTTAAATTTTAAATATGCATAACTTATTAACACTTTAGAAAATGTTCAGTTAAAACGGCAAATATTGGAACTAAATAAACACCGACATCGTGTTAAAATGAACTCTCTCAGAGTTGATTTAACACTGTAGAATTTGCTGTGTATTTATTAAGGTTGTCACCAAAAATTTCAACCAAAACCAAACAATACAGCTTTTTCAGTTTTTAGTCAAAAGAGTTGCTACAGTTCCTGACTACACAGCTGATATTACACAGCAAATTCTATAGTGTTAAATCAACTCTGAGAGAGTTTATATTTTAGTCTCAGTTCAACTCTGCATTTAACACTTTTGATCAACACAGGAAAATCAACTCTGAGAATCTTGCTGTGTACTAATCCTTCCTTTAAACTAAATCTTTATAGACCTTAAAACTGAAATGCTCTACTTTTTTAGGCCCTCGACAGTTAAACTGTTTATTGTGCAATTTTGAAATGAAAAATTGCAATCAGGGAAAACTCAATATCACTCCAGCTTACTAAGGGAACCAGACCACATACATTTATACAGTTACACCTCATGTCAATAAACATTTGGCCTGTAGTGCATGTGAGGAAATGTCCAGTCAGCAAATACAAACCTAATGTATCTGGTGGTCTAGAACTGTAGATGTTATCATGCATGACTGAAACATAATAGCAGAGAGTACTGATATCAGATGTGTGTTTTGTTAGTTTACATTCTACTTTGTACACAATCTTTGGCTTACTTGTTATGTCGATCTGTCTGTGTCCATTGGTCACTGGTTCACCTTCTATACCTGCTAAACCATAATTCACACATTTAATTCTGAACTCCACAGTTCCCTTAAGTCTTTCAATATTTTGATATAGCCTATAACCAAACTGTTTCCCAGATGAAATATTAAATATAATACCTGTTATGTCCGTTTGCATTCCCAGACCTGCAGCATGTGATGTGAATGCAGCTTCAGCTTTGAGCAGAAAATTTGAGAGAAAAAGAGTGCAAACTTCAAACTGTGAACGGTGAATTTAGTGATATCTTCTAGTGATAGCACTTCAATCAATGGGTCAAAGGTTAAACTGTATGAACACTCTGACTTTAGAAAACTTACAGGGGATTTTGGTGACAGGGCTAATGGTGGGGTCCTTGATGTCCAGGGTTTCAGCTGAAAAAGCAGTGGAAACATTTGATCTGAGACCTCCAACTGTTACTCAACACAAATTTAAGGTCTAGCTAAAACTCTTTGGTATCTAAGAAGTGAAAGAGGGGAACATTTATACTGGTATGTTACTAAAACAGTGCTACCATCAACACTGTTGTTCCCTCTACTTCTGAACTCACTTATATCTGTGTGTGCGATGAAACCATGGTGTTCTCCTGCTGAGGGGAGAGGTATGCCTATTAAAAGGACAATAAGACTTCTTTAATGTTTTTATATTAAAATAAATTAATTGGTGTTATAGAGCTTCAGACTATACACAGACTCCTGGATTATTTTCTATTTAATATACTGTATATGTAATGTATATTACATTATTATATAGTACAAAATAAAAAGGCATTATGTGAGCAGATGCAGCACAGAAAATCTCTTTGATGTGTGTTCTGTATCAAAAACATTTTAGAAATTTCTTTTAACAAATATATAAACTTCCCTCTGTTATAAAATACAAAATAATCCCTTTGGTTTTCTTTAAATGTGGTCTGAAGTGCTGTTTTTAGGTGACATACTTGTGTAAAGCTATCACAGAAAGATCACCTGTAAAATGCATTGCAACAGACCTGGCTTTGTATTTTCTGTCTTTTCCAAATGTTCATTATTGATTTGCTGATATGAGTTTTGTCTATACCTTTGTGTATGTCTGTAGCCGGTCTGAGACGGCCATTGCCTGTAAGACATGAGAGAATTAACAAAAAACTTTTTTAAACAATTATTGTGCTCTGTGACTTTACACTGTTAAATATTTAACTTCAGATAATCCAGCATTAGATCTTGCTTGGATTATAGCTTACCATTTATACTGGATGAATCAGCGCCATTGTTATCAGTACCCTCTGAGGACCAGAAGCAGTAGAGTTAGCTATATCAAATCTATCTGTCAAACCTATCTAGCTGTGTCAAATGTCACTATGTTAATTTAATCACTGCATTCAACCTAATCACTATAGTTTAATCATTAAAGGTCAGCTCTGAATGATCTGACTTCAAAAGCTGCACATTCCACTGCAATCACCATCCCAAACTCCCTGATTTTTGTTTGTTTGTTTGTTTGTTGGTTTCATTCCACCTTCCTACATTCCAAAACAAAAAAATTTTGAATTGTTGTTGATCATCTAATGTTGAAAATTAGCATAGCTCTACCACATTGGCTTTCTTAAGGATTTACCTGTCATATCTCCAGGTGAGCTGTGCTGAGCACCATTTTCAGAGGTCACTGAAAACATATACTCATATAAGCATAATGAGACTGATGAAAGACAACAGCCAATCTAAGCCAAACTTAGATTTGGTCTTGTTTTAGTACATTTTGTATATAGCTGAACAACATGTTTACCACTGGCAGAAGCAACTGGCCCACTTCCTGCAGAGTGAGGAGCTGAATGAATTGGGTGTAAGAATGGAAGCTTTAATTACTTAAATAAAGTAACTTAAAAAAAAACTTGATTACAACATATGAATATTTTGAAGATTCTGGGTCCAATTTTCCAAAAGCATTGTAACGTCAAGATCATTTTAACTAGTAGAGAGGGCGTTCAGTGTGACACTCACTTTACTATTGAGCAATAAACTTTATGATGCTTTTGTAAAAACAAAGCCCAAAATATTATACAGACATGACAAATAATAGGTTGAGTGCTTGTGTCTTCCTTACAAGACCATGAACTTATTATCTTTATTAGCATTTTAGTCTTGGGGTAAGCCATGAGAGAAAGTGAGAAATTGAAACTGACAGAGTACAAATATGGATACAAAAATTCAGATAAAGCTATTACCTGGTTGAGTTGAACTGATAATAGCTGGAAGTCCAGGATCTAGTCCAGCTCCTGCAAGAGAACTACCAATGAAAAACTAGGCAACCTAAATCTGATTCACACCACCTTCCTCAGAACAGAACAACAGCTAACCTGAGAGTTTATTTTGTTGGGCACAAAGGGATACTAACCTGTTGACTCTACCTGAAAATCAAGTCCCATGTGATCTGCTGAGATAGCAGCATTGATTAGACATGTGGGCACAGCATCTGAAGGAGCTTCGCTGAGGTCTGAAGGCATACCTATAGTGTCGGTGTACGGATCTGGAGCAAAGCTGTCCCCCATGCCACCTGCACAGAGACACCATGAGTGGGTTTCAGGAAGTGGAGATACAAAGGTGATACACGGAGTTCTCAGTAGGAGCAAAGCAATTCTCACCCATTAAACCAATCAGGAAGTCATGGTTGGAATGGTCTATAATACCTGGGCAATTAATAGACACAAGGCACATACTCAGCATCTGGAAGATCTCTTGTTGGTGAAATTCATGCTGTTACACAATATCAGTGAGAAATCTGGTGTCTCTAGCTCAAGTGTTACAATATGCATTCTGTTAGAATACTCCATTCAAGAAGTTCAAGAGGACTCGCACACATTTTTGAAACAAAAATACATGCATAACCAGAGTAAGTCCTCAACCATTTACGTACCTGTAATTCCCAGATTGGAACCAAATGACTCAAAACCACCTGGGAAATAAAATTTGTTACTTCTATCTTATCCCTAATTTCTTTCAATCTGAGATAAGTGCAAACTCAGCTATTCAATTACAGAGAAAAGATTAACTGTTACATTCTCGAAGCACATTTGAGCATGAGTACCTGTTGAGTCAATTTGAGTCGAGTCCTCTATGAAGTTATTCAAGCCTGTGTAAGAAACATCCAATCAGGGAGTCAGTCGACAATTTAATCATGGTGAGTGCAGTATCACAAAAAATTGTAAAATGGGTAGCTAGATAGATAGATAGATAGTAATTCTTTCATGTTCCCACCTGGGTGTCCTGTCTCCTGTCCATTAATGAGTTGCTTGTGTCCGTTACCTGTGGTAGTAAACTTGAATCACAACTGGTGCTTTGGCCTTGTGGCCGACATAATGATTTTTTAAAATAAAACAGAATTATTATACATAATACATATATTATAGCAAACTTCATATTCACCATTGGTCTCAGTCTCTGGTTTCTCTAATACTGACTCTGAGCCTAAATTTACATAAACAACATGTTTTAATCGCAATGATAAATGTCAGTGCAAATTGTAGAAGAGCTGGTCTCTGATTTAGTACTATTTTCACACTGTGTGAACTTACCTGGAGCTTCAATTTGTGATCCAAAATGAACTGTCTGGCTTTCACCTAAAGCAAAAGAACTGCTTTACAGGTTTGTTCTTACTATCTGCTTGCTGTAGTATAGCAAAAATAAATAAATAAATAAAATGGCAAAAACTAATGCAATGCAATTTTGGGATCTCTATTCTACATACCATTGACACCATTCTCATGTGTAAATCCATCTGTAGTTGCTGCTTCTGAACCCACCCACCCACACACACACACACACATTCAGAAAATATTCTTAATGGATGGCTTTTAGGCTTTCAGAGAGGGAGGAAAGTGATGATGTCAGCATGATTTATCATACCCTCTATTTGTGACTGGACTTCAGAGGAAACAAAAGCTGAACCACTTGTCTGTTCTGATATAATCAGACTTGACACATGGCCTGATGACACATGGCTCAGTGATACTTGGCTTGGTGACCCTAATGAACACAAGAGATGGGCTAATATCTCACATTAAGGTACAAAATACCTGGACAAATCAATGAACTGGTGTATATTAAATTATATGTCACATGCAACATAGAATTAGATAAATACCATTGGCAACAGTGTCTGAGTAAGCTGTATCAGATGCACCTACAAAACAGAAAACACTGGAGTCTGTAGTGGGACTTAATTAAAATTTAATTTTAATTAAATTCTACTTCTTAATAAAATACTTAATAATTCTTAATAAAAATGCCATTACCAGGGACTTTTGAACCTGAGCTTCCATAAACAGCCACACTTAAAACTGCACCTAAAATAACATTCCAACTCAGTGTCACATTACAAAATACATCTACCATTTTCAGTTTCATCTCCAAGAGCCTATAAGAATGGCTCACCTTCCCAATTTCACATACTTAATACAATTGTCATACTTGAAATTTTTTGTACTTGCAGTTGTTCAGATAGAAAATGAATGTGTCTCTATAAAAATATAATAAGCATTATCTGTATCTCTATTTTAAGAAAAGCTAGCTAATTCCCATCAATGTCCGTGATTAGCTTTGAATTTCACATTTCCCCCATGTTTTTATAGCACTTAGAAGGCCATCTGATGCAAACTCCAGCACATACAAACACTTGAGATGATGACCATGTGCGATAGCTCCTGTTAACTACCTGCAGAACCTGTTTCTGATGATATGCCATTGGTCATTAGACTAGACTTTAGATTAGATTAGATGAGTGCAATATTTGGGTCAGTTTAGGAAGCATAGCAAATCTATGTCAGAGTGCATTACCTTGAGAACTTGAAGACAAGGCTTGGGAGTCTCTTCCAGTACTTCCTGTAACCACATGAATATATGGTAAGGCAACAAGTATAACTGTTAGACATTTCCTTGTAGATGGTTAAATAAAACTAACAAAACATCAATCTCTGGCTGACATAATATGACTTTTATTACCATCAGTACCAGCTGCTGTTGCTGAGGATCCACTTGATGCTGTAACACAATAAGACATCATCTGTCCTTTGAACAGAATATGTGCTATTTAAATTTCAATTCTGCAGTACAGATTTACAAATTTACACATATAATGAATATATATTATAAGATTATATAGTACCAGTCAAAAGTTTGGACACACCTACTCATTCATAGGTTTTCTATTTTCTACATTGTAGAACAATACTTAAGACATCAAAACAAAGAAGTAACACATCTGGAATCACATCTGGAATTATATAGTAAACAAAAAAGTGTTTAAAAAACAAAATCATATTTTCATATTTTCATATTTTTGATTCTTCAATGTAACCAGAAATTACCTTGATGAAGCTTTGCACACTATTGCCATTATCTTAACCAGCTTTATGAGGTCGTCTCCTGGAAAGATTTTCAGTTAACAGCTGAGCCTTATCAAAATTTCATTAGTGGGATTTCTTGCCTTCGTAGTGGGTCTGAAATCATCAGTTGTATTGTGTCGAGGAAGTGTTGGTATACAGTAAATAACCCTATTCCACAACTGGAGTATTCCATATTATATCAGGAACTGCTTGAGTAATGAGAGTCCATCATTACTTTAAGACATGAAGTGTTAATAAGTAAAGTGTCTATAAGTACTAAAAGTATAACACTTTTAAGTAATAACGATAAAGAAAAACCATTGAATTAAAAGGTGTGTCCCAACTTTTGACTGCTAGTGCATATACTTCACTACTGTTAAATATCTGATGAGATCACAGAATAGATCATGATCACAATAATTTTAATATAGCCAAGGAGATTTAAGTGAAAATAAACTCCTCAATGAACTTCTCATTTTATACACCTTCTGTTTGTTTAATACAGGACTGGTCACCATAAATCCTCTTGTGTTTACTAAAGATTATCCTTAGCCTTTCTTTGATTGGTTGAATTGTAACTTACAGCCAAGGCTTGTCTGTGCAGCACCAGCTCCATTCACTTTGTAACCTAGGAAATAACAAGAAGTAGTCTTTAACACTCCGTATCCCTGAAAGCTCAAAGTACATTTTCAAAGACATGGGGTCACTGAGTTTCTATAAGACTCATTCAGGACCTTTTTGTCACAGAATACATGAGAAAATTGGGCTAATGGACTTGTTTCTTAGGTTAATGAATAGTGTTTACTCTCCTTACCATTTGGAGGGTCGCCCACCGGAGAAGTGCCAGGTAGAACAGTCACACCTTGAAGAGAACGAGCCCTTCATTGCAGGCAAGTTTACAGTCCACTGAAATACCTTTCAGTACATTCTTAACTATATGTAACTCAAAGCTTCATTTGAGACAGATGTGTACACCTCAACAGACTAATTTTAGTTTTCTGCATCCACGAATGCATACAGACTTTCCTTAGCTTTTGGCACAGTGGTCCACATACCTGAGTGCTAACCAAATTAAAGAATGATTGACTTTGCCCACTCAACAGTAAAGGAAGCTTATAAGCTGTGCCCACTGAGCAGCTTTTCACAGGTGAGGGGGTTTAGTGTTCTCCCAAATCCCAAAGAGATCTGTCCCCAAATCTAAAAAGAGGATTAGCATCATCTTACCAGGGCCCTTGGGCACCATTGTGGCTTGCTGGGCTCCAGCTCCTGTTGAGAAAAATCCAGAGAACAAGAAACATCTTTGAGGTTCCGCAAGATCAAATCTTGTTTGAGCAGTTGGTTTAGTGCTGGTGGGGTCAGTAAGCGCAGGACAATGCCACTCTGTCAGACTTACAAGCCCTCGTGCACTTTATATAAGGACAAAAAAAGCAAACCTATGTAATTATGTATATTGACATGTATTATTAGTATTTATATGGTGCTTATAACTTGTTTTATGTTTATTATGCTTATTTTAGATATGATACTCAAAATGTCTCACCTTATCCAACACACAAAATAGTTTTTAATATAGGTTTATGTATGAAATCATCAATCCTGGCTTTAAGTATTCTTAGATTGGTAACACTTTACTATGAGGTCCAGAAATATGAATTATAGAAATAACTAATTGTTTTAATAATGATGAATTAAATTAATAAATTAATAACTCTTCAATTTACCAGGAAATATTGAATTGCATATATTAACTACCTCTGAGTCCTAAGAATAGCTATTAATAATGGTACTAAATATTAATATCTTGTTAACTCATTTTACTAATCAATACCATGACTTGTAGAATTAATTAAGTACACAATGTAGATTAACTAAAAGTAAACTTTTTAAGTAACTTGGGACAATTTCATATTTTGAAACCAGCACCACCAACAAGTTGCTGATCAATATCAACCCATTTTATTGGAGCAATGGTGTAATACCATGCAGGGAAAGAACATTTAATACCACAGAGCACGTAGTAGGACTGTGATATGCAATTCAATTTTATTTGTATACTGTTTTTAACAATGGATATTGTTACAAAGCAGCTTTACAGAAATATATAAATTCCAGATATAAATTTTAAAGATATGAATTTATAAATGTATTCCTAATGAAACCTGTGGTGATGGTGGCAAGAAAAAACTCCCTGAGATGACATGAGGAAGAAACCATGAGTGGAACAAGACTCAAAAGAAACCCATCCTCATCTGAGTGACACTGGATAGTGCTATTATAAATAATTTGATTCTATAATTGTGTGCTATATGGTTACAAAGTACATTTGTGTAGCTATGAAATTCGCTATAGTTTTAACACAAAGTCTATTTAGTTCAACTGTTCAATGATGGAGACTTGAGTTCATGGCAATTGCAGATATGCAAATAAGAGCAGTTCTTTAGGCCAACTTAGAGTGTATGTGTGGAGCTGATTTTGTATTTATAATCTACACTGAGGTGGAGTTTAGTTTAGAAATGGAGTGCAGGAAAACAAAATTATTAAAGGGTCTTAAATTGCCATAACTTTTAATAAAGCCTGTAACTTGAGTTGGGGTCTGCAAACATGCACTTAAGGAGATAAATTCTTTATTCATACTTAGTTATTATATCAATTAACATAATGAAATAACATGGTGTTAATTGCTAACTTTTACCATGATTAATAGCTAGTCATGTGTCTTAGATATGCATAATATGCTTTGTTATCGCCTGATGTGTGCATGCATTAATTCATCATTAGGTAAACATTAATACATCACTTATTTGTGGTCCTTATAGTAAAGTGGTACCATAAATTTTTATCTTCTCATCATTATCAACAGATATTATGGATACAAAGAGAAGGTATAAGGTTGGCCTATTAAACCATGGGTGAAGTTTTTAATTTTGGTGGTAAGTTGCTAACTTGTCACCCACCCTTCATATGTTGACCTTTGGAGTCATCATCATCTGAAAAGAAAGGGGAGATGGATACAGTTTATAACAACTGTTCACAAGTCTTTCATTTTTCCGATGAGTTCTTCTTTAGTTTACGCATTCTTCTTGATCTACTCTTTCTACACATAACTTGTCTTTTTAAATTAGTAAAATAAAGAGTCCTCTGTGGTGCCCATGCTTGTCTCATAGCATTACAATATAGAAATTTGGTATGGTGTTGTTTTAATTCTTGTTAAAATGTTTTGGATAATTCTTTTTTTTTTTTTATCTTTATAAGGTAAAGTGGATTAAAAACACATTTGTCCTTAATATTATTGCTATGTTTATTGTTGTAGCTACATCTACACTAATTATTTTCACTTATATTACATACATGTTTAAGGACAGGATTGTTTGTGACTTTATATAATTTGTTTTTTAGGATAAGCCAGTTTCCCAATTTCCAAATTGTTTGTTTGCTGTACTGAGTGTGGATGCTCATCACACTGAAAGTGTATCTTCATTTCCTACCCTCTTCTTCCTCCGAGAGCTCTTCCTCTCCTTCCTCTGCTTCAAAATCATTTTCCTCTGGGTCTTTGTCTGGAACGAGAGATTCAGGCATAACAGTTTAATTAATTTCATTTCCTTGCATGGAATCTTGAGGATGGACATAGAATTAGCTCTGAAAACACTGTACACCATCATACCTTCAACTGGAGCAGCTGAAACTGCTGTTGCCAGAAAGACAAATGCTACTGAGGCAATTAAAAGATTTCTGTAAAAGTAAAACACTTTATGTAGGATATTATATAAAGGTCTGACAGAATATAAAGAACATTCACAGGATTCACAATACTCATATAGCATCCCTGCAGGCATATTTATTGTTTTAAATTCAGATAAATGATTCTTGTTTATCATGTGTAATGTTGTGAAATGAAAGCTTACATGCTATTTCAACATGTACAGAGAGAGCATTTAAATAAATAAATGTGTGAAATCAATATAACGAGAGAACAAATTAAGAGGCCACATATCCTCAAGTCATATTTTATGGTGACTATATTTGACTTTAAAACCCACTATTTTTTAAATATTAAATTGCTGCAAAATACATAAAACACAACAGATCAGATTCTGAATATCCACACAACAGCACGCAATATTTCAATCTGTGGTTCATAACTGTATGTCATACATAACCAGTAATTCTGCTAAACACTTTAACTTTTGTTTGATCCATCCCACATCATAAGGTAGCATTAAGAGAAACATTTACTAATGTATATATCATTGACTTACCGTGACAACATCTTTAGTACAGGTCTAAGTGGGAAATTCAAGAACAGACATAGAGCAACAAGCACACAGGTTTTTGACTTCCCTATGCTTCAGTGGGCACAAATATTTGTTTTATACCCTCCCATCCCCCATCTTGGTAAGGGGCAGGACTTTATTTTTAACCCCAGCCCTTATCAGTCCAGTTACTCCCACTATCTGTGCATGAATGATCCAAAAATAAAAAATATTTGATAACATTACATTTCCCCCACACAGGCCTGTGAATAATTTAATGCTTTGTATTTCAGGACCAAAAATGGGCAGATTAATAAAAGACTTTTCAAAGCAGCATTTACTTTCCTGAAAACTCCTAACATGTACTCTGTGTACAGAAGCTGTAATTTGGATGAGATCAGTTAATGAACTGTACCTGTCGAGGTAATGCACAGCCCTCCTAAAAAGCATCACCTCGCTCTCTCTCGCTCTCTCTCTCTCTCTCTCTCTCTCTCTCTCTCTCTCCCTCCATCTCTCTTTTTCTCACTCCATCGCTCTCAGATTGTACTGAAACTCTGTCACTGTTTAGTTGGGACAGAATGTCTGGAAGTTGTACAATTAATGGACTGGAAAAAAAGCACCTGTCCTAGTTAGGGGACCTTGTTAACAAGACTTAAATTGCTGATTGAAGACCTTAAATTGCAGATTATCCAATTGCTGCCTTCAATTGTGTCCAGTCAGAGACTTTTCCTGGATCCATTCCCCTTTTCATCCTTTGCTTGTACTGGTCACTACATGGGCCATAAAGACATCCATATGCATTAACAATATCAGTGCCTACATAAGTATAAGAGGCTTAATGCATTAACACGCTTTACTGTTACTGAATCCCTGCTGCCTTGGAGGAAGATTGCATTCCCTTCCCGCTTTGCCAGTTATCATCAGTAACAGACAAGCCTCCTGCTTTAGAATGTAATTAATGAGAGCAGGCACCCATACTTATTAGTTTAATAAACTCTCTATGATGAGCCACATTACTTTAAACAGGCTCTCATTGTTCCATTCTGAAATGTAATACTCACTATTCTTTTACATCTTTGTGTTATGAGTATAATATTCCATCTGTTTTAATGCTCAACCTTTCCC
>JAQQZR010000023.1:13509274-13519493 GCA_030068235.1 Notoglanidium macrostoma | reverse complement strand
GTCGACACATTTGTATAATATCCCCTATCCCCCCAACCCGCCCCCCCCCATCCCCGCCCTCCCCAAATCCTCAAATAAGGTGTCCTCTTTTTTGAAAACCAAAATATGGTCACCCTAGTTTAGCTGACTCAAACCTCAAAACATAGCTCACACAAGACACTGTGATATGGTCCTACAAATCATACAAAGACTTTACCGAAGTCAGTTTAAAGGTAACTCCACCTAATCTGCCTGTCTTTGAACTGTGGGAGGAAACCAGAGTACCCAGAGGAAATCCACACAATCATGGGGGCAACATGCAAACTCCTTGCAGAAAGGCATCCTGGTTGACCCAGGGATCCAACCAGGGACCTTCTTGCTGTGAGGTGACAGTACTAACCACTACACCAAATATCGCCACCTGGTGATATTATTATTTTATGTAGTTTATGTAGACAGAAGACATGTTCAATGTTCAGTTAACATTATGTGTAGACTGTTTGCGAGTAGTATATCTGTAATTTCATATCCTTTTAATACAAGTTATTAGTTTGTTTATATTAACAGCAAATTTGAGAAGCTTTGAAGATTTTCTGAGAAGAATAAACTCTTTTGTCATACCCTTTAAAGTCTTTACAGTATCTGAATCATGCTGGAGTGTAGAACTGGGATGTTCCTTAACCAAAGTGCCAGTGATCCAATTACATTCAAAAGCACCTAACAGTCTACCCATAAAATTCCCAATTTTAAAAAATCTTTAAAAATCATAGTCACTCAGCTTCTCAAAAAACAATGCAATTCTTATGAATGTGCTATGTAAGTATTTCCTCATATTGTTACCTATTTTTAGTTTAGGAACCTATAATGACAGGCAATTAAAATAAAGAAACTTTTACAACTACTGAAAAAACGACATTCTATATGCATAATTATGTGTATCATGATTCCTAATCAAAATGTAATATTAATGCTGTAATGCAAATATACTTTGTTTTTCCTGTGGGACTTGGTGCTGATTTCTACGGAGCCCATGAAGTGACATGGGGAAAAAGGTGGGAGTTTCTCGGGATACATCGTATATTTTCATTCTGGTCGATGTACTTCTGGGTCGGTTCGGTAACATATATTGGAGTGCGCACACCTGTGGGAAAGGTTCATGGAGTTTTATTTTGGAATTGTGCTCAAATATAAAGACATTAAATGAGTGATTTGCAGTAGGCATGGTTTTCACAAAAGTGAGAGACATCTAAAGAGAATACTTAATGCAAGGGGACACACTCTCAGCAAAACGTATAAAACGTATAACCTCGCAGCGCTGGCTGAATTCATTAGCAACCAAGTGCAGTACTCTGGACAGATTCACAGGTACCAGTGTTGTGCTCTAAAATACCCCCGTCATTCATAAAAACCTCATTCATGGGATGAAACTGACATGCAGGCTACCAAACAAATGGAGGCTTCATTTGTCATCGGTCACATGGTTTTCTATTTAAACAATACACGCCTCGAAGCGGAGCTTCATTTGGTCATCACTAAAAAGAAGGCAGAATAGTAAAAAAAACTTTCAGCAGAATTAATTCAGCAAAGTCTCAAAAATAGTAAGTGCATCCCTTCTTGTGACTGAAGATGACTGAACTTACACAAAGGAGCGCTGTTGAAAACAAAAACATTACTATCGTGTTTGAATGATAACGTTGTCACTGGCACATTTGTAACGTTTCAGAGGAAGTTGATAATCTTAACTTAAGGTTTGATTGTAAAAGATCATAATGACTGATGAGGTTTTTTGTTGCTTTTTTGAGTGCCGAACTGACCCGGAAGTACATTGACCAGTTTTTTGGGACCCCTTAACGCCCACCTTTTTTTTTTTCCTCCCACCATTTTTTCCCCCATGTCACTTTGGGGGCTCCATAGAGTTCTGAACTCATATAATATTAAGAAATAAACATGACTGACTTTGTACCTTTTCTCGTAAAAACACTACAAACCATGTCATAACTTACTGTATTTTAGCGGAGGGTTTTGGACACATATACACTGATTGTGTTAATTTGGCTTTTGTATGTTTGGGGCATATCTGTGCACATGTGTCTCTGTGTGCATGTGTCTGTGTCCATGTATCTGTGTGCATTTGTCTCTGTGGGCATTTGTCTCAGTACATGAGTCTCTGAGTGGACATGTGTCTCTGTGCTCATGATTCTCTGAGCATGTTTCTCTGTCATGGGTCTCTGTGTGCATGTGTCACTTTGTGAATGTGTGTCTGTATGCATGTGATTCTGTGTGCATGTATCACTGTTTGCATGTGTCACTGTATGAATGTGTCTCTGTACCCATGTGTCTCTGTGCATGTGTCTCTGTGGGCGTGTGTCTCTGTGCATGTGTCTGTGTGCATGTGTCACTGTGTGCATGTGTCACTGTTTGCATGCGTCACTGTTTGCATGTGTCACTGTGAATGTATCTCTGTATGTATGTTTCTCTGTGCATATGTCTCTGTGCATGTATCACTTTGCGCATGTGTCTCTGTGTGAATGTGTCTATGTGCACATGTGTCTCTGTGCATGTTTCTCTGCGTGCATGTGTTTCCGTGGGTATTTGTCTCTATGCATGTGTCTATGTACATGTGTCTCTTTGGGCATGTGTATCTGTGTGCATGAGTCTCTGTGAATGTGTCTCTGTGTGCATGTGTCTCTGTGGACATGTGTCTCTGTGTGCATGTGTCTCTGTGGGCATGTGTCTCTGTGGACATGTGTCTCTGTTCATGTGTCTCTGTGGGCATGTGTCTCTGTGGACATGTGTCTCTGTGGACATGTGTCTCTATGCATGTGTCTCTGTTCATGTGTCTCTGTATACATATCTCACTGTTCATGTGTCTCTGTTTGTTCATGTGTCTCTGTGCATGTGTCTTTGTGCGCATATGTCACTGTGTGAATGTGTCTCTGTATGCGTGTTTCTTTGTGTATATGTATCACTGTGAATGTCTCTGTGCATGTCTCTCTGTGCATGTGTCAATGTTTGCATGTGTCACTGTGTGAATGTGTCTCTGTAGGCATGTTTATCTGTGCATGTTTCAATTTTCAGGGGTCTCTGTGGGCATATATCTCTGTTCACATGTGTCTCTGTGTGCATTTCTCTGTACATGTGTCTCTGTTTGCATGTATCTCTGTATGCATGTGTTTCTATGTGAATGTCTCTCTGTGCATGAGTCTCTGTGTGTATGTGACTCTGTGCATGTGTCTGAGTACATTTGTCTCTTTGGGCATATGTCTCTGTGTGCATGGGTCTCTGTGTGCATGTGTCTCTGTGGGTATGTGTCTCTGTCTGCATGTTTCTTTGTGTGTGCATGTGTATCAATGTGCATGTGTCTCTATGCATGTGTCTCTGTGTGCATGTGTCTTTGTGTGCATATGTCACTGTGTGAATGTATCTCTAAGCGTGTGTTTTTGTGCATATGTGTCACTGTGTGTATGTGTCTCTGCACATGTATCTCTGTGTGCATGTGTCTCTGTTTGTGCATGTGTCTCAGTGCGCATTTGTCTCTGTGCATGTGTCTCTGTGCATGTGTCTCTATGTGCATGTGTCTCTGTGTGGGCATATGTCTCAGTGCATGTGTCTCTGTGTACATGTGTCTCTGTTTGGGCATGTGTCTCTGTGTGCATGTGTCTCTGTGCATGTGTCTTTGTGCATGTGTCTCTGTGTGCATGCGTCTCTGTGTGGACATGTGTCTCAGTGTGTATGTGTCTCTGCGTACATGTATTTCTGTGAGTGTGTATCTCTGAATACATGTGTCTCATGACTGTGTGTCAGTATGCATGTCTCAGTGTGCATGTTTCTCCGCGCATCTCTGTGTGCATGTGTCTCTGTGTGCATGTGTCTCTCCACATCTCTGTGCATGTGTCTCTGCACGTCTCTCTGTGCATATGTCTGTGTGTGCATGTGTCTGTGTGTGCATGTGTCTCTGCATGCATTTGTCTCTGCACATCTCTGTGTGCATGTGACTTTGTGGGCATGTGTCTCTGCACATCTCTGTGTGCATGTGTCTGTGTGGGTATTTCCATGAAAAAACATTATATGAGCTTCATCAGACAATTCATGTTTTTATTAGAATTGGTCCCTGTGTGCACAATTAAGTGACATTAATTAATCTATACATCTCTGTCATTTCAGCAATTGTCAAACAATCTGTGTTGTTATATCACTACAGAATTACCTCCAGAGATTGAAATTAAGGAACATTTAAGCAGATCTGTCTGTACACATTTATTTTATTATAGGAAATGTTTTAAATATGTTTTAAAATGCAGTGTGTCATTAGCATTGGATGTTTCAGCTGGACATCATTTGGCTGAGGTTAAGGAGAACAGTGTCAGTTTAGAAGATAGAGCAGTCCAATGGACCTTAAATGTGCCTTAAAACCACAAACATCATTGTGGAAAAGCCACTAATTACTAATTTTGTCTTAACAGTGTAGAACAACAATACAAACGCTACATTTGTGACTAAACTTTCTATGTTTGAATAAAAGAAATATTTTTTACCTCTATGTTTCTTCACAAATTAAACAAAATGAGAAGTATTGCTTTTTTCAATCATAGAATTAAGATTGTCAGAGGTATACAGAATAGAACACCAAACAGAATAATTTATTTTCCATCCATGAACCTATCATCAGAGGGGACAGAAAGTTATAAAATGTCATGTTAATAGGGAATCAAAATGGCTGGTTAGCGCAGTGACTTCATTGCTTCTCTTTTAGCATTTCACCAAAATGACCCTGTATAGGAAATTTAAAAAACACACAACAATTATTCTGGTCAGTGATCACTTTTACACAAGAGAAAGAGAACTCCTGTTATTTGATCTTTAAAACAGTTACCTGTTAAACTGTTTCATCCAGTGATATTCTGGCTGCTAAGAGCTTAGAGAAGCATTATTGCTACCAAAAACAGACCCTAAAGGATAGAATGGAATAGAAAATTATACTCCAGCTTCTTGTACATTTTGTTAACATTTGGTACTATGCTGTCATACCATAACATACAACTGTCAATGTGAGACAGATCAAGAGGAATTATATGCTATTTTTCCTCCATTTTTACAAGTTGTTTTCTGCTTAATACATTCTGTCATTTTGTGCAAATTAACATCACAAGATATCTTCAATTGTCTGACAGATACCTTGTAGTGTGTCATCTAGATGGTCTGGCTGGTCAGGTACATCGGATGGGTCTGCTGTGAAGAGACAAATTTCAGTTCTCTGTAACCAGGTTTGAGTTCATAGAGCTTTGTCCTACTACTGCTCTCAAATAGACATAGAAACAAGTTACAAAGTATGTATGTATGTATGTATGTATGTATGTATGTATGTATGTATTTATATTCCATATTTGAATGATTTTTATTGCTAATATAGAACTTATGGCTTACCTTCAGCATCATTCCGCAGTGTGTCATCTTCATCCATATCTGTATCATTTTCTTCATCTAAAAATGATTTGCCACATATCATAAAACAGGTCAACTACTGAAAGTTTCAGCTTGCCTTTTCAGTAAATTGCATACCCTCTACATTTATGTCATTCAGCAGACGCCCTTATCCAGAGCAACTTACATATGTATTATTTTATACAAGTGAGCAGTTGAGGGTTAAAGGCCCTGCTCAAGGGCTTGACAGTGCTCAAGTAGCTCGACAGTGCTGAGATTTGAACTCATCACCTTCCTATCACTAGTCCAATGTCTTAACCACCAAGCTACCACTGCCTCTTTAATCATAAAATAATAATATTTTAACCTACAGGTCCTGAATCCCACGTGTCTTTTGATGCCATACTGTCTGCTATTATGTTTTGCTGAATACTGCTATGAAATCAATCCAACATTTTAGTGTAAATTATCATAAACAAGACTTTTACATACCAGTTGTGTCTACATCAGTATCTTCATCAGTGTTGTCCTCTATAATGTCAATAAGAGCAAGGTTTCAATACCTAAAATATACTCAGCCAAAGAGATCCAAAGTGAAGGAAACACTTTTGTGTATTTAAGAGCTTATCAGTAATATAAATACCATGTGATTTCGACTCTGTAACATCCCTTGACTCATCATTGTCAGTATCATCTAGGAAGATGAAAAAGATCATTTTTAAATCAACTTATTCTGGTGTAGTGAAAAATATTTTGTTCTTCTGTTCATGTGTATGTCTCACCACTGGAGTCACCCTGAGAGTCGTCAGCTGTTTCAAGTGATGTTGCATCTAGACAATATGTGAGTACAGAATACCAGTCATTAAGACAGAGTTAATGTTCATAATAGCAACACTGGACTTGAGTATTCTACTTACCAGGAGTCTCTATCTCCGAACTATTGGCACTGACATCTGAAACTGTAGATGAAAAAATTTAATTCTCTGTGCATTTATCTACAAATTAATACACTGTGTGCAAAATAATATAATAAAAACTGAAAACACACCTTCTCCATCTGTCTCAGTGCTGTCCTTGTCAGCATGGTCTGTACTGTCTGAGCTGTCTTTATCAGTGGACTCTGTGCTGCTTGTCTCTCTGTCCTGGCTATCCTCTTTACTTGAGGTGTCCAAGACAAACAAGCCTGGATGAGATTCCCTCACAGATTCTTCAGACTTGCTCTTTGTGTTTTGGTCATTGTCCTTTTCCTCCTCACCAGTCATTTCCTTCTCACTGCTTTTGTCAATGCTTGTGTCATCTGCGGTGTCCTTCTCACGGTCTGCACTATCCTCCTCATCTTTTAGGTCTTTGCTAACCACATCATTGTCTGCATCTCTGTCTCCATCACTGTCCCTGTCATCTTTCTTACTGTCTCTATCACTGTCTTTATTCTCATCTTTACCACTATTCTCCCTATCACTGTCTCTATCTGCATCTTTATCACTATCCTCCCTATCACTGTCTTTATCCTCATCTTTATCACTATCTTCCCTATCACTGTCTTTATCTACATCTTTATCACTATCCTCCCTATCACTGTCTATATCCTCATCTTTATCACTATCTTCCCTATCACTGTCTTTATCTACATCTTTATCACTATCCTCCCTATCACTGTCTATATCCTCATCTTTATCACTATCCTCCCTATTACTGTCTTTATGTGTATCTTTATCACTATCTCTTTCATTGTCTTTATCTTTATCATCCTCTTTCTCACTGCCACTATTGCTGTCTTTGTCAGTCTTCTCAGTGCTTTCACTGATCTCTGTCATTTCTGAAGAACTTGCTGTGTCATGGTCAGTATCTTTGTCAGGATCATCATGCTTGCTGGTCTTGTCCTTTCTTTCTGATGAATCTTTCTGGGCAGTGTCTTCTGTATATCTACTCTCATCACCATCTCCATCAGTGTCGACAGCTTTGTTGCCAGTTTTGTCCTTGTCCTCTAGCTCTGAGTTTTTGTCCACATCTTGTTCTTTACTGTCCTTGTATGAATCAATGCTGGCATCTGACTTGTGCTTTTCATATTCTGGAAATATAGAAATACATACACTTAACATATATGTAAAGTGAACTTTGGTTTAATACAGTTGCACATTTCAGATAATTACGAATCACTTTTACATTTAATTTATAAACAGTTTTACACATACTTTATTTTCTGTAAAGAAAAGCCACACAGCATGAACACATGCACTATGTTGCTAGTCATTTGTTGTTTTGGATAAAGCATCTTTCAAATAAATTAAATTACACTGCCAGTCAACAGTTATTTTTTTTATTAATAAGTTAATTAATAAGTTACAATTATTAAATGTTTTATTATTTATATTATTTTATGTCTCTGGAAAAATCAGAAAGGCCAAAATCTTTATCACTGTAACTTTTATCATTCTTTACCACTCTGAAACCTTTTGTAATTTTTAGCACTTGTAGCACACTGCACATTTATGTTTTACAGTTAATACTAGCACTGTCTACAAGCCTTTATCTCTGAGCCTAACAGATGTACCCTCCGAGTGTCCCTGAATTTAATTAAGCATGTATTTAGATTTCCAGAGTGATCAGTTAATGAATTCTGCAAAGATTTATGCTACTTTATTTAACTGCTATCCTGTATCATGTTGTAGCAATAAGGGTGAAACATAAGAAGCTCATACCCACACTATTTTCTTTAATCACATAAAAGGGTTTTAGGAAGCTGAAATAATTATTCTTTAAACAAGTTTACAGAAGTAATTTAGGTTATAAGAGGTAAAATACAAAACCAACTAAACCTGTCATTTCCATAATTCTTTAATGGGACTTACTGTAGGAAATTTCCTATATACCAAAAACAAATGATCAAACAACACAATATCCTGTTAGAAACCACAATACTATTCCTTTTGTTAGGGTTATCTGTGACCAAGTTAAACTGCAATTTTTAATAGAGACTTTAAAATTCCTTGCAGCATCTCACCACATCAGATACATCAGAATCCACAATAAACCACTACTCTGCAAAACCTTTAAAATAGAATGAATGTATTGTATAAAATTGGGATCCGTAACAAAAGATACATTCTGTTTAATTCTTTTAAAATTATGTGATCAGTCATACTTCAATAATTGTCACATTTATGCTGCATTATATGAATGAAAATACCTGGAGAATCCTTGTCTAGCTCATCTCGTAACTCCGTCTCCTTGCTGGAAGAGGTCTTGTCTGAAACAATACATGGCATTAGGGTGTGTTACATCTGAGTGTTAGAATGATTGAGCTGTCTAATTTATCTTAAATAATGGATGTATGCTAAATGCCCCATGCCCCCCCCCCCCCCCCCCCCCATGGTATTTTTCCTTGATTTCTTGAAATTATTAACATGCATAATTATTATTGGAGTTCATTACACTCTCACTCTTACAGCAGGTGTTTACATAAAAGAGTAAAAATTATCATTCAGTATAGTAATCCACATCACATTATAATTCTTTACAATTTTATTAATATATATAATTTTATTCTTTTATAAATTTTTTTTTTATAAAAATGACCTTTTGAAAAAAGACTATTGTCTTTAAGGTACAAAGTAATCTATTTTGCACATTTTAAAGAATATTAAATTATTTAAACACCTTTTACTTTTAACGTAAATAACTTTCATAAGTTGCGTAATATGGCTACACATTTTAAAAGTTATGTTCAAAATATGTAGACCCCTAGATGCCCTTATTTTTTTTTCTTATTCCTCTATACACATATTCAAGGGCAAAGTATGAAGAAGAACTTACCTGGAGAATCCATTTCATTTGATGATATGAGTGGTGAGTCAGTATGTGGAATAATAAAATGTACAAATGTGCTAATTTTCAGACCTTTTATTATTTAGCCCTTTTCATGTTTAGTTTTATTAGTTATTTATAATCTTACCAGCAGAATCTGTATGTGTGTCTGTTACTTCCTCTTTGTCATCTGTACAAATTATAAATAAATGATAAATCCATAAAGGAATAGGACTATCCCATGTCATATCAGATCTCTCTCTCTCTCTCTCTCTCTCTCTCTCGCTCTCTCTCTCTCTCTCACCTAGTTTCTTTTCCATGGATTCATGTTCGGCTTTGTCATCTATGGTTGAGGAAATTAAATGGGTTAAATCATTATCCCTTCTTCCTATTTTTTCACTTTGAGAGAATTTTTTAACTTTTTAAGAGAATTTTATAGCTTTGCACAAACCTGAAGGATCTTTACTGTTCTCTTCAGCAGGGTCTAATAATCAAAGCAAACAAACAGATAATGAACAACTTTTTCTGAACATTTGGAATTAATAAATCATACGTTATGGTCCTGGACTCACCTGGTTTGTCTGAGTCCTTCTTTTCTAATGTGGATTCAGAGGAATCTATGTAAAACAAAGGCTGTCATCACAGTGTCACACCCTACCCATAATTCCACTGTTAATAATTGTTTTGTGTTGAAATAAGTGCGGATTTTTGAATGTTATTAATTCTAAAGTAATGGATGGTGTGGACTTACTGTATATATACACACAGCAACTTTTATAGTGCTAACTTCAACTTTGAGAGAGTTCATTTTAACACAATACAGGCATTTATTTTTTCCCCATCTTTGCAGTGTTAATTTAACACTTTCTAAAGTGTTACTAGTACAATTCATATATAGGGTTAATTTACACTACCGGTCAAAGGTTTGGGGTCACCTTCTCTTTTTCATAGGTTTTTCTTTATTTTTTTTGCTTTCTACGTTGTAAAACATTACTGAATACATCAAAACTATGAA
>JAQQZR010000023.1:13497407-13509174 GCA_030068235.1 Notoglanidium macrostoma | reverse complement strand
TATCCAGTCTCTTTTAAAGTAATAAAAATAAAGAAATAATTGAATTAGAAGGTGACCCCAAACTTTTGACCGGTAGTATAACTAAAAAATTTTTAATTAAAATTTAAAATTAAATCTGCTTTTAACACCAGAGCATGGTTTCACATATGATCAGAGATGAAGCAACAACACTTCTCAGTGACACCAACTCTCTTCTGCAATTGATTCCTTTAATGTTACATTTTACTTTTACTTTACATTTACTTTAACTCTATATTTAACATTTTTGGTTAACACCAGAAAATCAACTCTGATCATTTGCTATTTTCTTACCTCTTGAATCTGGACCACTGGTAGTTTCATCCTGACTTGTGTCACCTGAAAATACAGCATGGTATTTTCTAATGCGTCTTTCACTGAAATAATAGTTCATGCTAGACAAGAAATTTTAGTCACAGCACTATGAAATGTCAGTGAAACCCTACTGTTTCAGATGGCATATTGTTATCTTTAAACCTCTTCCAAAATATGAAAAAATCAGTAGAATGTTTATAACATATATAAATAAAATTATATTTTCCCTTCAATAGGGAAGATTCATTAGCTCATGTATTTTTAGTGTCCAGTGGTGGGTAGTAACACTCTATATTCTATATTATAAGCAGCAGAACCCCACTGGCTACAGTTAGGAGAGCGATTGAAAACCTTGAATTGTCTAAGCTACAATGCCACCTTGCTAAAGAGATGTATGCTTACATAAATTAGTTTTTTTTTTTTGGGGATCCGTCAAATAGCTTAAATAATGGATCTTTTAGCCTCCCTAACCTTGAATGACTTCTTATAATGTTTATAAAGGCAAAATTGCCTACATATGTATGTTTTAGTCTAATTCTTTTATTGGATTTATGCATGTAAAAAACTATTTTATGTTCAGTTTTGGTAATAAATAATCAATGCATTTATCTGTAAATCAATAATATTTATCTGAATTTTTCAATACAAGCAATACATTTATCTGTATTTTTAAATTCTACTTAAATCAGCTCAGAGTTAATCTAAACAGAAGCATATAAAAGTTAGCTCTAATGTAGTCCAAAAACAATTAGACTTGATTACTTGTTTTATGTAAAAAAAAAAGATTCTGATTATGTGTTTAATCATGTGATTTGTAATCATGATCAGATTACAGTAATCTACTCAACACTTAGTAACTCATTATACAGGATTGTTTTTTTTAGAACACATTTTACTGTTATTATTATCATGTTAGCATGAGTACTGTCAAATCACTCTTTTTTCAGTTAAATTATACGTATTGCAAGCATGTACACATTTAATATTATGGGCAAAGTTCCCCAAAAGCACTGCAGCATAAACATTACCGTTAAATGGTAGAGTGATCATTATACTGAACACTCTAGCATGTACCATTATTTTAACTTTAGGGTCTGTGTTTTTTATTTGTTTGTTTGTTTGTTTGTTTGGGCATGCTTTGGTTATTTTTTTTCTTTGTGTTTCTGAGATCTTACCTGGCTTTTCTGTTGTATCTGCTGTGTCACTTGCATTGCCTGCAATTGAAGAGATACAGCAATAGGGTTGTTCCTTCTTTCTTCTTCTTCTCCTTTTTTTTTTATAGCACATGCCGCTGTCCTCTCTGTATATAACTTCCTTATACTTGGCATTTTTTACTTTATTTATTCATTGGTTACTTTATTTATTATTATTAACTATATCTTCACTCAGGTCATATGTGATCAACCATACCTTCTGCTTTCTCTGCAGAGTCTCTTCCATCTGTAGTTCCTGCTAAGAGAACATATGGTGAATAAAAAATATCAGTATTTCTTTAGTCTAATTCAGGGACCAGTACTGAAAATTCAGATGATAAATCTCCAGTGTTTTTGTTCCTATGAGATGAGTCACTGACCTGAGTATGCAGGGCTATTAGTCGGGTAAACTGCATTATTAACACCTAGGAAAGAGAAACAATAGTATTATTGCTAAAGGTTTAAGTTGTGGTTAACTAAAGTTTTGAAGTAACACGATTACTTACTTATGTTAACTAGTTGTTAATGTTAATTAGAATGATGATGAAAGTGATTTTTAACTGGAGTCTGGCTTTAAGAATCAGTGGTTACTTCTTGTGAATGTCTTTTGATGTTTATTATATGTCATTGTTTAAATGTTTATTAAGAATATTGTTATTAAGTTGAACCCCTACCGATCAGTGCCTGTGCTTTCTCTAAAAACAGAGAAATAATGCTTTCTAGATCTAGTCAATATTTACTTATCTTTAATAAAACACTTTGCAACAAGAACTATTAATGCAATTAATCAGGTTTCTTTCATATAATTTGTGTATTGAATGTACATATCAACTACAACACCATCCTCACTAAAAAAAATTTAAAACAGAATGTAATATGCCCTTACCATCATTGTCCATGCCATCTAGGGGAGGAAAACCCAGGTAAATTAATATAAGTGAGGTATCTAAGTATCATTATCTATAAGGAACAGGCCCCTATAGACAGCTAGTTAACTCAACATGCTCAGGTGAACAAAATGTCTTTGTGTGCTCTACAGGAACGTTGAGCTCTGATTACATTCTCTTTGGTGGAAGCACCAACTACCCCCCCTGAAAGAGAGGAATTGTTGCACATTTCAAATGCTACAGCACTGCATTGTTAGCTGCTTCACTGAAACTATGGTTATGTAATAATACACTGATGAAAGATGAGGTAACATTGTTTACCAAAGCACTTTTTTTAAGCCTTGAAGCTGAATAGGTGTTGTCAGATGCATAAATGCTTATTTCAGTATTTCCTTACCATTTATTGGAGCAGAAAGAATGACAGCCACAAAAACAATGATCAGGAAAACAACCAATGTCCTAAAAAATGCAACAATTAAATTAAAATTAAATGGTGCATGAGGAATATTTGCATACTTCAAATGTTTAATACTGTCTATAAACTAAAAGATAAATTGAGTTTTGTTGAAATCTTGTCGAGCATCCATGTTTACATCCTTCCTGGGACCTGCTTTTTCCGCTATTTATTTCCATTCCTCTATCTCATTCTTTACCTCATATTCATCACATAAACTAATTTAATGCATACATTTTATTCAAAACTGTATACAATATTAAGTTAATTTCAAATTTATCTCTGCTATCTAATATATTGTGGGTAAAAAATATTTGCCTTACAAAGTATGGTCTCATCCCCAATTTAATACCAATAATGCTGTCACAGTTACTGTATTATTAGTAATAAATTATTAATATTGACACTTCTAAATGTAATTGCACTAAATAATTTATATAAGTACTTAATAATTTCATTATTCTGTAGGTTTGATGGACGATTAATAAACAATGAGCAATAAGTAACTTGAAGAATGTTATAATATGACACCAAATTTTAGCTGATATTTGATTACCCGTAGGACATAAAACACATTAGACATGCGATAACTCAGCTTGCTGAATTTAATCAGTCCCAACCCAATACAAACTGCTTACTTACTGTGCCTGCATCGTGACAGAGAGGGAGGGTGAGACAGGCTCAAGCTTGTCTGTGCTCTCCTGTAAATCTGAATACTGGCTGGAACATGCCGTGGAGCTTTTATACTCCTCACCCCTCCCCAAGATAGAGGAGGCAGAGCCTGCAATACAGAGGTGTCACAAGGGAACAATTTGAGTTGCATTCATTTAAACAGGGTTAACAGCCTTGTTTGTGTTTCTAATCAGGTCTTGTAACTGGGATAGCTTAGCTGTTTTGTGATTTCCATACTCCCAGCTCCAGTTCCACAACATCTTTGCCAGTAAATTTTTCCACTATCCCCATAAACATACATCACCTCTTTGATCTCTGACACTGTTGATGATATCACTTGTTGTTTTTATTAGTTCTTGTTACCTTAGTGTTCTTCTAAGAAACTGCACAAAGAATTTTAGGCAACAAGTGCTCATGGTTTTCGATGTGAGATTAATTGCTTGCCGTTTTGGCAGGGTTTCAGAATTGCCAGAGCTAGGTTGGGGACCATAAATTATCTAGGAATGGGATAACGGATCTGCTTTGTGGCTTTTGTCATCTTCTGAAATGAGGAACAGTCCTAAAATTAATTTTGCATGTATTCAGACCTGTGTAAACATGCAGACCTACTAAAGTGCTGACATGAAATTAAATAAAATGATCAATGAATACAGAAGTCCACATCATACAAAAAACACAGCACACAAATTCTGGCGAGGGGGCGTCCGTTCTGCTTGTTGTTGTAGATTGCTTGTTGAGAAAAATGACTCTGTTGGGAAAAAAATATTGTTCTATTGTTCCTGTGTGGTGCTGGGTCTGATGGAGTGGTACCTGTTTCTAAAGTGGTGTCAATTTCTAAAACAGACAGTTTCCTGGGTGAGACTCAAACTCATGGCCTTCAAATTATAAAACTAATGCACTACCTATGTTAATGAAGTATATGGCAAAGTGGCAAGTTTTAAAAGTATATACTTTTTCAGGTTTAAGATATTCTCTGCTATTTTAGATTACGCCTTTTTTAGGATGTTAGGACATGTTTGATCATTATTCTGATTGGATTTTGCTTTCAAACAATGTGTAGATAAGTAACATCAATAGGGCAACAGCACAAGCTGTGTTTTATCAGTATAATATTTATCTTGTTATGGTCTCACACAAGGCTTTTTAGATTGTAAAAGTAGTTGATAATAATTTGGATTTGTTGCAAGATTTGCCCTGATAACACACAAAGTCAATCTTGTTTTATAACCAAAATCCTTTTGTCTCTCCAATCACAACTCACAACAGCTGCTTTAGTTGATCTTTTTTTTTGCTGCATGAACAAGACAAACTAGAAAAATATTTTTTAACTATTAAAGTGACTAATAACATGACGGATGAAATAAGCAAGTAAAAGTGGAAAATTGGCAAAGATCCAGTTTGTCCATGCCCTTACAGATTTAAAGTCAATGCTGATAGCCAATCTCTCTCACAGTCTCACAACACATATGAGAAGCTAAGTGAGAGTCTTATAACCTTAACTATGTTACTTTTTGTGTTCAGGGGATTACCAGCCACCATCCACAAACACTTCCATTAACACATGTCCAAAAATAACTGTAATTTAAGTATTACTGAAATCTGAGAACTGTAATGTGCATGTAAAGTGTCACTATGATAAGGCCATAAATTTGTTCACTTATAGTGAGAATTAGCACTCAGATAAAGGTTTTCTGTTTTAAATATCAGCCTAAAACACCTTTGCCCCTTCTCAATTCATTCCAAAACTCCACAAGGTCTTCTGACCAAGACAAAAGCATGATCAGCATGCTTGGACAAATTACTGTATGAACATTTACACATCCTTTTAGTCTCTAAGAGCATGAAGGGAGATTCCATAAAGAGAAGTGACCCCATAAACATCACACAGCAGATTGGATATCATAACTGTTTTTTCAGCCTGCTACTGCTATAAAGATACTCATCATAGGCATATGCACACTGTGCTCTTGACAATCTCCGTCGTGCTTGACGTGGAAGCACAAACCTCCACATATTGTCGCGAACTTCTAAGGCCTACAGGTCCTGTGAGCATATTCTCCTGGGCTCATCATCACATGACCTTGCAGGAGCATCCAATCTCCTTTCAATCAGGCAGTGTTTAAAATGACTCTCAGATTCAGACACAGTTTGCTAAGTGTTAGTTTAGCCTCCGTGACACTATTGCCAAGCCTTGAATTTACCCATGTTTGCCTATCTGGTTTTTGGACTCTGTTTCTGTTTTTGAATTTTGTCTTTAGCCTAGTTTACTCTGTCTGCTCATCGCTCGACCCCTGTCTGTTTATTGGATAACTCTTTTGCCTGTTGTCAATCGTACCTCTGCCAGTGTATGTTTAAATAAACACAAGTGTTTTGCAATGCCATCTCCTAACCTGCACATGTGTCCAGTCACACGCCGACGAGGTGACTGAATGCTTTGCCTTAACCAGAACGCAGCAGGATCATGGGATGACGGCCATATGTACACCATGCCATAGTTTTTCTTACAGATTTTCTGGGAAGGTGCCGGACCTCACGACGGAGTGGAATATCCCCCAATTGGCTTCCTGTTCCAGTGCCAACTATTTTTTGAGAGCTTGTTAGAGCCCACACCAGCTGATGACATATGGGTGAAGTGAATGGTTCGCTGGCTCACAGGCCCAGCATGCCAGTGGGACAATTACCTCCTCAGTGTGGTACACCCAAGTGTCAGAAACGCTCTGCAATTTGGCAATATGCTTGAACTGCTCCATCAGGCCACCCAGAGAAAAAGTTGAGTGCTCCGAGGAGTGTAGAGATTTAGGAACAAGTATTAGGCAATGTATGCATTATTAGATATAATCCAATGTCAAATATGTCACAGTATAACAACTGTGTGTAGGCTGTGGTGGAAATTTGTTGATAAAACCACAATTCTTAAAGTAGTCCTTTAGAATCAGAATCTCCTTTTAAGGAATCATACAGATATTCAGTGTTACACTCAGAGAAAAGGACAAACGGCAGGCCACCCCCACCCCTCCTGCACTTTGCAGGGTGCATGGCCGTTCTTAGTTGGTTAAGTTCAGATAACAGCAAGGTCAAGAAATGTGTACATGCCATTGTAAATTTGTCAAAGTGAATGGTTTTTCTGTATAAAAGCAGCTGAATTGGAGCAGTGTTTCATAACGCTCTCCAGGTCTTCTTGGCTTTCATTGTTTCAATAAAAGCCTAATTTTTCTGCACTCCTTGGGTTCTAGAAGCTCTTTAATTTTCCTCGGTTATTGATGAAGTTTCCACGACAGGAGTTGTCTCGCAAGCCGACCCAGAAGAATGCAGCGACGAGCACACACCAGAGTTTTCAAGGCAGGCTGAGAAGGCGGCCTGCGTTCCAGAGCTCCTGTGGCAGGCTGAGAAGGTGGCCTGCGTTCCAGAGAGCTCCTGCGGCAGGCTGAGAAGGTGGCCTGCATTCCAGAGCTCCTGCGGCAGATTGAAAAGACAACGGCTGCTCCGGAGCCCTCTCCAGAGAGAAAAGGGGAGGCTTTTGCTCTAGAGCATGTGCCTGGCTTCGAGGATTATGTCATCACTCCTGTGCCAGGCTTCAAGGTTTATGTCATCGGTACTCAGCCAGGCTTTGAGGATCATGCTGAGTCCATACCCGTGCCAGAGTCCAAGCCAAAGTTGAAGTCCATGCCTGAGTCCAAGCCCGTGTGGGAGCCCAAGTCCGCATCCGTGCCAGAGTCCAAGTCCAGGTCCATACCAGAGTCCAAGTTTGAACTGATGCAAGGGCCAGAGCCAGCACTCACTTATGTCCAAGTCACAAGTTTCTGTCAAGGTCACTGAGCCTGTTCCAGTAGAAGTCACCGAGCCTGTTCCAGTAAAAGTCACAAAGTCTGTTCCTGTCACAGCTCAAGACACAGAGCCCGTTCCTGTCACAGTCACAGCTCAAGACACAGAGCCCATTCCTGTTACAGTCACAGCTCAAGACACAGAGCCCATTCCTGTCACAGCTCAAGACACAGAGCCCGTTCCTGTCACAGTCACAGCTCAAGACACAGAGCCCATTCCTGTTACAGTCACAGCTCAAGACACAGAGCCCATTCCTGTTCCTGTTTCTGTTCCAGTCATGCTCACAGAGTCTGCTCCTGTTCCAGTTGCACTCACAGAGCTCGCTCCTTTTCCAGTCTCAGAAACAGAACACATCCTGGTTCCTGTGCCTCCAGTTAAGTCTGCTTCTATGCCTGAGTTCCTGCCTGAGTTTCTGCCCATGCCTTCATTGATGTGAAAGTTTGGCATGGTTGAATCGAGTACTATGCCTGAGCATACAGGCCCCCCATGGAATAACTGTGTTGGGCGTTCCAGGAGTAGTGTTTTTTTTGGGGGGGTTCTGTCATGATCTGCTCCTCACTGCACGTGAGGCGCACTTTGTGGACTAATCTCTGTCACACTTAGTGCGGAAGCACACACTTCCACATGTTGTCGGGAACTTCTAAGGACTACAGCTCCCATGAGCACATGTTCCCAGGCTCATCGTCACGTTACCAGTGATTGGATGCCAGTGCATCCAATCTCCTTGTTTGCTAAGCATTAGTTTAACCTCTATGACATTATTGTCAAGCCTTGAATTTACCCGTGTTTGCTTATCTGTTTTTTTGGATTTTGTTTTTAGCCTAGCCTGATTTACTCTTTCTGCTCATCGCTCGACCCCTGTCTGTTTATTGGATTACTCTTTTGCCTGTCATTTATTGTACCACTGCCAGTGTGTGTTTAAATAAACACAAGTGTTTTACAATGCCGTCTCCTAACCTGCGCATGTGTCCAGCCAAACCCCAATGACGTAACACATACATAGTTAGCCAGTCACATCATATTATTTTATAAAACTCTGTTTTGCTGGAGTAAAAAATGATAAACTAAAAATATGTAGTGTAGCACATCATCTGCAGTGTAGTTAATGCTGCCATTCTCTGTGATCCATTGCTGTTTGGTAACAGGACTGACTGTGAAATCCAAAGAATCTGTTTTCCATCACACAATCCGTCATCCTTTTTTGTGTTTGAGTTTGTCTCAATAGCAGTTGCTTTGGGATTTGGGCATTGTCCATCATCCGTGGGCATTATACATGGCTTAGCCAACGGATCCTGCTGCCTCTGAGGATAGTCTTGATTGTGGTCGTGTAGCATGAAACAGCACTTCCATATTTGTCACATGCTGCCACCACTTGATGTTTAAGAGCTTGACCTGATCTCAACCCCAGTCAGCTGTCCAACTTTAGGCCAATATCCAACCTGCCCTCTATTTCCAAGATCCTAGAAAAAATTATGCTCATACCTACATAGGTATTCCTGAAATGTTTCAGTAAGGATTTACACCTCACCATAGCACAGAGACTGCATTGTTTAAAGTGGTAAGTGACCTACTACTAGCCTCTGATCAGGATTGTGTCTTGTGTTACTTGACCATAGTACAGCTTTTGATGCCATTGATCATACTATTCTCCTTGTTAGATTAGAAACTTTGTTGCAGTCAAGGAAATTGACTAATTGGCTATCTGAAGAGCATTCTCCCTATCATCTGGATATCCTGCTGATGCCACAGCATTCCATGGTCAGGAGCTCAAGAGAGCAAAATTGGCCTGTGATCTCAAGAAATGAGAACTGACATACTGTCAATTGCATGGATGTCTGTGAGCTCATGTGTGCAGCGGTGAGCGGAGAGTGCTTTCCTCCGGGTGTGTTACGCCGCCCTTGATGTTGCATGAGATGCATTCGGCTGGCTTCATGTGGCTCAGAGAAAACATGTGATAGCCTTAGCCTTCCCTGATTGGTAGCTGGTGTGTGATGGGTAGAGCTGTCTGATGGATGGGAATTGGCCATGATAAAAAAAAGGTTAGATGAAGGGGCACCCTGCTCACTCATGCATGGTCATGTTTGTCACATCTGTATTTGAATCAACTAGAAACTCCACTTCCCTACAGCCTTCACCACATACAAACATGGCAGACATGAACTACAATTCACAGCAGAACTAGGGCTCAGGCTCTCCATAATACTAATTACTCACAGATGTTTCCCATTCACGATCATCACCTGCAGTATATATGGACTCTCTATATTGTTCTCTCTGTATTGACTCTATATTGTTCACTCTCACAAGTCACAACTATTCAGTTCTGGACATTGCCAAGCCTGCTTATATGTGTTTCCCAATTGGTTTCTTGACTTTTGCCCAGCTATAACGCCTACGATTTCTGTCCTGCCCGTTGAACTCAGTTTTCAGATTGAACAATCGACCAAGCATGTGTAGTGACCCTGACTTCTGGATCATCCCTCTCGTTTTGTTTGCCTGGTAATCCCTTCTATCTGCAATTGTATCCTCCCCTGTCTTACTTCTTAAACCTGCCAATGTCCACCTGATGATGCATTTCCAATGGTTGGAACCATTTTTTGGGGGAAGACACTTTGAGTGACTTCAATGCAGCATATCCATTAACTAGACTGTGATGCAGTGATGCATTTTACATACAGCCACATCTATGTTGAGAGCTGTGTTGCTGCATGTGTATTGAAATCATGAGATAATATGGCAAGAGTAGGTCAGTGAATAAAAGAGAAATTAATTCTAATTAAGAATGACTGATCAGTGGCTTTTTTGACATATATGATCTGTGAGTTACGTTTTGTTTTTTGCATACCATCATAGTTAAAAGTCCATATTACTCCAGAAGACACATGGCACAGAACCACTCTATAGTGCCCTTCTAGTCACACTGAGTGCAACTCACAATTCATAGAAATTCATATAATCACTGTTAACAATTTTGGTGAGAAAAAAGCATCTCAGCATATACAAAACATCAAACCATCAGGTGGATGAGCTACAACAGCAGAAGATCACATCAGGTTCTACTCCTGTCAACCAACAGAAATCGAAGGTTATCAGGGGAACAGACTCACCCAGACTGAAAAGTAGAAGATCAGAAGAAAAAAAAAATCACCTGGTCTTTTTCGAGTCTTGTGCGAGTGACCATCAAAAACCTGGTCTGAATTAATGGTGCAGTTTTTCACTGTTATTTAAGGTCGCATTTTCAAGATACAAATATGTGCCTACAGAGGCGGGTGCACAACACGCATGCACTCTGCTCGTTACACACACAAGGATATGCAGCAGCACACAAACATGATTAAAAAGATTAAAAATAAAAATTGTTAATTCAAAATTTATCAGCAGGAAAATACTAAACATCTTTCAGAAGCCTGGACTTGATTATGCTATTTTTTCACTGATGCTGGTTACCTGAATACCGTTTCAGACTAGCCATACCTTTTTAGGGAACAGTAGCTAAAATGTTTTCTACAAGATAAAAATTTACATAAGCTTGCTTTTAACACAAACTCAGTGTTTAAAGTGTTTCTTTCTTTTGTCACTGATCACATTTTTTATAAGAAGCAGCATTTATCAATATGAAATATAATTTTCCAATATCAAAATCATGAATGTTATTCACATATAATTCTTTCTTTATATTGTATGACTAAATAAACTTTGAAGCAAAAAAGACTTAAGAAGTGCAGACTTTCTCCTTTTAGTGAGTGTGTATACATGTGTGTGGAAAATGTATTACACTGCACAACAAACTTTTTGCTTCTTGAACACTGTTGGGTGTTTCTTATAGACTTTTGGGTGCTGATCACGAATATCACATCAAAATTTACCCATCATGTACCGTTTCAGAGAAATCTTCAGATTTTTCATGATTTTTTTTTGGGCATGTCCAGGCATGGAATGAGGCCAGATTGGAAGCTGTTCTGTGGAAGTTGACATCCTGGGCATGCCTGGGCAGCTCAGGGCACAAGCGTGGCGCTGACTCAGCATGCTATAAAGGTGGCTTGCATACACCGATCCTGCTCATTTGTTAAATATAGATAGTCAGCCTGTATGTATAGTATCAGTATAGTAAAGTGTAGTATCTGTAGCAATATAACAGTAAGTAAGCTTGATGCTATAGATGTTTTGGTGTCGTGCGATATGTCTCGTCAATGTCGTAACAGCCACAATACATTCTGCTATATCTGTGGCGAATATACACTTGTGCCTCAGAGACGTTGGATGACTGCTCTTGTGAAGAAAGATTATCATCTCTATTTCGGCTGCAAAATTAGTGATCAAGACTAATCAAATGGGCGCCTCACATTTGCTGTGCGACATGTGCTGTCAGTCTGAGAGCCTGGCTCAGAGGCACTCGAAAGACGATG
>JAQQZR010000023.1:13472995-13491089 GCA_030068235.1 Notoglanidium macrostoma | reverse complement strand
CACACACACACACACATATATATATATATATATATATATATATATATATATACACACATATTTATACATTTATCAAAAATGTTCTGTTTCACTGGAAAATGTGTACTACATCTCCTATACATTTCAATAAATGTATCATGCATTAAACATAATTATTATGATTTGTCATTTTGTTATATATCAGAAAATATTCCTTCAATATCAGACTGTTTTTAGTTATAGTTCTTTTTTCACTTTTAGTTTTAGTTTAATTTAGTATACAGTGAGCTGAACTATAAATAATAAAATAATAGAACTAAAAATAAAATGCAGTTTTACAGTGTGCTGTGTTTGTTAGTTCAACTTCCACAGCCTCTTCAATTATTTTTTTCTATTATTAACACTCACCTGCATCTAGGTCTGCTTCAGCCAGCAGCACTGCTAGTGTGTAGAAGATGAAAATATTCCTAGATTATTAAAATAGAACAAAGTTATGACATATTCTGAGAGTAAATCTGATATTCAAACTGTGAATGTTATTCGGTGCCATATGCTAAAATTCATAACTGGCATTATCATTCATATTATTTGTCCATGTGAAATGGAGGGGTCCATTTCTGTCGAAACATGTTCACAATCAGAAACATGCACTTTTGCAGTGTTCACACAATTCACTCTGGACACACTTAAGATCAGTCAGTCCAGAGGAATGTGAATATCTATTTTTAATTCTTACCTAAGATTCAGAAGGTACGGTGAATAAGTTAATTCCTGATTGACAGTGTAATACATTATTTAATTATGCAGTATGTCTAACCTCGTTATAGAAGAATTCTTTTGTAAAGAAAATAGTATTCATTGTCTTCATTCACACAGTCAACACAACATATATAGCGTTATTATGTAAAGTTTCATTATAAAATTGCACAGCATCCAAGTTAAACAAACTCTTTAGTACATATCCTGACACATACTATAACCATCAGTCAAAACAGAATGGAAAACTTCAACATAGCAGCTCAATGATCATTATATAACCTTATAGATCTAATATCTCTGTGGCACATGATGAAGAAAGAAATAAAGCATAGGAATTCAATCACAAAGGTTATGACAAACAGTAAGCACAAGCAATTTACAATGAATAATCTTAAAGTTTATATACTTTTGTGAAGCTGCTTTGAGACAATGTCTGTTGTTAAAAGCGCTATACAAATAAAATTGAATTGAATTGAATTGAATTGAAGGTTCATAACAGCATAACGTACAATACACAGTACAAGCCTTCAAAAATATCTTATTACCTGGTCAACATTTTCAGAGGTTATGGTCTTTCTCGTATGCTGCAATGTACAGTACAGGGCTTAATGTTGCACTTTCACTGCTCCTGAGGAGTCATGAGATGCCCAGGCTTTTTATATGCATCCAAAGAACACTGGGAATGTGGGAGGAGAAACCTCTTATTGTGAAAGAAGAGGACAGGGCAAAACCAGCTTTAGCTTGAATTACATTAATTGTGTGGCTTAATGTAAGGATTTCTATCTCATTTAGTTTCCTACATTTTCCTTAAAACTTTTTCATTTCCCATCCCCATGGGCAAATCGTTACCTCACACTAAACCTTTTGTTTTCTGCTGCATATTAACATTAAAACTGCTACTACTGATTCACCCCACACAAAATAAGTGCTTAAAGAAACCCCCCCCTCTCTGTGGAAAGTTCAGTATCTACATTACACTCACTGAGGTAGTGTTGAGCTGATGCCAGGTACCAAGGTCATGGCTGTGCACTGAGCTGTTAGGTGAGGTTGATGACGGCAAACTTTGAACATTAGGCCTGAACCTGGGCACTGTGAATGTGTCCACTCTCTCGAGTCTAGTTTTTCCTGCATCACACTGGAGGAAAACACATGGGGGGATTCCCTGGGTCACTGAGGGCAGTGTTTTTGGACAGAAATGCTAATCTAATTAGGCTGTAAACCAATAGCAACCTGGCAGCAGATTAGCGGAATTTTTACTCTTTAAGAAGGTTGGTGATAGGGAAATGTGACTTATTTTTGCCTCTCATTGTCAAATGAGAGAAGATAAGGTTCCAGGCCACTGATTTGGGCATTGTAGATCACTGTTTTGAAAAGCATATGGCTCTGTTAACAGGAAGTTCCAGCTTTCTTTCAAAGTAATGTTTCCATGAGACCACTGTCTCAATGAATTAAAAGATTATTCCTCAGGAAAACCCATTAATTAATATTAATGCTTGTCTATCAAGATGTGTATACTGACCCATGTCAAAGTCACACATATCCTAACATTTAGATTTATGGCATTTGACAGACGCACTTATCCAGAGCTACTTTCATAAGTGTTTTGAAGTCTCTATTGATAAATGCACTCTGATTCTGGTTCACTGCTGGTTCAGCTTCCCCCTGACGCAGAAGCGGTATAGATAATGGATGGATGGATGTACAATCTTATTGGAAAAAAGAGGGGATTCCATACACACTGAAAACACTTTCCACACACTCATGCTTCTAATTCTTATATGTCTGTACTGGGAAGGCCATTGTGGTCATTCAATCTGTTGGGTCTTTTTGCCTTTTATCAGGCCGAAATGAATGCCAGAAGTAAATAGGTTGTCTCCAGACAAGACAGGAAGTCTACCCATCTGGGTTTTATGTTTCCTGGATTTGTTTGGGCACTTGTAGCAAAATAGAACAGGCCCCTCTCAAGCTGAACAGAGGTTAGAGTTGTGATAATGGGAGAAAATGGTCCTCTGTATTAGAGTTACATGTCACACGTCCTTCGTTCTGGTATTTAGAACTGGTCCAGTCTGCTCTCAAAGGAACTCTCTGTCTGTACACTAAAAGGATTTCTCTCTTTAAGTGTAAAGGGATAATTAACCTCAGTAAGTGCACATTATGGCTGCTTAGCTGTCTTTTAATAGAATTCATTTGTGAGGGAAGTTTTAGAAAGTTGGTAAGGTCAGATTTACATGTGCATGCAAGGAAGCCCCTGGACATTTGGGAATTTCTTTTTTTGTGGAAGGAAGTGATTGAATTCCTGAATTACACCACTCACACCCACACCCACTCCCACACCCACACACACCTGTACAGTTAAGTAAACTCTAAAGTACTGTACATCAGATCTGTGTGGAACCATTTATCCTCTCTGGACTAACTATTTACAAAGCCAACTTGGTAAATGGAGTATTGTAATTTAGACGCAATTTCCATTGCCTTCCGTCATCATGAAAAATTACACTCTATAGCCAGCACATACCAGATGGGATTTATTAAAAGGATGATAGTACTGGATGTTTTTTTAATATAGACAGAGTATCACATGAGGCCTATTGCTTGCATTGTGGGAGAATAATCTGCAGACAATTACTACACATCCTACAGAATTATTTAACAGAAAGAACCATTGGACTGATAGACATATTTAACAGATGGACCTATTTAACAACAGAAGCAGATTCTTCAGCAGGTTTGTTACATATACAAGAAGGTTGCCTTGGTGATAGCATACATATAAAATAAATAACATATTAGACACAAAAATCAACCACACTATACTATTAATATTTATTCAAGAGAAATACAATACAACAAATAAACATATAATTACAATAAAATAAACATAGTGAAATTGTACATACAATATGTGCAAAGTTGAAGACATGATGCAGGTGATGTACAATGGACTTGACTGCAGTTATTCTTTGTTAAATATCTGCTCAAAACATGGTGGATACCTGACCATCTGGACCATCTGACCACTGGAGCTAAGAGGCCCAAACTTGTTCCAGCATGACAATGTGCTTGCGCATGAAGCAAGCTCCATGAAGACATGGCATGCTCTAGATTGCGGTGGAAAAACCTGGAAACATTTGGAAAGAAAAACTTCAAAGGCCTCTTGAAGCAGACAGAAAAACTTTAATTACCCTCATATATGTGCAGTCTCTAATCCAGCAGTCAACATACAGAAGAACGCACTTCTTCATTCTCATGAACTACTAATACACACAGTATGTGTGTGTCACAGATGTTGTATGTTGCTTAGAACCAGTTCTTGCCAGTTTTGTAAATGGTTCTTGATATCTTGGTTTTGCAGTTCAGTTTACTGGCACATCATCTTCAAGCACAGGATGTTCCATACATATCATGCATACACATATCTACATTCCACCTTTTATCATATTTGATAATCCAACATTTTAGAGTCATTAATAAGAAAAACATTAATGGTCATTACTTCAAGCCAGCTTTCAATAACCACATCATTGACTAATAATTGGAAATGATTATACTGCTTTTTCTTGTGGGACCTTGGCACCCAGATTTAGCAATAGGAAGACAGAAATTCTCCATGAAATAGCCTTATTTAAACTCTCATTTAATGCTTTACAGAATGTCTCTCAGATTGTCCTCATCAGCAAATGGTGCATCATAATCTTCCTCAGTGCCACCTCTGTTTATTCTCATTGATCTTAGGAATCAGCTTTTCGTTCTCTCCTTGTTGAAAAATCTTGCTGCATTGTGGTGAGTAGCCAAACAGCTTACAAAATAACGTTGTTCATGGTACACTTATAAACATTAAGGTCTCCCCATGAGCAAATAAGTAGCCTTTCGCCTTTCTTCACGTGTTGGTGCTCAGAGAGCTGGCATGCCCAATCTGCACTTGTCCCACCTAAACAAGGCTCCAGAGTACCACCTTAACTCACAGGAGATTACATCTTCTCATCTATGGGTGTCTTGGGAAAGGGGTCCTTGTCCCCTCTCTCATCTCCTTCTCGTGGTGCCGGGATTATCACTCTCTTGCGATGTGTCTGTATATGCTGTATGTGTTGTCAAAACTGGCTGTCCTAATGGACAGGAACACTGAAAAAGGCATTTGCAAGATCAACAACAGAAAAATATTTGCTACCAGCTGGTATTTGGGATAGTGTAGTGTGCGGATTTTGAACATTTGGGGCATATGCATGAACAGCAGCATTGACTACTTGCAAGTCTTGAAAAAAAAGATTTTGGGGTGATCACCGGTTTGATTCCTTTAATTTGGCCTACATTGTGTTTCCCTGTTATCCATGGGTTTTCAGGCACACCTACTAGGCAATCAGAATCTGGGGTGAGGTGAGGAAAATTTGTGTGAGTGTGTTTGAACTAACTGTGCCATGATAATTATCTGGTAATTTTACAAATGAGCACATCTGTGAGCATCCCAAAATAATTGACTAAGGAAGAGTTTACAGTCAGGTCAAACTTAGGGTCTGCTCAAACATAAGGTCAAGTCTGCAGCAGTCAGTCAGGATTGGGTCAGGATTATTGTGGCTGACGTGAGCTGTGCAATGGAAAGCCTCAGGCAGCATGTAATCTGTTAGTACTAGATTTATCCATGTCCACCAGGGCCTGAGCAATTCCCAAAATATCTGAGGATGCCAACTTCCACTTATACACATAAATCGGGGGTGTGGAATTTAATTTCAACATAAGAAGATTACATTCATCCCCTTCTAAAGGGAATGTGTGTCATGATCAATCCCTCACTGCATGCTCAGCGCAGTGTGTGAATTTGGCCATGAACATGTGCACGTGTCGTGAAGAATAAACGCCTTTATTACACCAGAGTAACAAAGTGAAGTAATGTAAAATAAAAAGATGATCCCGTACAATTATTCTGAACTACCCTTTTTATACCAACAATGATGACAAACCCCTTTTTATAATTCACACTTTCTGGCTGCTCACCACCAATATTTACTATTCTCTTACTGTATCTGACTCCACCCTCTATCAAATCCCATTGGTCCAAATTTATTAGTGGCAAACATCCAGCAGGTCCCATAGGCCAACCCACAGGTGTGGCCTATTTTACAATGTAGACACGCTCTACTATTATATGAGAATCCTTTCAGTGGACAATTAAAAAATAAAAGGTTAACATATTGTAAGTGAGCACAACAGACGACAAGCTGAAACAGAGCCAGGAGGCAGAAATCTCAAAGGTGTCAGTCATTTTATTTTCAAAATGTGCAAAGAAGGAAAAATTACGTGGCGAATAAAAGTCCCAAATGTGCTCGTACTGTGAAGTGTCCTTGTACTCGTGTGCACGTGGCCGTGCAGCTCGCTTCCAGGTTTCAGATTCCGGCAGCTCGGGGAATCCTTCACATGGGGGCATCGGACAGCAACGTGTCAACTCGATGAAGATGGAACAGGTGATCTGCTCCTGATGAGATACTCATTGAATTCAGAGACCTTGTTAAGCTTACAGAAGTTGCTGCAGAGCTGGGGGCTTCCATTGGCCTTGGGCACCACGACAATTGGGCTGGACCAGGGGCTGGTGGACTCATCAATGATGCCATCTCAAAGCATTTGTGCGACCTCTGCCTCTTTAGCGTGACGTTGGGTCTCTGGCACTTGGTAGGGACACTGCCTGACAATGACTCCGGGAAGGGTTTTGATATTATGCTGTGCCACGTTGATCCGCCTGGGCTCGGAAGAAAAGACGTCCCGATACTGTGTGTCTAGCTCATCCAGGTCTTGACACTGGGATGGTAATAGCTTGGGTTCTGTTCATTGTTTCAACAGATTAATGTGCTATAATTTTTGTTCAGTTTGCTTACCTGGTTGCTGTAGGCGGTAGTTGACTGGTCCTACTTGCTCAACCACCGTGTATGGGCCTTGCCAACATGTGAGAAATTTACATGCGGCGCTGGGGACTAGGAGCAGCACTCTTTCGCAACCTGGAACTAGCGAGTATGAGCTCAGATGTTATAGACGATTCGCTGCTCCTTCTGGAAACACCAGATCTCGGATGATGGGGCCCAACTTCACGATCTCCCCCACATGCTTGACCACAAAGCAGAACGGAGAGGGTTGGGCCTACCAGGCTTCTTTGGCGATGTCCAGCAGCCCCCTGGGCCGCTGTCTAAATAGCAACTCGAATGGACTGAACCCCGTCGAGGCTTGAGGTGTTTCGTGGATGGAAAATAAAATGTATGGGAAAAGCAGTGCCCAGTTCCACCCCTTGCTTTTGAAGACCCAGAGAAGCATGCGTTTCAGGGTCTGGTTAAACCTCTCCACCAGGCCGTCAGTCTACGGATGGTATACAGACGTGCAGAGGTGTGTTGAACGTGCAGCAGTCGGCAGAGGTCTTGCATGAACCGTGAGATGAACGGGGTGCCCTGATTGGTGAGTATATCCTTCAGGATTCCCACATGGCTGACCAACATGACAAGCTCCCGGGCTATGTTGGGTGATGTCGCCTTCTGGAGGGGGACAGCCTAGGAGTATCGGGTGGCGTAATCCACAATGAGGAGGATGTACTCATGGCCACGGGCAGACTTTGGCAGTGGCTCTACTAGGTCCATTCCCATCGAAGGGGACTCTGATGATCAGGAGGGGGATGAGCGGTGAGGGTGCCAATTTGAATGGAGAAGTGTTCTGGCACTCCAGGCATGCTTGGCAGAAATGCTGTATTTCCACTAGCATCCCTGGCCAGTTGAACCGGTCTCTGATCTTCTCCAGTGTATTCTTCAGTCCCAGATGGCCTCCCAGCAGGTAGGTGTGGGCCAGGTGCATGATGGCTGGGGTCTTTGTTTGGGGGACAACGAGGAGGTCACATGTTTCCCCCCTTCATTGGCAGTGGTAATATTATAGGCCCCCACACGTGAAGAAGTTGGCCATGGGGAACTGACGTCTGGCAGGGACCTCTTACTCCTTGACCTGCATCACCTGGGCCCAGCAGTGCTTTAATTGTGTGTCCCGTTGTTCTTCCCTGGGGAGGCCACGGAGGAATTGATTGATAGTTACTCGCTAGACGATCTCCTCTGATGTGAGCTGATCTGGCTGCAGCCATCTCTGTGTTGTGCGTAGGAGAAAAGTTATTTTATTTTCAAAAAAGTGCAAAGAAGGAAAAATTTCAGTGAAAAAAATTCCAAAAAAGGCCCACATGTGCTCGTAAGGTGAAGTGTCCTGTGCATGTGGCCATGCAGCTTGCTTCCAGGTTTCAGATTCCTTCAGCTCGGGGAATCCTTCACATGAGGGGCATCGGCCAGCAGCGCGTCAATGGCGGTGAGCCTCACGGAGAGTCTAAACAGACAAAAATGGGAGAAAGGGAGACAAACCTTACATACACCAGTCTCATACCTCACTTGCTGTCGGTTGTCGCCGCTTCCCTTGTATGTACCGTCGCTGTGAGTTGGAGAGTGGCTGGAAATTCCTTTCCAGCGGTGCCAGGTTAGCCAACCCCACCCCTCTTATTACCCTCGGCTGACGTGTCACTAGGATTCCCTGGCTTCCTCTGGGAAATCCTGGCGGGGAAGAGCGTTTGCTTGTAGAGGTGGCGTAGCCACAATATTTATTTAAATGTTTAAAAATAATGTAACCATGCATAATATAAGTTATAATACAATTCAGTGTAAATATTTCAGTGTGCCCAAATGTAATACAATACATTCAAGTGAAAACATTTCAAATAGAAAGTGTAATAGTAAAGTGTGCATAGATTCAAATAATAATACTTCAGTGTGCTTATGTTTTCAAAACTAATACCAATACCATTCCAGTGAATGCCTACATATTAATAGATATGTACTTGTCAATGTGATTCAGAGTAACATATTTGGTAACATTTTTGGTAAAGCAATCAAAGTAAATTAATAAATTAATCAATAATACAACCATAACAGCATGCTCACGATTATCTCCGTCATGCCCAGTGCGGAAACACACACTTCTGTATTTTGCTTCTTTTACTACAGGACCACTTTAACTACTAAGGACTACAGTTCCCATAAGCACCTGCATCCAGCCATGGCCAACACACACTCCTGGGCTGAATATCACGTGACTGTCAATTGGATGCACGTGCATCCCATTCATGCACGCACACACACAGTTTAAAAGGACTCCCAACCTTTATTCTGCCTTTGAACTGTGAGTTTGCCTGCCATTTTTGTACCTTCGCCTCAGTGTTTAATAAACATGTTTGCTTTTATTGCAGTCTCCTTCCTGCGCTTGTGTCCCACACACGTGACAATGTGCTAATTAGACTGAAGTTTGTGCATGACATCTCTGCCTAGGAGATCTACAGGACAACAGTGAGATAATGAAAAGAAAATTTTAACTTCTTAGACTCACCCAATACAGCACGGGAGGGGAACCGTAAATTTCTCTAGGACTTGTTCCACCATTGTCAACATGGCTTTATGCAAGGTATCTTCCTTCTTCCTCATCTGGCTCTCTTTCTCTGCCAGTTACTTTTCAGCATCAACTGCATGTCTTTCGATGGTTTTCAGCTTGCTCACATCATATGGGCACTTTTGAGTCACCAGTATGCTAACGGACATTGTTCCTGTTTTCGAATAATTTGCCGGGAGTTCTTGCCACTGTCAGTGTTAAAGCTATACAGGTTTTTTTTTTTTTTTTCATCAGTAATTTTACAAGCAGGCTAAACTGAGCATCTACTAGCTACAGAGCCGTCATTCAGGTTCCACCATATTGAGATTGTGTCTGCTCCCTGAGATATACAAAAATGTTGAAATACTAAGAAAGTTTGTTGTAATAACTTAGTGCTTATTGTTAATGAAATTATTACTGATCAGCAGTTTAATGTACTGTGTTTAACAGAAACATGGATCAAACCATGAGTAAGTAGCATTAAACGAAGCTAGTCCTCCCAGCTATAGTTATATACACCAACCTCGTCTAACTGGCAGAGGAGGAGGCATTGCAGTGGTTTATAATGATCAATTGGGCATCACATAAAAACTAAATATTACCCCCAGGACCATATTCTGAAGTCCTTTGTGAATTTGCAGATTTTATCTCAAACCTGGTTGCGTCTTTAGACAAAGCATTAATTGTTGTTGACTTTAATATTTAAATATTAAAGCTCGGAATAAGCGTGCTCAAGCGCGGGGTTGAGTTTCAGCTGATGAACTGCCATCTATGATGAGACATCTGCCAGACATGCAGAAATTCAGGCAGAAATATGAGTGTCTGAGTGAGGAAAGGAGAGGATATGTTGAGTGTCTTCTGCATAGCAGTGGTATGAGAACCCATGTGATGATATTACCTCACCAAGAGATCTAGTATAGAGGTAGAACAGAAGAGGACCAAGTACTGAGCCCTGAGGGATGCCAGTGGAGAGCCTGCATGGAGCAGATGTGGATCCTCATATGACCAAACTTCTAGATAGGAAGCAAGCCACTGCCATGCTGAGCCATGAATTCCAAGATTCATAAGGATGGACTAGAGAGTCTTGTTGTTGATTGTGTCAATTGCTGCTGAAAGCTCAAGGAGGATGAAGACTGATAACTGATCAGGATCAAGATGAGTTTGGCTGGTCTAGCAGCTTGTAGCTTCTCAGTGACAGCCAAAAGGGCAGTCTCTGTGGAATGTGCCGCTTTGAAGCCAGACTAATTAGGATCCTGGAGGTTGTTCTGTGAGAGGTAGAGAGACTGAGATTGTAGACAGTGTGTTCAAGGATTTTTAGAAAGAGAAGAGAGAGGTGATATCAGTTGGTAGTTGTGTTTAGGTTTCTTCAGGATGGGAATAACCTTGGCTCTTTTGAATGCTGTTGGTATATGGCCAGATGTTATGGATCTATTGATGACAGTGGTGATGAAGGGGATAAGGTCTTGAGAGATGGTCTAGAGCAGATGTCTTCAGCCTTGTCCACAAATGGCCAGTGTGGTTGCAGGCTTTATTTCCAGCCAAATTGGAGCTGCACTTGATAGTTGATTGGAGCAGATGAACTTATTAGACAAGTGGAAACAGGTGTAATTCCTGCCTGGTGGGAATGAAAGTCTGCAGCCATACTGCGTCTTTGAGGAATAGGTTGAAGACCCCTGGTCTAGAGCATTGTGGAAGGGATAGGATCCAGTGGGCAGGTGGTAAGCTTACATGATGAGATGGCTTGCAGGATCTCATTTGTTGCAAGATTGGAAAACTGTGCCAGTAAATTGGAAGGGGAATCCTTAATGTGAAGTGAAGGAATTGGAGTGGGAGTGAATGTCTGACAGATTTGTGTAATCTTCCCATTAAAAAGTCTCCGGCAGTCAAGGTGGATGGAGCAGGAGGAGCCGATGGGTCGAGTAATGAAAAAAGATGTGGAGTTTATAAGGTTCTTGTGCAGAGATTTCTACCTTTTTTTTCTTGTAGAAGGCAGTCTTAACAGAAGTTACATCAGATGGACAGGAGATCACCTTAAGAAGAGAGATCTGTATCAAGGTGTGATTTCTTCTAATTTCTGTCTGATGCTCTTAATTCTCTTTGATTGTTAAACAACACTTCCGATAGCCAAGGAGTTTGGGGAAAAAGAAATCAGAAAAGTGAGGAGAGGAGAGTGTCAGTGGCTAGCTCTAGTGTAAGAAAGGAAAAGGAGTCAGGGTCTGGAAGGTATGATAGAGTGCAGGAAGTGAGAGCTGGAGGGGAGATAGAGTGGAGGTTTCACAGAGTGAAAAAGAAATTTTGACAGTTGGTTTTTGGCAGAGTAGGTAGGGTGATGGTAAAGGATACTAAGTGATGATCAGAGATGTGAAGTGGGATAGCAGTGATATCTGAAGCTGGGGAAGGATGGCTGAAGACCAGGTCCAGGACATTTCCTCCTTTGTGTGTGGGAAAGCAGTTGTTGAAAATCAGAGAGAAGGAATAGAGAAGAGGATGAAGGCAAGAAGACTGGAAAGAGGATGAAGGCAAGAAGCTTGTCAAGGGGGAGGTTGAAGTCTTCAAGGAGAGTGAGAAGGGTGTTGTTGGTACAGCCACAGCACCCCACTCAGCACCAAGCCTGCTGTAGTTTGAGACTGGGTCCAGAGATGAACATCCTGGAGAGGCTGTCAGCGTTTCCATGCTGGGCTCCCGCTTGATGTTTCACCTGGAACGAGAAGTTCTGGTGAGAGAAACCAGTGACATGAGTGATGATTGACAAGAGTGAAATAGTAGCAAAGCTCCTCTACCACCCACTTAATGGCCAGGGTTTTTAGTTCCATGATTGTGTATTGTCATTCTGCCAGGGTCATTGTTTGACAGATGAAGATAATGGGGTATTCACCAAGTGGCCACTGGCAGTGCTGAAGGGCATCTTCTGCCAAGCCTCAAGGGTGAGAGATACCTGCCAATAGCCCTTTGTCAGGCCAGGATGGAGATGAATCAGGCTTTCACTAGCTTCCAGATGAGGTCAAACACTCATGGCAGAGAGTAGCTGTGAAACTCTGTAGAACTGTGGAGACGGTGTTCATGTTCCTGAAATCATTGCAGAGCCTGAGACTATTGTTGGGCTGGACCAGGGCCTGATGGACACCTCGATAATCCTGTCCTGGAGCATGTGCACCACTTCCTCCTCAATAGCCTGGCACCACACTTCAGGGACGCACACACTCACACTTTGATGTGAACCCACTCAGATTACCTAGAGATGGAGGTAACAGCAGCTGTGAGGGCAGGTACAGGCCCTATGCAGTGCTTCAGAAGGTTTATATGGTAAAGTTGAGTTGCAGCTTGTTTACCCGGCTGTTGCGGGCAGTAGTTGACTGGGCCTAGTCTCTTAACAACTGTATAGTGGCCCTGCCAGTGTGCCAGGAAATTGCAGGCGGTGCTGGGAAGGAGCAGCAGTACTCAATCACCCGGCTTAAACTCACATGGTTGAGCAGGGTGATTGTAGGCTTAGTGTTGTTCTGCCTGGGCAGCTTGCAGGTGTTCTATGAGTGGGATAATTATCAATCCTCTCCTGCATATCTTTTACTTACTCACTGAGTAATTTGTAGGGTTATGCCTGCTCCTCCCAGGTCTCTTTGGCAACATCTAACAGGCCCATTGGTCACTGGCCAATCAGCAGCTCAAAAGGGGTGAAGCCAGTGGATGTCTGGAGAGTCTCCCAAATGGTGAAGGAAACATATAGCAGGGGTAGGTCCCAGTCTAATCCTTCTACCTCTACCACCGATGTAGCATTCTCTTCAGAGTTTGGTTGAAATGCTCTACGAGTCCATTCGTCTGCAAGTGGTAGATTGAAGTCTGCAGATGTTTCATCTGCAACAGCCAGCACAGATCTACCATGAGCTTGGAGACTAAGTGTGTGCGCTGGTCAGTGAACAGGTCCTTAGGGATCCCCACACGACTGAAGTAGAGGGCTAGTTCTCGTGCGATGTACTTAGAAGTGGATTTGCTAAGGAGCAATGAGTGTGGCCTGGGCCGGCTTCCAGGGAGGGGTTCTCTGGCACAGGGGACACTGCTGGAATTGCAATTGTTGAGAGCTAGAAATTTTACAGCCTACTCATTGTCTATTGATAGTGAGTATTGTAGGACAATGAGTGCAAATAACTACTTCTGTAGTTCATTTGACTTATTGACTGAGTTCTCTCTCTCTCTCTTCCTTTATGCATTTACATTATGTCAGACAGACATTAGGTGAATAGATATTGACAATGGAGACAGTGAAATCATACCAAGGGTATTATTAGAATATTCATAATTTACAGCAATAATTACAGAGATCATTTAAAGAGATTTACAGAAAGATTAGTGGATTGTTAGACTAATTTCTTTTCCTTTTTTTTGTATAATTATTCAACATCATAGATGTGTGACGATGTGTGTCTGTCAAAATTAAATATTATGGTTACAAAGTACTATTATGGTTGGAGTACTGCTAGGGTTTCCAGATTTCTGTAAAAGCTGGTATATTTTTCTTGTATTATGCAGTTTGTTTTTCAAATGAAATGTATTCTGTCTTTTAAGCCACAAGGTAATATTAACCAATCTTACCACAATACTATTGATATAAAATACCTTTCCGCTGAAAAATACAGCTTCACTGAAAATATTTTTTAAATGCTAGCAATATTGTAAAATTATATTGTATCCTACAAAACTAGACCTATCCTTTTTCCTTGTTTCTTTTCAAATGGAAATGAAAAACATGCCTGATCCTAATTGGTCAGTTCTGTTTCTTACCTTTTTTATAAACATACATAATGGTGTGTGTGTGTGTGTGTGTGTGTGTGTGTGTGTGTGTGTGTGTACTGTGTTAACCATGCAGGAATAACAATTGTTTTGGAAATACTAGTAGCTAGTCTTACTAAATTTCACAATCTACTGTATGGTATATGAAATACACTAATTTAATTGACAAAGCAGGGATAACATTTTCGCTGGCGATAAACATCAATATTGGTAGATATGGCCAAGGGTGATGTCTAAAACAGAGGCAGGGGAGTTCATGTTTAAGTGTGTGTGTTATGTTGGCTTCTCAATCTCCATCTCTTTCAGGCTCACAGGGAAACTGGAATGTACTGAATGGAAAAAACACACATATAAGTAGGCTGCAAGTAATAATACGAAGGTGAGAACTATCACTCATTACTTGTTGGTACAGCCTACTGTCTCACTCTGCTCACAGCCAATGCTTGACCACATAACCACATAAATTCCCATATGGTTTATATGAAGTGCAAACAGGAAATGAGAGTGATAACCAAAAAGGTCCATAAATTCTGGACAGGATTCTCTCTGGTGGTACATTGTCTCTGAACAGTGTCATAGGTGCCAAGTACAATATTTTATATGCATTACAGAAAGGACCCATAAAGCAAACTATTTTTGTACTGTGTGCTTTTTGCATGTTTAAATGTGAAATATTTTAACAGTGTAATTATGGATCATATCACTGCAGTGTAACAGTTTCCCACAAATATTTTCCCTATGGTTGGTGAAGCCAAAACCCTATAGGGTGGTCAAAAATCTTGAAGTCCCAGTAAGACAATTAACACAATTATAATAGCTAAATAGGGTGAATACTTTAAAGTGATACACTTTCTGTTCATTTACATTTTGCATCATGCTAAATTATGATCTAAATGGCTTAAATATCAGATCAATGTAAGTAAATAGCCATAAGGATAAAGATGATAAAATGTAAGTATATCACTTTACATGTATCCTCTTCTTGTTTCCCGCTGCCTGTTTTTTTATTTGGTTGGGTTTTTTTGTTTTGTTTTTTCAAGTTTAATTGACTTGGTGTTATACAATGATGATTATGTGTTCCCTTAATTTTTTTGAGTAGTGTATTTCGGATAGGTCTTTAGTTAGTGGTGAGCTATTCACAAATACTGATACTAATGGGGGGAGGCCTAATGTGTTTCTTTTAGGTTGATTTTAGAGCATATAATGGATCAGAGCTGTAGAAATTCAAAGAAATGTTTATTTTCTAGTCAATGAGACTTGGTTTGATATGGAAATGATGTAAAGGTATTGTTTTGACATATGTGTTTAAGATGTGTAATGTTTTTTAACTTCCTGCGTGATGTTTGTTATCTTCATTATGTTTGCAGACTCGGGGTTCTGCCACATGTGGGAGTGTGTTGGAGTGGTTAATTTATAGTTTATAAAATTTCCACTAAGCTATTAGAGTTGCTGCAATTGATGGGCTTTTGAGGCAGGGGTGGTGCTAATAGTTGAGATGAGATTCTGATCTTTTTGCATAGTGCCTGTTCAGTTTCTAGCCATATCTCATTTATCTGACAGGGTTTTATGTATTTGATTATATGTTGGAGGTGGTTAGTAAGGTAATATTGATGAAAGTTTGGGGCATCAAGTCATCATGATATTTGGGTCTTTGTAAGGTGGTTAATTTGATTCTGGGAGGTTTGTTTTTTCATGAAAAATTTGTGACACCGTAATTGAGTAATTTGAACCAGGAATAGGGAGGTGGAGCTGGGATTATGGAAAATATGTAATTTATTTTGGTTAGTATGTAATTTTTATGGATGCTATTCTTGTATTGTGTAACAGATAACTGTACAACTGTGTTCTATCTTTTATCTCTATGGCCCAATCCCAATTCCTCTCTTAGCCCTAGCTTGGCCCTACCCCGCAATTTTGTGCTGTCCCGTGTAGGTTAGGGTGTTCCTTTTGTTTTACCCTTCAAATTGAGTGGTAGAAGAAAATGCCTAGAATGCTTAGCAAACTGAGGCAGAGTAAAATGTAAAATGGCTACCCGTGCAGAGAAAGAAGCCCATAAATGTATGATATCTTCACAAATAATCATGCAATTTTTTTTTATCAATTGAAATGTCTTAATTTAATGTAGATGCAAAGGAACATGTAATTCTGTTATAAAAAGAATTTCAGAAAACTCACTATTCATGATGTCAATAGAACTTTGTGTATCATTGTTTAATGTTTTGAGAGTAACAGTAATTTATTGTCCCATTTATGAAGCTTGAAAAATTATCCAACAGAAATATGATCTTGTTCTGTTCTGCAAAAGTGGTTAGACTAATCACTATAACAGTTGCTAATTATGCAACGAGTACCATTTTATTGAAAAAGACTTCAAACCCTACCCCTTGTAGCTCTGTTATGAAGGGCCACTTGCCCAGTCCAGGGAACTCTGAAACTAGGGGTACGGCCAAGGGGGAATTGGGATTGGGTCTATGATTTAAACAAAGTTATTTGATTTGTAATGGCGCCCCCAAGAGGTACGGATGATTTTCTCCTCGCTATTCACCGGCTAAACCTGGTTGCCTGTCTACAAGACACGCCATATTGTCAGCCTCAAAGAACCAATAGGTATGTCCATTTGAAATATTTATTTTGCGTTTGTCCTGAAATTGTATTTGATAAAATGCAGCTGATAACAGCTTTTGAGATTAGTTCCATTCCAAGCTTATTTCCAATAAAAACAAAACATTGTGGTGTAACTAGCTAGGCTAATATGCTAACAACCACGAAAGCTGTGCATTGAGTCTCCTAAACCCGGAGGCTTACCGAACACTGAGTGTTAGCATTCAGGCTACAAGCACCGTGAGCATCGCTTCTGGTAAGCTAGCGCACTTTCATGGGTAATATTGTTTAACCAAGCAGTGTAGATCCGGCGCTTAAGTTCATTTGTCTTTGCAGATAAGAAAGTTTGCGGCTCTGATCACTTGTTGGGAGTTTTAGCGAGTTACTACCACGTAAACTAGCCAAGGCAAATTGAGTGGTATGTGGGGTCGGGTCGGGGGGTAACTTGGGTCTTTTTTTGTGTGTGTTTTTTGCTCCATACACGATGAAATTTGCCTTTCAGTTTTTAAAAACCAACTGTCGCTGGATCGTGTTTATCAAGCGGCAGTTCTTTGTGTAATTGCTATTGCTCGGCAGTTTTAAGCAAGCAGCAGGAGTGTAACTCGCTAAGCTCATTTAACACGACGAGTTAACCACCTTAACAACCAGCCTAAACCTTGTTGTCAGATCCGGTAATGCTGCGAGAAACGTTATCATGATGATAAATTTCTGCTTCACGGCATGACACTTTATTAGAAACATTAAAGCTGCCTGGAAAAAAAATCCGAATAATTAAGAGCACTGTTTACATGTAATATTAGTGGAGGAAGGGGGAAAAACATTTTCTGTTAACCAGTTTACAGATTAACCATCAGAATTTTAAACAGCCTCTCGGTTATATTTATGTATCCTTTAAATGTATGCTTTGATTCTTGTTCACATTTAGGTATTTCAAACTGATATTGCAGCAGTAATAACTTGGAGGTCTTTATCTGTACTTTTTGTAATTCACCATTTTTCAGTAATCATGGGATTTTAGTAATCAGTCATTTTAACTAATTCTCTGCAGTAAAATTCCTGTAAGAACCAGTAAACTTCACAGATGAACAACCCCTAATCCAACCATCCATTACACTGCACAACAAAGTTTTTGCTTCTTGAACACTGTTGGGTGTTTCTTATATATTTGTGGGTGCTGATCATGAATATCACACAAATTTATTCAATCACCGTTTCAGAGAAATCTTCAGTTGTGTCATGATTTTTTCTCATATTTGTATATATCGCTCATTAGGCGATCCACATCTGGACAGTCCGAATTGAATGATTTGGTCAGAGATTTGGATCTGTCAGAAGCAAATGCCGAGCTGCTGGGTTCGAGACTGCAGGAATGATGTTTGTTGTCGCCAGGTACGAAAATGTCTGTGTTTCGAGGCCGACATCATGATATAACCAAATTTTTTGCACAAGTTGACAGTCCATTATACCAGGTACAGCTGGAATATCTGTGGAGATCTTAAAGTCGTTGCTCTGTTACTAGGACTGCAGCTCGGCTATACAAAGTACTGTTTCA
>JAQQZR010000023.1:13458124-13468869 GCA_030068235.1 Notoglanidium macrostoma | reverse complement strand
CCCCCCCCCCCCCCCCCCTACCTTTGGCTAGCTTTCAGTGCCTTAGTCTAATTTAATATGCCATGGCATGATGATGGAATTTTACAGATACTCCTTTCAGTTCTTCTGATCTTGTCGGTGTTCATATGGACTAGGTCATGTTTATGTACACACATGTACTTGACCTTGTTTCTGTGACATGATGTTAATTGCTGAATATTAACTCTGTGAACATCTTTGCTTTCTCATAGGCCTGACAGAAACATCACCACATACTTATAATGACTGGCCCAGTGACCAGCCGATCCCGGGTTTACCCAGACGTCAACACACTGAGACCTCGGGAGTACTGGGACTACGAGTCGCATGTTGTGGAGTGGGGGTGAGCCTGCTGGTGGTTGTTTGTGGTGGTGAAGATATAGTACAGTGGGCTAAAACAGTCCTTTAGGTGTTTATTCCATTATGTTATTGATCTTGTTTTAAGCCCATTTAAGAAAGCTGAAACATGTAAATTATGCAGGACACGGTCAAATTATTACTGGGCATTACTGCATATTATGGCTCATGTATGCAAACATATCTGTAAATTCTTAATGTGTAATTTTGAACAAAATTGTTTACTTTTGTTACGTCACAAAAAACTGGAGTATCAGAACTTAGTTTACATGTTTGTTTACCCTTTATGCATTTTGTGTAGGAGTTCAGTCTTTTTTTCTTTTCTCCCTAAAGAAAATGTCAGATAAGACAGTCTACTTTATATTATTAACCTATTATATTATTAATCTGCTAGGTTAGTACCTCAGGTACTAACCTGTTTATGCACTTGCAAATATATAATTTAAGAGGTGCATTTTAGTAAGAAATATTATGAAAAAATGCAAAAAATTAAGTAGGCTGAAAATGAAGTGTAAGAACTAACTACAATTAATTAATACCAATTCTATCTATGAAGTGATTACAAAAATGCTGCTTGCTTTGTTGTACTGGTTAACTCAGTCATAAACTTGCATACCAGGTTTAACAATCGCCACATCAGACTAACATACAGTGGTTATTGTAAAATCATGTTTATTATTATATTTTTGTTTTTTATATTTAGTTTCAATAAAACTGTTACATTTTTAACACACCATCTTGCATTTGTTTTTAAGGAACCAAGATGACTACCAGCTTGTTCGTAAATTGGGGCGTGGAAAATACAGTGAAGTATTTGAAGCTATCAATATCACAAACAATGAGAAAGTAGTTGTTAAAATACTAAAAGTAAGTACATTAGACTACCTGTTTATTGGTATGGGCACCTGTTTAATTGTGTATGGTGTGTTTATCATTGACTAATTAATATATTTGTTAAATAACTGAAAATTGGGGGAAAATCGGAAATGACAGTGTGAGTGAATGGTGGATGTTTACATGGATGGATAATATGATGGAACATCATATACACATAATGATGTCGTAGGAAGTCTTTGAGAACTGAAATTGGAGTTCATTCCAGTTTATAGGAGCGTAATATAGCTGAAGAGACTAGACATCTTGCATTACATGCCATCCCAATTCTCATTTTCCAGCTCACTGATGAGCATCTTTGCCAAATAAGCTTGTTTGTATTGTGAGCTGTAAAAAAAAAAAAAAAGAAATAAGATTTGTAACTCAATCCTGCTGGCATAAACCCAAATTAAGAGAGGGAGACCAATGAATTCCTCTTTCTTCTTGCAACTGAACATGGCTCCAGATTCATTCGATAGCATTTTGTGAGATGAGAGGTTTCTTTCATTTATGTGATAAATGCTTGTGGAGATTAGCCACATCTCTCTTAATGTAGCCAGGATTTTATATTGAGCTTCCCATTACTGGAGACAGGATGGGATGAGTGCAACATAATCAGTAGCTGGAATTGAAAATGTTTTTGGACTCAGTTTTTCTCTTTTTTTTTTTTCTTTCTGTCTACAGCCAGTAAAGAAGAAGAAAATAAAACGTGAAATAAAGATCTTAGAGAACCTTCGTGGTGGCCCAAACATCATCACACTTTTAGACATTGTCAAGGATCCAGTGGTAAGTATCAAAGTACATTAAGAGTACAATGCAGTTAATATTTATTTTGATTTAATGAGCTATGATTAAATTAATTTTATTTAGTTTTATTTTGTTTAATGAACTTTTGAGTCTGTTATTGTTGTGTGTCAGGGGTTATTGAATAAAAATAAAATGGTGGATAATACAAACTTATTTTGATTTTAGTAGTTATTGACAAGTGCTCTAAGCTTATTTGGAAAAGAGATGTGTTGGAATTTCAATGTTTTTGTAAGAACAGTTGACTAGTTTCTTTTATTTTTCCTCAAGTCTCGAACACCTGCTCTGGTTTTTGAACATGTTAACAACACAGACTTTAAGGTGAAACTCTTGTTCCCTTATATAAAACTTAGTCATAAATGGTATATAGATGGCAAAGTAAGAACACAGCTTTTTTCTTAATTTTTCACAGCAATTGTATCAAACACTATCAGACTACGACATCCGGTTCTACATGTATGAGATCTTAAAGGTAAGTTGTAGTTGTTAGTACACATTAAAATGGCAATTAGCCGGTAATTAGCAACATTATTGCAATTACATTCATGCTATATAAGCTTGTTGATGTCTTATGGCACAGAAAGAAATGATGCTCAGTGGTTGATAAATCATATGACCAGCGTTTCTGTTTCTCTCATCCACCTATAGAGGGATGTGTAGGCATATACTAGTTTGGGACATTGAGGACTATTTTGCCTATAATGGTTTGAGTGCCAGACTCCATAGAACGGTTTTGAATTAGAAAGTTACTTTTATGTGCGTACTTGAGGGTGGCACAGAAGTGCAGTGGTTAGCCCGGTCACCTAAAACAAGAAGGTTCTGGATTGAAATCTGCTGGCTGATTACCCAGTACATCTTTCACACCTTTCTGTGTGGAGTTTGCATGTTTTTCCTGTTGCTGTGTGGGTTTTCTCCACTTTTCCTTCCACAGTCCAAAGACATAGATTAGGTCAACTGGCTACTCTGGCTACCCATAGGTGTGAAAGGTTAGCCCTGCAATAGATTGGCGACCTATCCAGGTTGTACCTGCCTCTTGCCTGAATTCAGCTCGGATTATTTCCAGCTTCCCCGTGACCCTGACAGATAAGTGGTATAGATAATGGATGGATGGATATGAGTACTTGACCTCAGTGGTTTGAGTGGTGCAGAGCTGACTCCTGTCAGGTTAAGAGGTTTGTAGCTGTTATCTCACTCCCACATTGAGAATCATTTTGCTGAGTATGTTCTTCAGTCTGGAAGACAAATTAATATAAGGGATATTTGGTCAAGTTAAGGACACTTTTTCTGTATTTCTATGTAAAATATTTAGGTCTCTTATTTCACCATTTGTTCATTTAGTAGTATCTTATTCATTGAATACCTGAAAAAATCCTCTCCTCTTAGGCCTTGGACTACTGCCACAGTATGGGAATCATGCACAGAGATGTCAAACCCCACAACGTCATGATTGATCATGAGCACAGAAAGGTATTGACCTTCCCACCTCTGATCCTCATTTGTTAGGTCAATGTGATCCTTGTTACATCCTAGATTTCTCCTTCAGAGAATGGGGCAGTGTTGCTTATCTTGCAAGTGCATGATAAAATATTCACAACCACATCAGTGATATTAACCAACTGACTTGCAATGCAAAGGGACCAATAAGATCTCTGAGAACACCCAATATCACTGGTATGACATTGATTAGCAAGTCCTTCATGCTGTGTTTTGGAAAGACTAAGACCATAATGTGGTGGTTGTTTTATCAGCTTCGTCTGATAGACTGGGGCCTTGCGGAGTTCTACCACCCAAGTCAGGAGTACAATGTCAGAGTGGCCTCCCGATACTTTAAAGGACCTGAACTGCTTGTTGACTACCAGGTTGGTGTGTGTTAGGTCTGTGAAATTCCTTTTAAAAATTGCATTTACAAAAGGGGGAATGATCATTTTCTTATGCCAAAAGTGGAATGTCTTTATAATGTTTTTAAGTACTGTATTTACTGAAAAGCTGTATTACATACATTTTTATGTACTTACCCACAGTTATGTCTACTTGTTGGTGTTGCATAGTTAGATTATAGTATGTATATAGTTATATGTATAGTTATGTGATGTGTAATGTCCTTTGATTTGTGCTCATCTTCATGCAGGTATATACAGTGGGTTCAGAAAGTACTCAGACCAATTCACAGGGTTATTTCTGGACCAAAATTAGTGTGCAATGGTACCTGCAGTTGAAATCAGAAGTTTACATATACTTAGGTTGGAGTCAATAAAACTAAAAATAATTTTATTTTTAATTGACTATGTCACAATTCTATTGGGTCAGATTTTTAAATGCAGTAAGTTAACTGTGCCTTTAAACAGCTTGGAAAATTCCAGAAAATTAAATCAAGCCTTTAGGCAATTAGCTTCTGTTAGGCTAATTGAATGATTGGGTCAATTGGAAGTGTACACGTGGATGTGTTTTAAGGCCTTCCTTCAAACTCAAAGCCTCTTTGCATGGCATCATGAGAGAATCAAAAGAAATCAGCCAAGAGTCATTGTTGGGAGCAAGTTCCAAATGCCTGAAGGTACCACGTTTACCTGTACAAACAACAGTATGAAAGTATGAAACACCATGAGATCACCAACCATCATACCCCCAAGAAAGAAAAATTTATCTGTTTGGCCATAGCAACTGTTAAGTTTCTATTCAGGTTCAATCTCTTTCATACTCCGTAACCGTCTCTCTCTCTTCATCTGCGTGACAATCGTGCTTGGAGAATGATCTTAACAGACACAGGGTCGTGTTAAACTCTAGGAGTATTTATACAGGAACACAGATGTCACAGATGCCAAACACCTTGTTTGGTCAGAACATGACATGACAAAAGGTTTCCAGCGTTAAAAGTAACAGAGATGAAACAAGGACAGTATTGTGTTCTTTACGATAGCTAACCTAAAGAAGCTTGGTCGTGTCATAAAGACCTAAATTACCACAGGACACAGAAAGGACAGCTGGACATCATAATACCTTAGTCGGGAAAGCCAAGGTGACAACACAGGCAGCAGGGTTACAGGATCAAAGGACAGGACAGACACAGAAAGGAAACAGCTAACATGAGACAAGATTTTCAATCTAACAGCAACCATTGTTATGTTTGGAGGAAAAAGGGTCAGGGTTGCAAGCTGAAGAACACCATCCCAACTGTGAAGCATGGGGGTACCAGCATCATGTTGTGGGGGTGCTTTGCTACAGGAGGAACTCGTGAACTTCACAAAATAGATGGCATCATGATTGAGGATATTTGTGTGGATTTATTGAAGCAACATCTCATGGCACAAATGGGTCTTACAAATAGACAAGGACCCAAAGCATACCTTTTGGGTTGTGGCAAAGTGGCCATCACTAAGACCTGACCTCAATCCAATAAAAAAATTTGTGGGCAGAACTGAAAAACCATGTACAAGCAAGTACACACCTAAAAATCTGACTCCGTTACATCATTTCTGTCTGGAGGAATGGGCCAATATTCCAGCAACTTATAGTGAGAAGCTTGTGGAAGACGGCATAAAAAGAGTTACCCAATTTAAATAAGACAGCAAATGTTTTCTAGGATGTCAGGAATTTTTAAAAATTGATTTTAAATGTATTTGGCTAAGGTGCATGTAAACTACTTACTTCAGCTGTACATGAAACATTAACATGGATATTAGCTACTGTACCATTAAACAACATGCCCAAAGTGACTTGCATAGAAGAGACATACAATGTTAACATTAACATCATGCTAAAACACCATACATTTTCACCTGTATTGCGTCAGTCACTACAATGCTGCTGTCAGTAAAGCCAAAAAGGTAGATTATTAATAAAAAGATAAGTAATAACATTAAAAACAGTTCTAGAGTCTAGATTATTCTTTCGTGAAAACACCACATTCTCTTCTCTCACCAAGATATTGGCTGTCTCTGTTTTTCTTCTGGCATCACTTCATTTTCCACACTTCAGTCCTGACTGTGATTGATAATTAAATGATTACCTATATTTAAGCTAAAGTTACTTTAAGTATTTCATGTTTAAAAGTTATATCAAGCTTAATATCATGAGTCATCCTGCTCTTTCCTTTCAATACTGGGAAAGAGCCAACTGATTTTCCTCCTCATTGTTTGTCAAAGATGAAAAATGCAAGTTGTGCAAACAGCTCTGTTTTTGCTCATATTTGCATTGTTTGTGTTAAAACTTTCAAACAAAACTCTTCAAGGTTGTCAGTCTCATATGTGGAGTTGTGTCCATGCAAAAGCAAGTTTTTAAAATGTTTGCTAATTATTTTTTAAAACAAAGCTAAAATGTTACATTTATAAATGTAAATATACAGACCCTTTATTAAGTACTTTATAGAAGCAGCTTTGGCAGTTCTTACATCTGTGTCTTTATTTGAAATTTTTTAATAAATTTGACAAATTCAGCCAACTCTTCAGCTCAGAACTTCACACCTGGATAACAATACAAATTCCTCAATTTGGATAAACCAGATGACCATTATAATAAATAATAATCCATAATTATTCACCAGCTTCAGACCAAAGTAGAGAACAAATAAATAAAAAATAAACCCATGCAACAGGAAAAAGCTAAATCAACATCAATCTACATTATTACTCATTACCTATATGGACTGTCTCATACACTGTATACACTCATATTCTATTTCTCTCTTGAGTGTCTGCAATAGAGGAGATGGGCTTCTTTTGTTTCTCAGATTGGAGTATTTGAATTACACTACACACCAATTTTTTTGAAAAGTCTTGCTTCCTGAAAGGTTTTTGCTGATTGTGATAGGTACCTACTGGGTATGCACAAATATAGTTTTGGTTTTACTGCATCATGTAGGACCTCTGAGAAGTAGACATTTATATGTTTACTTACAATAACGTATTTAGTCACCTTTATGTTTCGCATAAGCTATTAAATTCAACAGAATTAGAATTGTTTTGATCCTGATTTTCTTTTGTATTCAATGTCTGGTTATGCGAATTCGCTATTATGCGAATGAATTATGCACAGATGAAACACTGCCTTGTATAGCCGAGCTGCAGTCCTAGTAACAGAGCAACAACTTTAAGATCTCCATAGATATTCCAGTTGTACCTGGTATACAGTACGTGCTCCAGCAACAGTTCCATATTCTCATACGTTTCTTTCATGTGTGCTGCATAGCCAACAGATACTGAAGGATAAATGTTGCCATTGTGTAACAGAACAGCTTCCAACCTGGCCTGATTCCATGCCTGGACATGCCCAGGCTGCACAAACCGTTGTTAAGTCACTTACGGGAGCGAAAATGTTTGGATACAAATATAAGAAAAAATCATGATAAAACTGAAGATTTCTCTGAAATGGTACGTGATGGGTAAATTTTGATGTGATATTCATGATCAGCACCCAAAAATCTATAAGAAACACCCAACAGTGTTCAAGAAGCAAGAAGTTCAGCTCCTCAACATCATATTAAAGAGTATTTTATTATTTTATTGACTGAGTCATTCTTGCTTTTTTTAATTTACTAGAATATTTGTAGCTTTAATGATTGATGTGCAGGACAAAAAACATTTTTGGCAAATCAAAATTAATATTTACTGTGTTTTCTGATTGTCAGCTGTATGACTACAGTTTAGACATGTGGAGTTTAGGCTGCATGTTGGCAAGTATGATTTTCAGGAAAGAACCATTCTTTCATGGACATGACAACTATGATCAGGTGAGTGGCATACATGTAGTTTAAATTCACACACTTGTGATGGAAACATCTTTTTAAGCTGCTACATTTCCTTATTATTATTTTCATTCTTGTACTCATTTTTATTCATAGTAGTAAGTAGCTTTAATATTATCTGAACTAACATGATGAGAATGAGAATGCAGGCCAGGACCACCAGATTTGATTTCATCAGCCTGAAAATGGGAGTGTAGTACAGTCCTTTGTACTCTTGAGCATAATTCTTTATCTCTGATAGTCCTGATAGATTGGCTGTTATTGTTCCTTTGTTACTTCATTTACTGAGCTTATGAACTTGGTAAAAAGACTTTTTTTTTTTACTTTTTTTTTTTTAAAGTCATATTGGCTTCTTGCAGCACACAGAAAAGGGGGAGATGAGTGAAAAAATGTCATTTCCTGATATGCTTGAAAAATAGCTCATTTGTGGGTGGCCTTTGCATCAGTGTATCATGTGCTCATTTCACTCTGGTTCTTTACTGAGTTGTGTCTTTACAGCTTGTACGAATTGCGAAAGTTCTGGGCACAGAAGACCTATATGACTATATTGACAAATATAACATAGAACTTGATCCACGGTTCAATGACATCTTGGGCAGGTAAACCTTCAATACAGTATAACCTTCTGAATTAACCTTCTGGTTTATACTGTATCTTAATATATTTTCCTATTTTAGTTCCTTTGTGTATTTTGCTATGAACAATGCATGAAGTTCCTTGTTTTCTTTTTTTATTTTACTTTAATTATTTTATTTTTTAACTTATTTACCTACTCCATTCTCTCTTCCCCCAGACATTCCAGGAAGAGGTGGGAGAGGTTTGTACACAGTGAGAACCAGCACCTGGTCAGTACTGAAGCCCTGGACTTTCTGGACAAGCTTTTGCGCTATGATCATCAAGCTCGCCTCACAGCCCGGGAGGCCATGGAGCACCCATACTTCTGTGAGTCCCACAGGCTCCAACATACGCTTGTATTAGGCATGCCGTTACATATATTGGATATAAAACGTATACACCACCCCCCTTAAAATGGCAGGTTTTTGTGAAGAAAAAAAATGTAACTATGGTTATTGTAAAATTAAACTTTTTAAACTAGGTTATTGTAGCTTTTTTTTTTTTTTTTCCCTGTTTTTCCCTGAAATGTTTCTAAATGGGTGCTATATACAGGTACTGCTGGTCAATTTGAGTTAAGTTAAGTAAATTAAGTAACAGACTGCATTGATGCATGTTTAAGAGGACTGGTTACTGCCGATACCTCACATAATGCGGTGAACTCCACTTCAGTATGTAAGGGATTTTTATATGCAAGCGCTTATGTTAATGAAGGATTAAAGGTTATCATTCCTTTGTACTGTGTTTAGTGGTGGACCAAGTTAAACAAATTCTCACATCTTATGTTTGTTTCAGAAGCAGTTTGTCTGCTGATAAAGAGTATTGTTTGTCCCTTCATAGATCCCATAGTAAAAGATCAGGGAAGGATTGGCTCTACATCGGGACTTTCCACTGGCTCCACTCCTGTCAGCACCTCCAGCATGATGACTGGTAAAACTTTCCCAGAGCCATTTTAAATTTGATCCATTTTCAGATTACCCCAAGTAGATAATCAAAAGCTTGGCTGAACTGACCTTGTGCTGTTTTCTGAACATCCTTGTTCAACTCTAGCCCTATTCTGTTTTAGGAGGTATCACATCCATGTTGCCATCACAGCCTATGACTGCTTCTCCTGTCATCCCCTCACCCAGCCCTCTGGCCACACAAGTTCCTGAAGCTGGTGCACAACCCTGATGAGGATTAGCTTGCTCAACTTTGTTTCCAGCCCTCATTTTTACTTTTATTACACCATACCAATCAGAGACAGAATTGGAAATGTTTTGTTTTGTATGTTTCCATTCAGTAATTATATATTGAGATTTGGGCACATAGCAGACAGTGTCCAGCTGAAAATGTAGCTGCTGTATTTTATGATGGTGTCTAGAGAAGCAACTACACTGTAGAAATTAAGAAGAAAAAATAATAAAATTTATTTTATATGTCCCTAATTTGTAATGCTTTTATTGTTTTGTTTTTTTTAAAGATCAGTGTAGTATCCCAATTTACACTGCACCATGCCACTATTGTCTCTGTGTCAGGGACTGCACATAATGTATATGCATCATTTACTACATGTTCTTAACCCTTGAGGCACCTTGGGACCCAAATGGGTGCTTTTTGCTTAATTAATTTTTTTATTCTGAATATCTCGGTCAGTTTAAAGGCTAATTGTATGTAACTTGGCCAGGATTTGTTTTTTATTATTATTTTTAAAATTCCATGATCCCCTCTATTGCAAGGTGTATAGAACAGGAGATATGCATATACGCCTACACTCTTTCTTTACCTTCAAGACCATGTTGGGCCCATTGACTTCCATTATAACCACATATTTTTGATATACTGTAATTCTGACATATTATGATGCTTTTCCCATGAATACCTAAGAAATCTATGCCTCTACCTTCAAAATACAGGGAAAACAGGTTTTAGGTGTAATGATCCCCCTAAACCACCAGGGGAAGCAGCGCTAAAGTTTCAGTGGAGGTCTGGTTCTCTTACCATGCAAAATGTTTGGCAATAAAAAACCCAAACACCACAAAAAATGGTCTTGGTGTGTTGGGATTGATATAAGAGTGGTAGTGGTGGCAGAATAATGCATCAAAATCAATGTTATCAATTATTGACCTAGTCTCATCTCATTTTTGGAAAATGTTGCATATTTTGTGTTTTTCCTATTGAAAAAAAAAAATCTGGGCATTAGAACATAAAAAATATTTTAAAATAATTTAAAAAAATCTATAGTTGGTGTTAAGTTTCTATTCAGGTTCAATCTCTTTCAGACTCCATAACCGTCTCTCTCTCTCTTCCTCTGTGTGACAAGCGCGCTTGGAGAATGAACTTAACAGACACAGGGTCGTGTTAA
>JAQQZR010000023.1:13423167-13448842 GCA_030068235.1 Notoglanidium macrostoma | reverse complement strand
CGATACCAGGGCAACTGGAATCCGTCAATGCTTGCTGACTGCTGTTGGACACTGCAATGTGATGCACCAGACATTGATTACAAAAGAAAATCAGGAGCAAAACACTTTTAATTCTGTTGAATTTAATAGCTTATGCGAAACACAAATGTGACTAAATATGTTATTGTCAGTAAACATATAAATGTTTATTTCTCAGAGTTCCTACGTGATGCAGTAAAACCAAAACTATATCTGTGCATGCCCAGTAGGTACCTGTCACAATCAGCAAACACTTTTCAGGAAGCAAAGACTTTTCAAAAAAATTGTTGTGCAGTGTTTGCTTTCCCTCTGGGGTGTGCTTGAAAACATTTCGAGGCAGCTTGACAAAGCAGTTGCATGATGTCAGAGATTCCCCCACCTTGCTCCAAAACTCCCATGGGCCATCTCAGAAGATTAAGGAACTATACAATCTTCTGCTGACAGGAGACAGTGCACACTGCGGTTTCTTCTGAAAACTTGTCAGGACAGAAAATTAGTGACCTGAGAGGTGTAATAAGGGTTTGGTGTGACATAAGGGTTTGGAAGAATGCATTGGTGAGCAGGTCAATTTTTGAATCCAGTTCACCAAAATGCTGCTGTTGTTTTCTTATCAGCTTTCCCTGGGCTGCCAGGACAATTCGCCATCTCATTTCTCTTGCTGCATCAATGGGGATGGAAAAGTAATCTGTCATGAACAGTCCACAGGCTACAGAGTCCCGGAAGGGACATGGAGGGAAAAAAATTATGTGCTTTCGCAAGATCTTGCACAATGTTTGTGAAAGCTCGCAAAGTTTTTCATTCAAGTCAGTGTACTTCCAGGTCAGTTCAGCAACATGGAAACCACAACAATCGAGCACAAAAACCTGCTGGAGATATAGACTTAGAATTTTAATATTGGCCTCAAATATAAAGATATTAAATCAGTGCTTGGAAGTAGGCCACAAAGTGCTGGTGGTTGCAGTATGTATTTATGTGCTGTGAGTGAAATAGGGAACAGGTGTGCATGTGAAAGTGTAGCTGTGTGAGTTGTAGTCTGTGGCACTCATGTTTGTAGGCCATAAAATGAACTGCAGTAACTTGTTAAATTTAATAAATAGGTTGCTTGTGTCAGAATGAAATCTTTCAATGCAATTTTCTCACTTTTGTCTACACATTGATTTTAACACATATTATCTAAAGCATGAGTAAAAAAATGTATATTATAGTATATTTATGTTTTTTTGCAGTATGCACTGTGAAATCCATCCTTTCTTAAATTCAGCCTATCATCACTGTTAAATGTGATGTTAAACACCATGTGCTTGATTGCTGTAGCAGGAACTGAGAGAGTCTCATAAACACACATTCAGGGAGTGTTAAATCTACTTTACAGTGTGCGTTAACAACAGCATTATGAGTTTACTGCGAGTCACATGGTATGAAATGATGGCAATAAAAAATATTTAGAGTGCATTTAAAATCACAACCAAGGAATTCTTTCACAGATTGCGACATCACTGTGACAAAATAATAATAATAATAGTACGGTGTAAAGCAGCCTTTACACACACACACACACACACACACACACACACACACACACACACACACACACACACACACACACACAATCTGGACATAATATTTTGTACATAATGTTGGATATAATGAACATTATTTGGGTGGTGCAACTTTTGAGCAGCATTCTCTTTGTCACTCAATATCCTTCCTTCACAGTCAGCTACAAAAAAAAAAGAAAAAGAAAAACTGCAGGAAGCATGTTGCAAATTGCTCAAAGGAGAAGGAACTGATAGGGAGCCTACAAGACACACATGATCACCACTGCCATCCATCACACTCTACGCGTTACGGTCAGTTCACATCAATTACCCCTGCTTGTGCTTGAAGAACCGTTTGAGCACAGGGCCAGCAGGCAGAGATAAAGCCGTGTGCTCGTGATTTACGTCCCACTGGGAAACACGGATATGTGCAGCTCAGCAAAGAATGCGTGCTAAGTGTAGCCTGTTAAGCATACGCCATTATAAAGATTTAGTGGTGACGCATTAGCTTTCGAAGAGGCCATTTCTCTATTTCAGTGAAGAAATGAAATCTGTTATAATAAGTTGAATATATTATTTTTAATTCATCATTTATTTAAACACTCACCTTAAAACTGATTCACAATGTAATGATACTGAAAGGAAACTCAGTCCAAAGCATTCATTTTTCATTTTTGTCCTATGCATCTATTATTAGTATTTAGTGCATTATCAAAAAATGTTTTGGATTACTCACAAATTCCTAATGAAGGTGTAACATCAGCTACCTTAAAAGAGTCTTTTTTTTTATGTAACATCTAACAGAAATTACTTGTTTAGAAAATCTGTTTAATTGAAATATTTAAAGGATGCACTAAAATGAGTCCACTATAGAATACTAATGTTGGAAATTATTTTAGCCATGCATGGAAAGGGTTAAAACAACTATATAGTGGAAAGCCACTACTACAAAATACAGTATGTTCTAATGCAAGTATGCCATTTCTTCCTGTACGCCCTATTCAGGAGAAGGATAGTGTTTGCTCTAAGAATGTAAATTTCTGGCTGAGTGTTTCATATGGTGACTCCACATACTCACACAATCTGCATTTTTAGACCAATATTCATATCTGAAAGGGAGTTGTTTTATATACGCATATCGTAAAAGGTATCTATGACGTACTTTCACAGGGGCAGGTCAGTGCAACACCCAGACTCTATCTTGACAAAAGACAGAGCGATACATTAATGAAAATTATGTGAAATATGTCAAGCAGAAAGATTAAAATGCAGTTTGCTGATGCTGCCTTTGAATCCTTTCACCTCCACAATGTTGTAATTACAAGACGGGAAAGCTTTTTTCAGACTTTCTGAGTTTGGAGTGTGTAAATAACAAAACGTTATGGTGGACACTAATGTGAACAAGATGCCTAGAGCAGACAGAAAGATTTTAAAGCAGGTAACACAGACTTCTTCTTGCTGATTATATAAAAATAAAGAAAGAAAAAAGTAAAACTACTTTAACACACATGACGTCATAATCACAACCCTGAACTCTTGCGCACAAACCTCATAGCAGGACTAAGATGGCATATTGTCTTATGTGTAAAGTAATGGCTGATATAATTGTATGGCAAGTGATGGAGTGTGGTTAGGCTGTGAATAGAAAGAAAGAAAGAACAGAAAAAAGAAAGCAAGGCAGGATAGAGAGAGAGAGAGAGAGATCCGAGTGTGATAGATTCACGCCTCTCCTGCTAGCTGAAGGTCACAGACGCAGGTAGGGGAGACTGTTCAAAGTCTCAGCATATTATTATTCAGTTATTCGTATTAAAGCATACAGTGTTATTCGGTAATTACTATGAATTTTAATCACTGGCTACAGCAAAAGCTAATAGGAAAGAACTGCAGTTATGATTGCGTGATGAGGTATTTTACTTTCATTTATTTGATTTTCCATTTATGATTTTGTGCTCAACAATTCAAATATCTACAATGGGGTGTAAAAGTCTGAGGCCATGTTGAAAATAAAAAAAAAAATTGGTAATAAACAGAAGGTTTGGGTATTTTTGAAACAAAGGAAGTAAATGTTTTGTGCTATTTAGATATTTAAATGTAAGAATTTTACGCCAAGCATCTAGAGAACCAAGAAAGAGTTCCGCTCCTGGAGTGAGCACTTCTGGGACTTGGAGGTGTTTCTGTCACATCTGTGCCTGAATCCACTCCGGACTCCACTTCCCAGAACATGTCATGGCGTACAAACATGACTGCCATGGATTCAGCGCCAACCACTACACTCTGTAGATATTGTGGTTTTTGACTTTTGTCTTGTTCTCTGGTTTGCGTATTTGTATTCTGCCATTTTGCTGTTGTTTGCACATTTGACCACTTTGCCTGTTCCTGTTCCTGTTGCCTGCACTTTTAATAGACATACTAACCTTTATTTGAATCTGCCTCTAGACAGAAATATTTTATTTTATTTATAGCATACAGCCTATATTGCTTAAAGAGAGAAAGAAAGAAAGAAAGAAAGAAAGAAAGAAAGAAAGAAAGAAAGAAAAAGCTTTAGACAAGATATAATAGTACCTTGAATTCAAAGTAGTAATATTTTAGTCATGTGTCCATAAAAGCTTGAAATGGTAGGTCAGGGGTTGAAGATATTTGAAGACCTGAAGATTAATTCGAATTTGGCCCTTAAGCAGGGTGCTTACCCTCAGCACAATGGTTGATTTGGACGTTAAACCATCTTTAAAACTGCCAATTTTTATAATCCACATGGTTTGATCTGGATTGTAGTAGCATCTCATTTGATAAAACACAATGCAAATAACATGGTGTTAGAATAATATAATTACACATATAACATGAATAGATTTTTTGTAAATATAGTATATCTTATTATTATTTCTCCATTATAAAGCACATATTTGTAAATAAGCAGCACCTCTATAATGAATCCAGTATTGTGTGTTTCTGTGCCAGAACAGAAATGTTGTAATTTATCCTTATTATTGAGAGAATATGAGTATGCACATGAGAGAGAGAAAAAGAGAGGTTTAGAGAGTTATTGGTTTTATCATGTTGAGTTATATAATGCTAGTGATTTAGATTTAATATTTACAATATTACTTATTTCTAGGTTTTATAAATATGTAAGAAAAACTAAATGGAAAAATGTATCAAAGTAGAATATTGTTCTCAGTTCACTTTATTTTATAGGCAAATTTCAATTCCACATTACTTCTGAATCTCTAATGCACAGAGGGGGAGGGCATCTGAATTTGCTTCTCTAATTCATTTTGCATGAGCGGGGTTAAGTGTGAATGTGGGTCATCGGTGTCACCTCATTAGCACATTTAATAGTGCTGATTTGTTCTCTGGTTATTTATGGAGAAGGACAGAATCTGTTGAACACCATTTGTTTTAAGGGACTTGTTATTCATCAGGGAAATTCTCATCCTTTAATTCTTAAAGAGAAAATACTAGGCAAGAATGTGTAACCATGTCTGTGCTTTTAATTATTAGAAAAAAAGACAGTCATCATTTTGCTTGTGTAATCAAAAAAAAAAATAAATAAATCAGTAACTTGTTTTTCTTTTCACCACTCCCTTTGTAATGCAAATAATTATTGGAATATTAGGAAACTTTAATGTGTGTGCCTAAATTCATCTTTATAACTCTTTACAAAAATGTAAGATTGATTTAACAATTGATATTTTCCCTCTCTTATCTTTTTGGTTAGACTGAAAGGGTTTTCTTTTCTTTGTCTTGGTGTAATCTCTGTTTCTTTGCGTTTCTTACGGTTAGTCTACCTGCCAAGCTTTCTTATTTACATTAGATATGCAAAAACCTCTGCTCTAGATTTACACTTCCATAGAGAATAAAGCAGATAGGAAATGTCATCTTAATACATGTTACAGATTTCTGTAGAGTTGGACTTTGAAAATTGGGAATGGATAAGACCACTACTTCTTGTCCAGGAGATGTGACTTTAGGACAGAGTCACATTGCGACTCATTCCATTTTTGCCTGCTTTTCCTTGCCTGCTTATAGTTGTCCATCAGCCAGGTCTCCTGGGATTTGGGATCAGGCTTTGGGTTACAGAAACCTACCCCCTCTCTACCACCACTCCTTATTCCCAGGAGCTGTCTGGAGGGCCCTTAACCGCTTTACCCACCTACCCCTCCTCATATGGGCATGTCTCTGTTTCAGTCGACTTCAGTCAGGGTTTTTTTTTTAGGCTTTTATCCAAAAACAACAGGCGACAGCGGGTGCTCTGCTTTCCAACTTACGTATTTCACCCTAAAGGTCCACCGTCTTATTTGGGGGTGCTGTGATCTGTACTAGCTTACAGACAATCTTTTTACCCTTCCATGCTTTAGCACCCCTCAGTATTGAGGGAAGAATGAATCAAATCTGATAGAGGAGGAAAGTAAAAAAAAAAGTATCACAAAACAAGCTACAAGAATCTCATAATTACAAGAAAAGTATTTTGTTAGCCTACTAATTATACCAACTGCATTTTGTTTGTTAGAATATAATGTTTTTACAATTCTATTTTGTATCTAATATCATAATATGCTTTTCTTGAAAAAAAAATATTTTTCGTAACAAAATGATTTTTTGTAGTAATGAGATGTTTTCTGATATTAATGACACAATTATGAGGTGGGATGGAAGGAGAGAGGTGTAATATACATTTTTTCATAAATTAGAGATGGAATCTGCCATCGTTTTTTCATTGTGCTTCCCTCTCTTCGCTCTACTGAAACCTGCTTATATATATATATATATATATACACACACATATTCACACATATGTTATACTCCTTTCCTGACAACCAGAATCACGCCCACTGCATCATATGACTCCGCCCACTCCCCCAAGCCCCGCCTCCATGCTAATTACGCGTCGCCCATTCAGAGCGCGCGCCGGCTCGGGCTTTGTTACGCCGCTGTTGCTGCTGTTTCAGAAAGCGGAGACTCGCAGCTGGGTGCAAAAACCGGGGCAAAAAAAGTGCTTCGAGGTTTTTAAATTTGCCCCCAGAGGATACGCCGACAGGGCTGTTAAGTAGGAGAAAAGAAAAGCTGAAAGTTTGGGTAAGTTATTTCGCGAGCATCCGGTTCTTTTAGCCTCTTTTGTTCTGTTGTTTTTCTGTTGCTCTCCGAAGAGAAGCCGAGCTTCTGCTTTTCTGTTTATTTCCACAGGGTTTCATAATGTTTACACAAACACAGTGTTCGTTAGAAACTGCACCCCTTTATTTGAAGAGCATTTATATATTTTGTACAACTTTCCATAATGTATCTAAGCTTGGCTTACTTATCCATGAACTGTAATGGCTATGGATGCTGTACTTAATGCTGCACGTGCACTAGGAGATTTAATCAAGTGCGTTATTAAATGGATCATTAGTTAAAGTTATTAGATTTGTCAGTTGTCCTGAGCATCCACAAAAGGATGTTGTGACCTTAACATCTGTGTTTGTTAATGACATTTGCAATGCATCACTGAGAGCATTTGTTTATTTTTATTTTTGCATTTATTTACATAAGAAAGCTTATAAAAGTGGCGTGGTTTATTCAGAGATTTAGGGCATAGTTAAAGCTGCTTGTGACATTCAGAATCTTAAACATATTGCCTTGTTTCATTTAATCACCAGAAGCCTGAGGCAGGTAGCATTCTCCTCTTTTCACACACACACACACACACACACACACACACGCACACACACACACACACACACACACAACATGTGGCTCTAGTTCTCACTGGACCATGGTCTGGCAGCACAAGTCATCAAACAGGGCAAATTGGAAATAGTGTAGCATGCGATGTAAATGAACTAATTACCCCGGTTGCACTCGAACATTTTCCTCCCCCCCAACCCAAAGGGCTCTGAATCCCCTCAGGGAACACATTGGGCCGATTTTGGCCTGGCGCCTGGTCATCACCAGCTCCGTTCGTGGCCCAGAGGTCACTGGGTCATTCAGTGAGTGGTCTGATCGACTCCACATGTTTCTGTATTCAAGAGATGATGAATGAATAGAAATATGATCTGTTTCCATAGAGGATCGAGAGATTGGCAAAGAGTCAGTTTTGCTTTGGGCCGGAGAGATTTATTTATTCTTTCAACTGCTCGAGTTACGAAGCTGTCTAGTGATATAGAATTATTAGTGCAGAAATTAATGAAGCTACAAACAATCTATGTGGAGAATCTGAATAAAAGGATGTCTCGATTGTAACAGTGAGTACAGCCTTTGAATCGTGCACTCGTGTTCCCTGGATGAACTTGGCCCTTTGAACAAGAGCAAACACTCACCTATTCTTCATACACTTTCTCTCCCTCCCTTTATTTTCTCCCGGAGTGAAGCTCAGGGGAGGTGACCATGTGCGGCGCCCTACGAACACTCCCAGATGTACTTAGCGAAGCTAGGCGCCCTTTCAGCCTTGCTGAAATATGAGCACTTTATCTGATCTCATTTGCAATGCGGTGTACAGAGCCAATAAAGGAGAGAAAGCAGAGAGAGAGAGAGTGACAGAGGAGGGGGAAAAGGGTGCTTTTGTGTGTTTTTCACAAAGCTTTTCCTTGTGCCATTTTGCACCTTCCATTGATGGATTGGTTGAGACTATGAATTGCAGATATCTGATCCTCTGTCGTCCGGCGTGCGCGTGTGTGGACGTGGGCGAGAAAGGCGAAGAATTGAAGGCATCAGACTTGTTTGATTAGTACTGGCAGAAAGCTTGGAGCTGAGATTAATATTTTATCATCAGTCCCTCCATGAAAGGCTTTGATGAATTTAAGATGAACAATTGGCTACATTTGATATAGCGAATTTACTCTACATTTTCCTGACATCTTGTGTTTTCCCATAGCATTTTCTTCACAATTTTTTTCACGTCATGAAACCATTTCCCTTTAATAAATCTGCGTTTGTTTAATTTACTACTTGGCACGACAGTGTGCTCGTTGGAACCAAGTGATTGACAGCGACTGTAGCTTTGTTTGGGAATTCAACAAAGACCGAGAGAATCTGGTGATAAGATCAGTAAACACATGCTGTTTCACACAGTAAACTGTGTGAAAAAGCTCCATGGGTGCAGATGTCCTCGTCAGTTTGCTGATGAGTGTATTTTGATGTAATACACACCGACATGGTGCGAAAACCCTCCAACATACCTGCGTGTCAGGCGATCAGGGATAGCACTGTTGATGAAGATTACATGCGGGCTCTGGAGAACAGACTTTTAGGCATAATGAACATTTTGAAACGTGTCGTTTATGTGCGCTTGCTCGTAACGTATTACGAACCAGTAATGTGTCCGTTATAACATGCAGAAGATCCTGTTTGCGAGAAATTGAATGGAGAAAGGAATTGTCAGGACTCCTTCATGCATTATGTATGGAATAAAACAGTGACAGACTGTGTGATCTAGGAAATTATTTTCCTCCACAACTCCTGTGTGCTTTGCAGAAATCATTCTGACTGTTACAAAGTGCCGACAGACTAAATGTTAAATAAAGACTACAGTTCACCATATCAGCGAGTATAAACAGCTTCTGACCAATCAGATTCACTTCAGTATAAATGTGTGCAGTTTATTTACCATGTATTTATAAAATGTAGTCATATTCATGCCAGCCTAATTTTCTTTCTTGCAGTCGCTCTCCACAAGCACCTGATTCCTTCTCTGTCCCCGTCCCGATCGTGGCGCCGTTCCATGCAATCCCCGTACCAGCTCCCTCACCCGCTGCCCCCACTGCCCGTCAGGAAGGGCGTGCGGGGCCGCCGGCCCAAGAGCCAGACCATCGCCATGCTGAAGGCCATTCAGAACGGCCACACGCAGTCGCAAAGCGGCGTGAATAAGAGCGCCGAGACCGAACACCTGGAGCCCAGGCTGCACAAAAAGAGAGGCCCCAAACCTGGTAGCAAGGTAGGAGTCACAAGAGGGTTAAAACTCCTTTACATCCAAATGATGTCGTAAACGTTCAAGAATGCATTTTTATAACACGGCTCTGAGTGCCAAATTGTGCAGCGGTTCTAGGTGGTTTGACCATTTAGCAACAAAGGAAATGAATAAAATAAATATTGGTGTATCCTTTAGCATTAGAATATGAAATAGGCTCATGAAACAGATTATCAGGGCTATCATATTTACATCCTATTCTGAAGGAGAAATGCACACTTTTGATTTTATTTGTTGTCTTAACATCTTAATAATAATATCTTTACATGCTCTTTTTGGCCATTTTCCTTCATGTGTTAGTGTAGGAAGGCGTCTGTAGGATCCACACAACTGCATATCACTGACCAAGAAAACAGATTTCTCTTTATAAATGTGACAAATGACTGACCAATTTAGTTTCGGATTGCTTTGCCTGTTTGATAATAATAAAAAGAATAGGAGGGTTAATCCTTAGCAATAGCTAATGCACTGTCGTTTCAATTAATTATAACGTTGCGTTGGTGCCTAAAGAGGGAGTAAAATAACTGCTCTGAAACAAGTCGTACTGTTTTGTTTAGCCTCTTGCTAATGAGAGTAAACGTTGGTTAGCACGTCAGGATGAATTAACCAAATGCAGTGTTTGTTCACTGTAAAGAATCATTTCCTCCTGAATGCTTCATTAAGCATGGCACAGGAGACTATCAATAGTAGATTCCTAATTTTAACTGTGGCTCAGTGACACTCATGCCCAGGCCTTTGTTGTCTGCTGACATTGTTTTCACCCTCCGCGCCTCTCCAGAGGAAACCCAGAGCTCTTCCTCCCCTGTCCAGCCCGGCTCTGTCCTCGTCCGTCTCAGATGGCCGACTTTCCAGTCTCCAAATGACCAAAGACTCTGGAGTTTTATCTACAGGTAGTATCTTGTCTCCTTTATATGTGTATAAATATTTGTATCTTTGCACTAGACCCAGAAGTGAAAATACAATGTGGCGCTAATCCACTTAAACCACTATGTTTTGTTTTTTTTGTTGTTTCACTTACATGCATCCAGATAGAGGACAGTCATCCTCTGCCTGCATAGAAATGTCCCCATTATCAATGAGTTCACCTTTGATTCATGAAAGCCACTGATTCTTTACTGAGGCCTGAATGAGAAATGCGACTGGCTTCTACAGGAATTTTAGCGCGCCGTTTCTTATCTCTAACGGAGACATGAAAAAACATGGTTCACAGTCATAATGAAGCAGGTAGAGAATTTTATTGCTCAAAAGTCAGCGCGATAAGAATGCGTCAAAGATGTAGAACCATAAATTATGGTCCGTATCAGGGTCCTCAAACATGTTGTAGCATTTGAATGGTATAATCAGAATCCATGGAACCCTTCAGTACACATTTATTTCATGAAAATGAATTTCATGACACATCGGATCAAAGACGGCATGGTTTAAGATGGATAATGGGGAGTTGTGATTTTCGCAGCTGTAACCAAATTAAAAAATCACCGCCCTGGCTCTACTTCCAGGACCCCATTTGGAGAACCAGTGACCTTAGAGGAGCGGCTGTGCTCCGTTACTTTTCTTATTTATATATATGTATATTAATACTCGTAGTCGATTTTTGTATGCCAGGCTTTATGCTGGTATAGCGACTGCTTCACCGTGCACAATTTTTCTGCGTGTGTATATATGTATATAATTATGTAATGTATTATATATGTTGTGCAAAACCTTTGCCACACACTAGGTAGAGTGAACATATATAATGAACAGAAAGCCATTTGGGATTCGAATTCGAATTCACTCTGTTTAATATAAAAAAAACGTGTGAAGTCAAGTTGGCAGATTTTCAATGTAAGCATAACAACAAGAAAGTGGAGTGCCACTGATGAGGTCTGTATTGTAAGCACTACTATAAAATGATCGGACAAATTTAGTCCTAAACTGTCCTAACCATACATATATTTGCAGTTAAGTTTTTAAACCTGCTGCAAGTGTGTGGTTGGTCACCGTGGGCAACAGTTGCAGTGTGTTTCCCAGTACTTATACGATTGAATCCCTTTGACATTAGCTGCAGAAAGCACACTGTGCACCACAGAGCTGCTGCCTCCAATACACTCCTGTGTTAATCGATATGACCTTTAAGGTCTTTTATACCAAATGTAACATCAGTGGAGGTGGAGGATTTATTCCTTGCCCATGGTTACGAAATAAAAGACATGGAAACAGCAGTACTTTCAGTTAATTATGCTTAGAATTATGTGCTAAGTTCATGAATCCACTGCTGCTGGAACTGGAACCGTTGCGAGCGCGCACGCTACTGCCATGTACTGTTCACATGACAAATCAGATCTTCTCTCACAGTCTTTTCCTTCTCTAGTGTGTGTGTATGTGAACAAGCATGGCGAATGCGGCCCGCATCTGGACCGAAAGCTGATGCTGCAGCTGCCGGATCATTTTGGACCAGGCCCGGTGAACACGGTGCTGCAGCACGCTGTGCAAGCATGCGTAGACTGCGCATACCAGCCCAAAACTCTCTTCAGCTTCCTGCAGTCACAGTCAGACGGCGGAGAGATCATCCGAGGTAGGAGTGCGTGTGTTTGTGTGTTAGTCCTATAATTAAATCAAAAAAGTCTCAATATAGTCGTACATCGCCGAGCCTGTATGTGTATGAAGTACGACTATATTACTTTCTTAGATAAAATTGTGTCTGCTTGTCTGTGCTGATATGAGATTTGGAAAGCTGACGTGTCCGTATGAATTAATAAGAGAAAACGTTATAAAGAAAAGCAGCCCGTGGTGTGTTTGTGAAAGGAAGCCTGTCTGGGCAGCGTTGATGGTAATCAAGAATGACATTGTGTGTAACCTGGTTAGGAGCATTAGATTGGGGCTGCTCTCAGGGGGGGCATATACGTGTGTGTGTGTGTGTGTGTGTGTGTGTGTGTGTGTGTGTGTGTGTGTGTGTGTGTGTGTGTGTGTGTGTGTGTTGGTGTGGCCATCTGTTGTGATGGTCTGCTTCCTTAATTTAGCCAGACCCTCACAACTGAAGACTGAGAGTAGTGACAAAGGAATCTCCCTCATACTGCAAATACAGCAAATAACTACTGCTGAATTCAAATAAATTAAATGGGGGGAAATTAATTATAATGTGTGTAATTATACACACATCTTCTATAACTATACACACATCTTCAATCACAAAATTCATTCAAGATTTTATTTAAGGTCTGATGTTTATATACATGCAAATATATGCTACACAGCTTGATCCAGCTCAGTAACATTCAAATTCTATTTACAAAGAAATGTATTTGCATGGTGGCACAGCAGGTAGTGTTGTCTCACGGCTCCAGCATCGATCCTCAGCTTCGGTTAATGTCTCCATTCATATTTCCCATGTTCCCATTGGGTTTCCTCCAGGTTCTGTGGTTTCCTCCCCCAACCAAAAACACGACAATAGGTTGATTGGTTAAGAGAAATTACCCCAGGGGTAAATGTGTGCACGATGCCCTAAGATTGACTGGTTTCCCATCCAGGGTGTATCCCATATCCCAGAGTCCACTGACAAGGATAAAGTGCTCACTGCATTGGAGTGAGTGAGAATTTGCATGGGAATGTATCATGTCATAAATCAAAACAGTTCCCCTTTTTTCCCAGAAATGCGATCAAATTACCGTTGTTAATTAAGTGCAAATTAGGGTTCTCATGAAATGGGAACCATAAGGAAATTGCATTTGTGTGGATGCATAAGGAAAACTGAATAGTAGTGGAACTGAGCTGTGATATGCATGGAGCATGTAGCATGTTCACTGTGTTGCTAGTTGTATATGACAAAACACTGCGGTCTTTTTTGGCACATGATGAAAGTCATAACACTGGGTCCGGAAAATGCTGCCATACGGGTTTTTATTTACAGTGGTTGGAGTGTTTTCTAGTTCGCTCTTGTCTGGTCGGTATGTTTAGCAGCCATCATCCTGCATGCGTTCATAAATTTGTACCGTTATAAGGACGTCACAAACAGTCAACTTGGAAGCCATGCAGTGAAATGATTAGGATTTTACATATACTCACTGTTCACTTTAATAGGAACACCTGTACACCTGCTCATTTATGCAGTTATCAAATTGTCCAGTCATGTACAGCAGCACAATGCATATGCATGCAGATACAGGTCAAGAGATTCAGTCAATGTTCACATCAAACATGAAAAGTGACTTTAACCATGGCGTGGTGGTTGGTCCCAGATGGGCTGGTTTAAGTATTCTAAAAACTGCTGATCATCCCGGATTTTCACACATAACCGTCTCTAGAGTTTACACAGAACAGTGCAAAAAAAAACAAAAAAAAACCACACAGTGAATGACAGTTCTGTAGGTGGAAACGCCTTGTTGATAAGAGAGTTCAGAGGAAAATGGTCAGATTGGTTCGAGCTGCCAGGAAGGTAGAAAGACAGTTGGAGATTTAAAAAAAATAAATAAAAAAAAATCACCTGATCTTCAGCTGTCCAGTTTGGGTGAGTCTGTGCTTATAATAGCCTCAGCTTCCTGTTCTTGACTGACAGGAGCGGACCCTGATGTGCCCTTCTGCTGTTGTAGCCCATCCACCTCAAGGCTTGATGTGTTGTCTTCTTCTTTGAGTTATTGTAGCCTTCCTGGCAGCTCGATTCGATCCGGTCATTCTCCTCTCTTCTCTCTTATCAACAAGGTGTTTCATCCTGCAGACCCTCCTTCACCTTTCATCATTAATCTGATATAACATATAGACAGCTCAAATGAGGACACTGTTATCTGCATGATGCGTTATATGAACCCATAAAACCTTGTAAATAAATATTTACCAGCCAATAATATTAGTCAATTGTGTTTCCAACCAACCTACTCAAAATACACAATGGCTTCGAGACGTTATGTGGTGTGTATTGTATACTATGGTATAGAATGCAGAAAGTGTTCCAACGATTAATTGATTAGCGTCGGCACTGTGGTATAAAATGCTTTACCTAGAGGTCAGCAGTGGTCCAATTGAGATCCCTTTCTTTTAAGGGTGAAGAAAGTGGCTGACGTTGTTTAAAAGCCGGGCCACACTCAGTAATTTTATTCCCAGGCTGTATGATATAATGTGATAAAATGTAGCATAAAAATTGTCTGCTTAGTTCAAGCCTCTTCTCCTTCAATGTCAGTGTAAGTTTTATTTATTGCGTTGTATGTATTTTGCCCACTTTCTCAGTTCGCTCTGATGGAGGGATCCATTATGTCAAACTGCCGCGAGCCTCCAGCGCTTCATTCGTCCTGCGCTTCCTCGAGACTCTGTGTCACCATTTGCAGTCAGACAACCTGTTCAGTAGCCAGCCGTTCAGTCCACTCACCGCTAACACACACAATGCCTACGATAGGAGCAAGTCAGGTACGTGAAGGTGTTAATGTGTTAATACATAAATTGGGAACATAGGACATTGCATACCAGCTTTAGTTATGGAAAACAGCTACGTACTGTAAATTTGGTCAGAATATCAAAATCATTGATGGAAACATGAATGTTTTATTAAGCCAACCTTACAGAAAGTTGCGGAATTGCCAGTAAGTAATAAATGATAATTGTCCTGTTTTCCATCTTGCAGTGAAGGAAGAGACATCAGAAGCATTATCTATAGTGCGCGGTAGCAGACGCTTCACCAGAGACTCCACCACCTACAGCACTCCGACTCCTACAAACCCACAGAGAACAGACACGCACGCTTCAGAAGGTACAATCTTACAGGCTTCGTTTGTCCGGGAGCTGGGAGAGAGCAAAAGTGTGGACTGTCTATGGAGTTGTCCAAGTCATGCTTTTGAGAAATACTGGTTCAGAGTCATAAAAAAAAAATGTACACACAAATGTACACTACACATACTGTTTTTTGAATTTTTACACCCAGGCCAGGTTAGAGAACAGTGTTACATTTCACCCTGAGCTGGCGCAGGTCCAAATATCTTTAACATCTGGCCTAAATATGGCACAGACCTGGTTCAGAAGTGGTTTAAACTTAAGTCTGTACTGTCCCCACAACCACATCCTGCAGAATTATTCCTGAAACCAAACAAACTGTTAAAAATAATGTCTTATTAAACAGAAGTAATAAAGTCATTTTAAAAAAGCCAAATAAAAAAACTACTTAGGTTTTTAAAAATAAAAGTTTATGAAGCGGAATTATGCTTTCAGAGCAGCATGTATGAGCTAACCACTTCTCATCACTGCTGTGAGCTGAACGGTCATGCTCATGAGCTTGGTGGTGGTAAATGTCCACCTTCCTGCTCTGACAGATGTTCTTATTGGTTGCATGGAAGCCGACTGGGTTTCTATAAACTCTACAGAATAAATCATGGGTGGGTTCCCTGCTAGCAATGAATCTTGGTGATAATGAATGACTTAAAGAGATTCCTACCAAAAATGCCAGCATTGTATCATGGCAATGTCAATCAAGTTCATACTAGAGCAATAGATCACACATATTCTGTATAACTAGAGGATTATTGTCTAGAAATTTGCGGCCTTTGTCTTTTTGAGGTAAGACATAAGCTCCAAGTAACAAAGTACTTGTATAAGGAGAGTGAACAAGGAAATTTGCTGATTAATTTATGAACGAGTTTACATACTACGTTAGTTACGAAGTGTTTCAGGACACATTAATTGTAGCGAGCAAGAAGCACTTAGCGTTACGATCATTTTGGGAAACCCACCCCAGATTTCTGCACATCCAAGTCAGACTTCGACTAAGCTAAACCACTAAAATTCAGTGACGTTTCTTTCAATTACTGTTGTAATTGTTATGTACAGATTTTCAGAGCAGCTTTACTTTGTAGGTTAGAGGCATAGTTAAACCTCACAGCTTAACATAGAGCTGACTGAATGCTGTTTTTGGGCTCCATTGCCTCTTACAGTATTTTGCATTAGCATTCAAGTTAATTGGCGGGATAGAGTGTTTCCTGCTGCTGCAGCTGAAAAGCCTGTGGCAAGAGTTCGCCGCCTCTCCTCTTCCCCTCATTAAGCAACGAGTGCCTCAGTATTCATCCATTTCAAATCCCTCACGTAGCCCCCTGATGCTTAATTAAGGCACTCGCATTGTTATCTAATTAAGTGCCACAGACATTGTAAGACCTTTGACAGCCTTTGGTTTGGTGTTTTTTCTGGGGTATTTTGGAGGTGTGGTGAGTGTATAAGTAATAATCCTAAAAACACTGCATGTTGCTATCTGTTGTTTTCCATTTGTCTACGAGAGCCTCTGAGTTTGTGTAAATTTATGTATAAATTCATAGGGTTTAAATCAGATAACTGCTGAGTTGCTGCCTTTTATTTTTTTTTTACACGGACTACTAGTTTATACTGTCAAGTTTATTTTAATTACACATAAAAATGAAATGAACAGTTTGTGAAATGTAGCCATTTCATATTATACTAATGGTCATTTTATTGTTTTCAGCTCTCTTTGAGCTTTGCCTTTTATGGACTTTTTGGGCATAAGCACATGTTCACTGTGCCTTGATTACGCTTGATAATTTACAGGCAATTTACATTGCAACCCAGATGAATTTTTGTTTGGTTTGGCCTATGAAACACTTATTCAGAAATTCCTCCCATTGTACTTACCAAGCTATCATTTTGCTTTGGGCCCTTCTGGTCACTAGAGTGTGGTATGTGTGCTACTGTAATGTACTTTGGTCCAAAGTGAATACTTAAACCTGGTCCCCTGTCTCCCCCGTCCCTTCTTGTTCTCACCAGAAACACTCCCTTCAGAAAATGGCGTCTCTGCTGAGCAGCATTTCTCTGAAGAGCCCATGGACACCAGCTCTGCGCCATCTCGGCCTCCTGCGCTGCGTAGTGCAACTGAGCATCGCAATCCAGCCGGGAACAGCCCACACTACACTCCTCCGCAACCTCCTCTGCGCCGGGTCTCCTCCAACCCCTCTGAGCTGGCCACCACACGCATGCTCAGACGAGTGGAAGGTACGCTATGTAAGAGAGCTTGGATTTACAAACATTTACTTTCATGACTAAGAAATGTCAGTCGTGTTTGGCCTTTTAATGCCACACAACGTGCGTTCGCACCTTTGTGCTTAATGAATGTGCATGCATCGTGGCAGTGTGTGTGATCTTTCTGTAGTGCATGTGAGTAATTCAATTAAACAAATTGGCACAAAGTGAATGATTAAATATAATACAGAAGCAAAATATTGATGTCATTTAAACCAGTGCAATGGCTTTATATGTATCTATATATTTTTATTTACATTAATATTTAGTGCAAGTGGAACAATATTCATTGATTGTGTGTATGTATGTGTGTTTGTTTTTGTTCAGCTGCTAGCTCTACCACCGGTCCAGATCATCAGGCAGCTGAGCGAGAGACGTCCAACAGGAGCCCGTCCTCATGGAGCATAGATGAAGTGATGCAGTTTGTGCGGGATGCAGACCCTCAGGCCCTAGCGCCGCACGCCGAGCTCTTCAGGAAGCATGTATGCACCGTCCACACACATTCCTCTGCTATTTACTATCAGACCTGTTCTAAACACCTTACAACGAACTGTGACAGACTGCGTGACAACACACTTGTTAAATAAACTTTCTGCTGTTTTATGCTTGCAGGAGATCGATGGGAAGGCTTTAATGCTGCTGCGAAGTGACATGATCATGAAGTACATGGGCCTGAAGCTGGGTCCTGCTCTCAAACTGTGCCATCATATTGAGAAACTTAAACAGGGCAAACTGTAGTAGACTTCGCTCAAGCACAGTGTATGCACATGGCCTCCAGAGGGGGTGTCCGAGCACGTAAAGTCCCCCTGCAGTTAGAACCGGGTGAGGGCATGAAGATGCTGACGTAAATACCAAACCCTTGTATTGAAAAAGTAGAGCTTAAAAAAATAAGGTTAGTTGAGGTGTGTAAAAACTAGCAACAACAATCATAATACGAAGCAAACCCTCAAGCTTCTGAGAGCCAAAATTGTTGTCAAAGTGTCTTTTAGAGAGCAGAGGAAAACAAACGCTCCTCTCACTACACTAATTTTATATAGGGATCATCTTAGACACACACGCGGGTTAAACACTGCTACTACCGACCTCAGCACCTCCTTTTGTGAGAAGGAACAATGCAGGAAGTATTCAGCAGCTGGACTAAGCTGAATCCCAAAGGATTTCTTTGTCTAAGTGACAGAACCATGCTGACACTGTACTTTGCCTCCCCAAACCAATTTCAATAAGTGTTCAAATAGTGATTCAAAAAAAAAAAGAAAAAACTAAACACAAAGGAGGTAATGAACCATCATGTATTATTTAGTAGAGAGATTTACATGCTCTTTTATATGTGAACAAATATCTATAATCTCAAACAAGGCCATTATCAAACAACCACTGAAACCATTATATTCCTACTGTTAAATCAGGAACACTTTTATTGCAACAAGACATCATCATAAACCAAAATATAAAAGGCAGCTATCCATTTTTCATTATCCATTATAGTAAAAAAAATATAGTATGAAATATAAAATCGAGGGTGTTGGCACAAATCAGTTTAAATATACTGGAACGACTGCTTATTTGTTTCTTTTTAATTTATTACTCCTCAGGATGTCAGTGTTTTTGCTTTTCATTTACGTATCCACTCGTTCAATCATACCATCATTTTGCCGTCATTTTAGAAAAATCTTTAGAAAGTTGACGTAAATGTCGCTTTACAATTCATCCTTATTTATACGATTTACACAATGTTATATACAGGTTAAAGTTTACAAAAAGGTTCTGAAGATGTCTTTAGTTTCATTTGAAATGATAGACACCTAAGATCTCCATTGGACCTTTTTATAGATCAAATACCACTAATTAAATTTAAGAATTAATTCATTAACTAAGAACAATCCCAGGCTGTGAATTTATCAGCAGAGAAATGTATACACAAACATGCACATTGTTGGTGGGGTGAAAAATTCTCCTCTGCTGCCGTGGAATTTAACTGTAAGTTCATACACAAGTTTGCTAAAACAATGATCAGACTTCACACTGACTTCACATGTGACTGAGTTGATTGTTTCTCAACTCAGGCACAATAATCTAATCCTAGACATTTTATGCTAAGTGATCTCTGGCTATTTCTTATTTTATTTGAATTGCATATGGTTTCATATTTCTGTGTTTTGATGCTATTTTAATCTTAATGAGCACAATGATGTTTTTCTTAAAAAAACCAAACCCCATTTTGTATACTTTTATACGCGTGTTGTTAGTGTAATTGGTTTAGCTCTTAGGGCATCCCTACATTTCTGTTATTCTCAGGTTCAAGTTTTCATTTATTTGTATACTTTTCTACAATAACGTAACTTGCTTGCATTAAAAGATTATCACATTTCTTTCATATTTTTCACTGGAGCAAAACTTGAAAAGAGGGTTTATGTTTGAACTCATTTAAAAGTATAGCCATTTCCAGTACACTTTTTAAAATAAAATTTCATACAATATTTTTTATGCCTTGTTTTCCTTCTTAAAATATTTCTCATTATCACTGTACTAGGTACTGATATTTAACTTAGGCCTTCATCTCCAATCACAACTAGTTAAAAAAGACTTTCATATTAATTACTGCAATAATAAACTTGGCAGATGCTCTTATCCAGAAAACTTGGAAAACATTTTCTTATACATTTGCAAACTTGCAAAAATTTAATTCTGAGGATAGCAAGTTCAGAAAAAACAGGAGTTGGGGCTGACACATAAGTAAATACATAAGGTGATTCAAATTCAATTCATATGATTAAGCTCTAATAATTAGCATTTCTAACCCTAAAGTAAATTTTAAGTACTTGCACAAAAACACAAGCTTAAGATATGTCATGTAGGGATATAAACTCAAGAAGCATCTGTCTGTCAGGAATAAATGTCATTACATTTGCGTGCATTTATATTTTGCCATCTTTTGCTTTCTAAGAGTGAAACATGTTAAAAACCGTTGGCCATATAGTGTATATTTGATTTCCATTCTGAGGTTGATCCAGTGGCATCGGTTGGTTCTAAGAGTCAACTGTTCTTCTGATGTCCAGGGGTTGGACATGAGGACAAAGGACTTAAATACAACAGATATGGCTGGTCTAAGATCATTGCTAAAGTGAAGCATCCTGACTAGACTATGAACAATGCATCCAAGTTGCAAGGAAACTGGCATTTTGAGAAATAAACTTAGCTAATGTTCTAAGAAAGCAATGACGATGGCTAAATATCCTGAAGAATGGTTCTGCAAAAGCTCAATCCCAATATCTCAATCAGGAATCTACTTGTGAGGAATAAATGTCATCAAATGCTGTTTCTTGATTGGAGGAATGTTTATATTCTGAGAGTTCACTCTCTTTTGCTTGACAACTCTGTTCTTTAAAACTTGTCCCTGTGGTGGCCTTACTAGTTCCTCGCGAAACAAGACTGAGATGTCATTGGTAGACTGAGAGACTCTTGGCATCTGCTTTGGAGTTGTAACTCTGCCATTTTGGCCTGAATACATTAAAGCATAATTTTCATAATGCTCTTCTGTTGTCCATTGGTACTGCATGCTAAACTCCACATGAGAGTAACCATTTGATTGTGTTTGTGAATAATTCACGGGCAGGATCAGCTTTGTTGGTTCTTCATTTGTTGAATTCCTTCCATGATGTTTTAGCTGAGTGTCTTTGCCTGTCTCAAGGCACGATTTGTTAGCCATAGAAAGGTCCAGAACCTTGTCTTGACTGCAAGAAAACTGGACTTCCTGCTTTGTTTGAATTGGCACAACCTTAACTGTGAGGTCAATCACATCTTCCTGAGAAACTGGAGAGGGAGATTGTGTTGGTAACTGCAAGAAATCATAGCCAGACATTCTGTTGTGGGTACAGACTGGAATGTCTTCCGTCATAGTCTGGGTGCTTTTGCTTGTTTTCATGGAATAACTTGACCTAGAGAGGGAACCAGAGTCTGGAATGGGTGGGATTGGCATTGGTATAGGTAGAGGCAGTGGCAAAGGAGCAATAAATGGAAAGGGCACTAGCAAGGTGGCAGGGGGAAGCAGGGAAACCAATGGAGAACCAGTAGAGAGGTGTGACAAAGTGGTGTCTGGGGGGATGAAACCTGTACTAATGGCATTTATTGGAAAGGAACTACTCCCTTGACAAGCTGAGGAACTGTAATCTCTAAGGAAGGGAAACAATTCTTGTAAAGCAGCTACAAAGTCAGAGCTGTGAATGGTGGTGTTCTCGGAAGGTTGAGATATATTTGGCTTCCCTTCAACACTCTGCGACTGACCCATTGGCAAAGATAAATTCTGAGAGAGTCTGTTATCCTGCTGCAGTGAGTGGGGAAGGTTCTGGTGTTCGGTGACTGGACTTGAGGTCAGACGGCTTAAATGCTCCAAATGTGGCTGATCAAAAATCAGTGGTAGAGTGAGACAACCTGGTGTAGGTGTAATTACAGGTGTGGCTATTGTTTGAGGTTCTACTCCCCCTGCTAGTTGCACTTCGACTGGCAGAATGACTGGACTACCACCAAAGCATACGGGTTGCAAGGAAGCTGGCATTTTCAGAAGAAAACCCATCAATGGCTCGGACAAAGGAACGGAAATGGTTGAGTCTTCAACAACCACTTTTGAAGAATGGACTGGTCCTGTAGCCTTATTTAAATTACTCCAAGTCTCTGAAGGGAGAGTGTGTTCTTCCAAAGCCTCTGCTTCTTTATGTGCATTGGTTTCGGACCCCCCAGTCTGACAAGACTCGCAGTGTGAGCCCTCCATGTTGAACACTAATAACTGAGCATTTGTGGTTTTTCTAGAAAAGAATAGAATGGATCATCAGTCAAATCTATATAGCATTACATGGATTATGTGTCAAATATACATCATTTTACATTTCCATTAATACAATGTATTAATGCCTTTACCCTGGTTTATGAGTACAATTCACTTAAAACCAAACAGCCTTCTTGAACACAGTGTAACCTTTTCAATGATCTAATGCCTCTTGTGTTTATTTAATGGGAGCGTTCATCCTGAAGACATGCTCGAAAAGTCGACAGGGTTCACCAATAATTAAAGAAAACAAAAACACCTGCCCAGGAAGGGACTATGATCACATGTAGATCGTATAAATCAAACTGACAAGGAAGTAGACTTAGTTGAGGCGCATTGCATGGGGCCTGCATGAAGGGATACACACCTTCAAACTGAATATCTTTGGATTAAAACATAAAATCTCTAGCTGATAGTTACTATGTATGGGATAAAACATGGCAGGATGCACTATAAGTGGTGGTATGATACAGATTAACATGAATCAGTTATTGTTATCAGTTCAAAGATGAATGTTGTTCTTGAACCGCATGTCCTGAAGTGTTTTATTCCCCTTATACAACACCAATTTGCCAATGATTAAACGTTTTGAGTTTATGTACTTATAATGAATGACATCATCAAACATTATGTTAGTTCCTGTTATTGCTTACATTGTAGCAGTTATAATCAATAGGGTTGTTTTTCACCAGCCTCCTTTTTTCTCTCACTTAAATGCGCTTAGATTTTACAGAAAAACTGGAAAACCCTCCATCAAAAAGACATTACTATGTTGGAAAATGTACTGACACTGGAGACTCCAGTTTCCAGATGCTGTGATAGAAATTTAATCAACACCTTCTGACCAATCAGGTTCAATAATTCAATGTATGCATATTTGAAGATTTAGAATGACATGTACATGTACTGGATTACATTTTCATGCCATTGACAATCATCTACAGAGCAAATAAAAACTATAGCTTTCCGTGAATATATTCACTGCTATGTAGCTACTGAGTTGAAAACAAGAGTTCATGTGTATAAAGTCCCTGTTGAACTTTCTAGTGAAAGAGGTTAAACTTAGGGTAATAGGTCCATATGTAGCTGTTTAAAGCAAAGCATTTTCTATTAAAAAACATACACTATTTGGAAACATGGCCTGTTTTTTCCATGGCTATAACGCTGATTAAAAATCAGACAGTTCATTCCTTACGTGATGTTCCATGCACGTATACCGTACGAGTCCGCAATAAAAATGAAAACCTGATGAAATAAACAGAATTGCTTGGCCAACATTAGTGTTTTTTCATTCCCTTGTCATTTGTGTGATAGTTTGTTTCTGGGTTTTGGGCTCTTAGCTACGTTAGCTTAACACATCAACGTAAATGTGTCGTATGGAATTGAAAGAGTCATAAAGTTTTGCTCATCGGAACACCCCAATGCTTCATTTCCTCATTCCTCTTGTCATTTTGCATGCATTGTTAGCCAATGAAGCAATGTAATCAATAATCAGCCATAAATTCGAGCATTTGTTTAAACACTTGGAATACAAACACATGTCTGACACCATGAATTCCGCTTGACGGGCCTAAAAAATACTAAACAGCCTGCCAAGAACTCTGAAATAAATTGTGGCAATAAAAAAGCCTTTTAAATGGTAATTCAGAGTTGGAAAGTCTACAAGGTCGCTTGCTGACTGTGCCGATGATTTATACGAGCTGAGGAGTAACTATGTCATAAAGCTGAGATTTAAATGAGTCAGCGTTTCCAAACACGCCAAGTATCTGCCAAGGTGACACTTATTTATTTACAGCCTTTCTCTGCATGTCCCTTCGCAAAAATAACTCAAGGATCCATATATTCGTTTTGCCTCAGAATATAAAAGAAAGCACAGCATATTGTGGCAAAAACTGCAGCCTTTCAACTTTAAAAAAGTACATATAAACTTCATAAAGTACCTATGATGTGAATGCTATGTAAGGAATAAAACGTCATGACATTTTTTTATTGCTCTTATGCAACTGCAATTTGCCAACGTTACATTTTTTTTATTTATTAAAGAATGACATACTTTTTATCCATTTAATATCCAGCAGGCATGAACAGTCTTTCCCTCACTTTTTAATGAAGTTAATCAGACAAGACAATTACCAAGAAACACCCCCCATGCTTAGACTTTCCCTTGGCAGAAAACTTTCCCTTGCACAGTTATAGATGCGCACGTGCTGACACTGGAGACTCCTTCCAAAAATGTTATTATTTATAGTTCTTTGTTAAATTACAGCACACTTTTCATCTGTTTATTACATAGTCTTAGATTATGTTGGGAATCCACCTTGTGAATTAGCTGTTACCATAGCAATGATAACATATTGCAATGAGAACATTAATAGAAACCTTCTGATGAACCAGACTGGAGATTTCACCAATTTATGCTATAAACAGAAATGTAATTATATGTTTTTCCAATGTAAGAGACCAAACAAGAGTGGCAAAATCCACATAGCTTGCCTTTAAATACATTCACTGTTATTGCCTCTTATTCACATGTTGTGCATGCTTTACTGTAGGTCTACTGAATGCATAAAGCATCTGCGCTACATCAGACATACACAGTAGTAAATATTATTATGACAAGTGAAGAAATTGTGTGTGTTTGTACATCTGTGGTTATGGTGCAAATGCACTCAACACTTACATAAATCACCATCAGCTCTAATGATCACCAGCAGAAAGCAGCCCTGGTTTGGATTACTCTGCAGTAAGCAAAGAGAGGGGACCTGCCTCAGGCACCGTTTACACAAAAGCTATGACTGCCTGGCAGTCTCATAAAGCTCACAAAGGTAACCCAAGTCATGTTTTTAGGTCAAGAGCAAGTTAAAATTAACGTCAAAGATTAAAAAAATGCATCCATTATATAACAGTACAGCACAATACAACTCTCTGCACTAACATTTTCGTATCTGTTTTAATATTCAGATTTTAACTGGAAATGAGCGTAGTCCATACTGGCAATTTTTTATGTGAACCCTACCACTATTCCCTGCAAACACTGTAAAGAAATGTACAGTAATGTGGTTGGCTTTTTAGTCTTAGTTTTTAGGCATTAGACATTAATATGACTCTCTCTACAGTGTGCAGGAGTCTTTGTCACTGGAAAAAAGTTTGCTTGGTCCGAGTAAAATAATACTGCAAATCAGAAATGCGGGCGCACCACTGTTAACTTGTTTCCCATGCAAAGGCCGCAAAAAAAAAAAGAAAGAAAAATGAATAATTTTTTTTTTGCCAGAACATTAAAGGCTAGTAAAAGCTTCTTTTTGAATCACCATGAACAGTCTTGCACTTTAAACCTGACCCTAGTATTAAGTGTATTAGTTGTAATTGAACTATACAGTG
>JAQQZR010000023.1:13388314-13405774 GCA_030068235.1 Notoglanidium macrostoma | reverse complement strand
TAAGAATGGGATGTCACTTAAGTTCATATGCGTGTAAAGGCAGGTGAGCGAATACTTTTGGCAATATAGTGTATGTGTGTGTGTATGTATTCATATGCCCATATATCACATTTATTTTTCTGCATTGTATTATTATTATTATTTTTTTTATTCTGAGGGATTTGTTGTTTTGTCATTGGTAAGAAAACCATAAATACCAAAAGTGAAGAAAGGAACCACTAGGAGGAACGGTCATCATGTGGACTTCCATCAGAGTTTTCAGTTTCTCCTTCAGAGATTGCCTGCATTGGGGCAGTGTATAGCCGGCTACGAGTACTGTACCTGCTGCTGCTTGCTGCAGGTGGGATCCTAGAACGACCTTGCCTGGATGCAGCAGACATAGTAAGGGTTTTTGTAGAGAAACCCTCAATATTTGCCTTGGGGAAAGTACTAGGGAGCAGCTCTGTGATGGCTGGAGACTCCTGCATTGGTGAAGGGGGTTCCTCTGGTTGTCTGGAAGCCTCTAGTTCACCTGGGGACTTGGGAGTGATGGGGCTCTTGAGGATTTCTGTTGCAGACATGCGGTAACTGGAATCAGTGCGACTGCCCTTCTTCAGCAGCAGTAACTTAAACTCCTCATTGGAGGTGCTGGATTTTTTGGCACTCCTGTAAATGGGTCCTGGTGCTTTCTGAGAACCAGATGCAGGAGCAGGGACAGTTGGAGTGATTGGACATGTCACAGGATGATTGACTGGACCACTGACAGGAGCAACACCAAGACGACTCTTCCCGTTGAGCTCCCCTGAGTCTTTCCGCCCAAGAACTTTCCTCTTTGATCTAAAACAATTTTAGTAAAGTGGTAGAAACATCAGGAGACATATACATAAGATTACAGGATGACACGATTACATATTTATGAAAAATTATTCTTATGGCCACCAAAATATCATACATTATAATATATCTTCTACAGCAGATTAGTTTTTTTTATATTTTAGATTACCTGTGTATCATGGCAAACAGATCTTCGGTTGTGCGTAGTTTATTAGGCGAAGGGAATATACTATCATCATCAAACTTAGAGTCATCAGTCAGAGGAGAATTTGAATTGTCACTAGGTGTCGAGTCTGTGAAAAATAAATACATTCTATAGTCCTTTGAAATTCTTTTTTATGCAATGTAGAACACTTATTTTCCCCCTATAAAAACAACACAAATACATTTATGCATTTCTAATAATGTGTTTCAATCTCTATTACCTTTGCTGAAGTAGTCTTCTGTATCTGGGGTTGACTCGTCCTCATGTCCATCATGTGAGGCACTTCTGGTAGTGACACATGTCTCATATGCCTCCTCTTTGATTTTAATATCGCCAATTGTGTAGGTATGCGATGAGGCTTCTAAACTTCTGGCAGGCACTTTATCTGGGCTGTTGCACAGTACAAAGTCACTCCTGCATATTTCGCTGTAAGCAGGAGGAGATAATGTGCTGCTCAATTTTAAGGATGGTTCTGCCAGAGGTTGTGGCCTGGATGCTTGACTGTCTTCACATTTAACACTTTCTGCTGACAATGCTTCTTCCTCATCTGTATACCTGCTGCAATCTTCTTCTTGCTGAGCATCAAGGGTCTCACAAGCTTGGGCTGTTGGGGTTAAGAAGACTTCTTGTTCATTGGTTGGTTGCACAGGTGTTCTGAATGCCGTCATGGCCCAGTATGTTCCTGGGCCATGCCTTTCCTGCCTGATTTTAATCCCCTCATGTTGTATAACAATGGCTTCTGGAGGTGGGCACTGAGATTCACAGTGCTGCACAGCAGGTGGTTTGTAGGCTGGTGGTTTCCTGTTATGCCTGTTGTCAGCAGTCACAGTCTCAACTGTTACTGTGGGACACTTGGGTCGAGTTGATTGATCAGCACTAAAGTGCTCAGAACCATGGTTGCCCTCTGCTGGTTTATCAACGTATCGCAGATGAATTGACCTCAGAACAGTTGAAGTGATTACTGGGTGGGTTGAGCTAGATGCCTCTGCACTGGCAGCAGCACGAGCCTCTGCTAATGCAGCTGCTGCTGCAGCTGCTTTCTGTTTGTTCTGGTGAAGGAGGTGTATCTGGTTCCTGTGGGCAAAGGGCTTGGTGTGAAGAGCACTTAGGTCAAGGTGACTAGGTGGTGCCTGGGAATCACTATCTCTCCTGTAGAAAGAACCTGCATCTCGAAGGATAATCTGCTGCTGCTGTTGGAGAGAGGAAAGTGATGATTTTCTTTCTGGCACTTTGGGTTTCCTCTTGCCACTGGTTGGGGACAGTGGAGCTGGGAAGAATGCAGATGGAAAGGAAGATGTAGGTGTCTCTGACTGACTGGAATATCCACTTGATGGGGATGCCAGTGCTGCAAGTTTCTCAGGAGAGCCCAGTCTGTAGTCTCCTTCTTGTGATGGAAGTGTTGGTGAGGTGGGTCTGGACCTGGGACAACAGGCCTGAGTTTCCAGGTTCTCCGGTGACTTGACACATTCAATAACTGTTGTACCCGTAGCAGTGCTGGAGTTGGACAGTGACCTGTAAGGATCACTGGATTTCAAGTCGTTAAGGAGCCAAAGGTCTGCATAGTCTGACTGCACAGCACCCTCATCCTTAAAGGAATGTGTGTCAGAAGAACTAAATGGTGAGGAGCAGTCTAGCATTTCTCTGATATTCTCTAGACCCCAGGTGCCAAGCTGCTTGTCACAGAGACCTGCAGTATCAAGGTGCCTGTCAGAACCAGCCAACTCCAGCTGCAGCTTCATCTCCCTGGAAGACAAAGGCAGGGGCAGCTCGCTAGTAATCTTTGGTTCATTCTGCTCATGAACATCCACACAGCTGCTTGTTTCCTTTAAAGAAGAGCTACGTTTTGGTGGGGGTGGCTTGGCCTTTGGTTTTCTTAAAGAAAGACACCCTCTTCCAAGAGTACTCATTCCCTTGTAGTCTGGTTGAGGGTATTCACTCATGCCAGGTGCAATGTTCCCATTTGGGCCACAGTCAGGGTCAATGGCTGCATAGTTGCAATAGCTTCTGCTACCTTTAAGAGCACAGTCCAATTGCACAGAGGTGTAGAAGCCTTCAGTGTCAACAGTGTAATGTGTAGAGCTCTCTAATATTTCACCTGATGGTTGCCCACTAAAGCACTCATAAGTTTCTCCACTAGAATAACTAGGACAACTTATGCCACTTTCATCTTCCCTTGAGCGCTTTGGGCTGAAGTCTGAAGGACAAGGTTGATCCTGCTGGTCCTGGTTGCAGTTCCACTCCCCATCACTAGCAGTACTAACACCTGCATCATCCATTTGATCTGTAGCTGAAGAAGTGAATGAACTAGACCTATGTCCCTGACCTTGTGACCTGTCCATGTGGTAGGTGTCAATGATGAAGCCAGTAGTGTCGTCAATGATATGAGACCCTGTGTTGAGAGACAGTTCTGAATCACAGTGTGAGGAACCAGTCAAGGGAGGTGAGGCAGCTGGTGGTAGTGTTTCTGAGGTCTGTGAAGGGCATGTTGAGCTGCTTCCGCTCCAGTTTCCACTTGAAGATTGATGGTCTTCTTTCTGGTCAATTTGGCTGCCAAGCACACCTGTTGTTGAAACAGAGTGGATGGGGCTGCTAAAGGTGTCTGAACTGGAGGAGATTTCACAGCTTCCCATGTCAGAGTTACGTGGAAGTCGGGACCTTCCCCTCTCAATCCAAGCATTTTCAGGACTACCTCCATGCTGTATCCGCTTTAAACTTTCCAGCTGGAGCTCTGGCATGGCTTGGTCATCGGTGCTCTCCTCCTCATCCTTCAGCATTCTCCGTCCTGGACCTGGCAGGAAATCCTCAGCCTCATAAGGAGAAAGTTCTTCATCATCCTCCTCATCATCATCACTGTCATCTTGATCATTGTCCCGAAGTCGACTTCCTTCTCTGGGCAAACTTCTTGAACGCAGCCGAGTGCCCAAAGCAGTGGTATAGGTTGTATCAGAGCGATCTGGTAATGAAGTGATATTACCAGTGGAGTGGGAGAGGGAAGCTGGAATTCCTTGACCCCTCTGTGCACGGATACGCCTACGGGATGGAGCAGCAATCAAGAAGTCATCGGTCTGGCAGCCGGAGTCCCTGGTGTTAAGTGTCCGGCCGCTAAGTGACAGCTCCTCCTGGTACAGGGACATGTGTGGGTTGCCATGGGCTACCACAGATCGTTCTCTGGCCACAGGCGATTCATCTGAGTCTAGTGAAAATTTTGATAATCTTACAAATAGCACTCAGGTTTTGATATAGTAAATTAGATACCTTATGTAAATATAAAAAATAATGTTTTTTTAACTGATTATTAACTAATAGTTTTTAAGTGTCATGTTCAACAATTGAATGAAGAGTGATTTTCAAGTAGTCTTCTAGCCATCAAAGAGTTAATGACTTGAGGTGAAGAAAGAAGCATTGCTGTTCTAAATTACAGAAGAAGGAAAATTCTATCAAACTGACCTTCCCACAGTTTCAACCTACAAGGTAGTTTGTCAGAGACCTACCCTTAACAAAATCATTGAATGCTACCATAGCTTATTAATAATTATATTATTATAATTAAGTCATTTTCATCTGTGTTAATGTAATGTAATGTTAAGATAATTGAAAATATTTGCTACATCATGAAAAATGCAAGATCCCGGTAATTGTTTATTTAGCATAAAGTTGGCAGAGTTGAATTCCAAAATAACTTATTTTGTTTAACCATCACTCTAAGGATATTATCCCTATCCATCACCTCCACAATAATATCATGGATGAACATGGGCTGCTTTTAAAATGAGTTTATTTAATAACTGATAGCTCAATTATTTATTGTCAAATAAAAGTACAATGACGTTTTCTGGAGGCTCTGATAAAACCTACATCATTAAGCTGGGAATCACTGTGTTTAACGAAGATAGTTAAAGCTAATAGCTATGGGCAGCACTGGTATTGCTATAGACAGCATTAATATTAGTAATTCCTACGTGGTGCCCACAAGAAGTTGCAGATTCATAAATTGTAGACAAAATTGCTTAAACGAACAATAAATTTGTTTTGGTATTCAGAGATCTGATTTTTTTTTTATTTCATAGCTAAGCTGATTATAACACCCACCGTGAAATCAAATCTAAATATAGTGTGTCAATATAGGCTACATTTCAAGTGTAAAAGCAAAAATGTGATTCCAAAGCTTATTGTAAGAATAAAAAACAAAACAAACGGAAAATAAGACATTGAATGAGTGTAATGCATTAGGTAGCCTTACCCATGTCTTGTTGCACTCGTCTGGGAATGCCTGTGATAGTTTTCCGCCTCCTTAGTTTCCTTCGGCGCTGCAACACAGACTGGGAATGAACTAATGAGCAGCGAGCACTGGCTTCTCGGTCAAATCCTGCACCTGCAATCCAAGACATACGGCTTCAGAAACAGGTGAAGGTATCCTTCCTCAAGGCATATTCCTTTATAATAAATCAGGATCTACGTTACAATGCAGAAGTGAGATATACAACAAATTTTTGACTTTTCAATGTACAGTAGCTGTGAAAAGCTTTGAAACCTGGATTACTTTGGTGCATGTGACTGTTTTTTAATCCTGATGATTCATTTATTACTTGTTTGTACATGCCCATGATATTTTCTAAATAATTTATTTGGTCCCACTACCAGTCCCCATGTACTCCAGGCCATATGAAATACACACTACATTAAAATAATCATCTAATGTGCACTCACACATTTAAAAAGTCTGATTAATATAGTATACCTAAAAGTGAAGTTTTACCAGTAACATTGATAGGGATAATGCAGGATGAGATAACTTGAGACTCATTTTTCATCCTTTCATCTGGTGTGGGGAGTGGCAGGGCTTTCGACCAGTTGGTTTGCTTGTCCAGTGTCGTGGGAACATTGGGAACTGGACACTTAGGTCTGTGGCCCATAGCCACCAACTCCCCGTCTGTATTTGTGTTAGTTCCAACCTGAGTCACAATAATGTTAAAAGAGTTATATATAATGGCCTTGTAAAAACTGAAAGCACACAAATGCATACAGCTGTGGTTTTAAACTGACAGGAAGCAAATTTTACATACATAAATATTACATATTATTTTTATCAAGCAAGCAGTGGTGACCATGAGAAAGAGAAAGGGACTAAAAAGGAAGGAACAGAAAGAAACGGAGATAAAAAAAGAGACGGAAATAGCTGGAGAGAAAAGGAAAGACAGAAGGTAAATATCCAGAGTCAGGAATTTGCTCCAGATCCTATTCCATTAGTACAAAATAAGAACACAGGAAAAGGTGTTAAAGAATTCAGAAAGGTTGCATCCTGCCATCGAAGCTTTAAAAAATTCACTAACCTCCTGCTATAATAACTTTAAGAGGACATTGTTCCTAGACAAATGATAGTTTCCTTAATGTGTTTCAGAGCATTCTAATATGCATACATTGGAAATTCTGGCTCCGATTTACTAAAATAATAAACATAGTAAGGAGAGAAAACATTATTCCAAATGTTTTTGATATGCATGGGGAGCTTTTTGTAAAATTTGTACTTTAAGGCAGGGACACCCCAAATTGCATATTCATTAAGACAAACACACAAAATGGACATGCTTATTTGCTCATACAAAAGACACACATTTTATTTAAATACTAAAAATTTAGATACTAAAAACTATAGTACATCAAGGCATATGAAAAAAGTTAATATTAGTGGCCATATGTTGACCACAACAGCATTTCAAGATGAAGCATCTTAGGAAATGTATATTTGTACATTGTTAAAGCTGTCTTTTATACAGAATACAGAGTCAGCCAAAAAAAATGTATACACTTCAGGAAAAGAAACATTTTAATACTAATTTTATTCAGATATCATGAGATAAATACAAGTTACCTTTGGCCTCTACAATTACAAGAGGTGCTCAAAGTGGTGGCCGTTAGCTTCCAGACATTTATGTCAGTGGCTGACTCTGTATATTTTCACATATGCATAGTCAAGGAAAAAATGTTCAATGAGTCATGTTCAGTGTTAGAAGTAGTGCTACAAGGACAGAAAATTAAAGATGTTAAGGAGACAAGTTAATGAAATGACACATAGTAAAACATGAGATAGCATGGAGCACATTAGACATTTAGAGGAGTACATCTACCAGGGTAGCTGTGCTGACAGAAGAATAGGAAGGGAGGGAGGGAGAATGAAGGGAGAATACCTTTAGCATCCAGGGGATGAACACGCAACAAGTTGTAGGGGATGTGGGACGAGAGCGCTCATGCTAAAAACAAAACAAAACAGAATATGCAAACGCATGGCTCAACACTGATGGTTCAAAAGAACAGATATAAAAGCAAAAGCTGAACAAAATAGAAAAAAAGAATAATCATGGCAACATGAATCAGGAGAAGGTCATAGTGACACCAAACACCAAACATTTGGTTGGTTAGGAAAGAAAGGCAAGGGCAAGCAGCTCATCTTTTCTGCAGCTTCTCTGAGAAAAGCCATTAGTTAGAATGAGTTACAAGGTGAATATGGCTCTGGAACAAAATAATGTTAATGGGAAACAGAATGGTTATGTTGTTCTTCAGAATCCACCAGACCTGAAACTGTGAAGGATGGGATAAAGGCTGCATTTTAAACCCTCCTGGATTTCCCATGGATTCCTTGTCATGATTTTAAGAAACATTCGATTAGACTACAGTAACACTGTTTTCTACAGTATTAACACAATTGAAATTAGATGACCCAGTGCTGGCCCATGGAACAGAGTCAACATATAGTATGCATGGTATGAAACACTTCCGGAGCATGCTGTGACAGAAAACTAATCAACAATGGGATGCAGTAATGATGCCCAATGTGTGGCATAGTTACTCTTCTGACCTCAAAGTTTATTGTTTGCCAACAGTTAACATTTTTAATTTATTAATGGATGACGCAATGCAGTGGAATAATTTCAACTATTTCATTTGATTTACTACATACATATAACATTGTCTGTAACATTGTCATACAACAAACTAATTCAGCTATGCACTTTAGTATTATGAGAGGAAGTCCACATAGGTAAGTTGAAAACTGTACTGGAACAAAGACAACCACAGGGACAATACTGGGGTGATGTTTAATGTGGTTCACGTCAGTGTCCAGCCCATGACCTGGTTAACACATGAAAAAGAATCTTATCCAAACATACTGAAAAATGCTTCATATCTTGCAAGTCACCCTGTCATCATTTACCTTTCTCTGTGCTGGCTGAAACGCCACCTCTCTCGAAGGTCTCTCCTGCTGCATTATGGGAAATAATGAATGCATCAAGAACCAGAAGAGTCTGGTTTGAGACAGAAGCTACATTATTCATCATGATGCTTTGCATGTGACATAGCAATGCGACCTTTTTTAAAATGATAAAAACAATAAAAACAAAGGTTGTTCCACTACAAACATGTACGTTTGATGAACCATGCAGAACAGCTTTAAATAACACATATCACAAAATAAACAGGATTACAATAACAGAGTGGTATTTAGCATGACCAGATGACCGTTTGGAAAAATCAGGACAACTGAAAATGAAAAACTGATGACATAAAGTTTGATTTTAGATATACATTATTTTTTCAAATAATTGTTTCCAGTAAAAGTTTAATTTTTACATTTATTTTTAAAAGATATTTGCTCAAAATATTTATCTGCCAGCAAAGAAACCTTAAACTAAGTCATATTACCAAGACCATGTCACATGGTGTGTATAATCAGGACTATCTTGATTTAATTAGGGAATCTGGTCTGCTTAGTGGTGTTGGAAGAAATATAAAAAGGAAAAAGGCTTTGAAGGATGGAAGTCATTTTACCACCATGGAGCTAAACCAAACAAATGACATTCATGCTCTGGTAGAATAAAAATGATAAGATTAAAGCACCTGGATAACTTTCCTGGGGAGAGTCTGCATGTCTGACTCTCTGGTGCTTCTTTCCTATTCCAAGTGTTAGGGGAAAGAATAAAGAAGGAACTGTGTGTATCTTAATGAAACTCAGTCAGTAAGAAGACAAACATCATTAATCAAATAGTACTATGGTCAATAACTTCCAATCAAATAGCACTAGGGCCTAAAATGACTAATGAAATGTTTTATTTCAGTCAGATCAGAAGTGTTTCTGAATGCCAGCTGCCCACTGGGCATTAACAACAATGTGAATTACCTTCCTCTGCATTGTCTGATATTCAGCTCTGTCCAGCTGTGCCATGAAACACAAGGAAAAACGTATACAATTTATATTCTAAAAAAACCCTGGAGTATTATTGAAAAAAGAGTTTTAATGTTAACAGCCAAACAAAAATAGTTCGATTATTTTACACCATTCCATACACCATTACTCCCATTCCAGACACTAGTATTGTACTGTAACTGTAACAACACTTACCATACGTGAGTGTCGACTCCTCTGGTCCTGCCTGCTGAGGGAGTGAGGGGAGGGGAATGTGGGCATGGGCGGAGCCACTGAGATGGATATGGTGACTCGATTGCGTTCCCTGCTGGTTGAACGCTGACGCTGCTCTGTATCAGACACAGTTTGGATTAGCAATAAACTAAAGAGGAGGATTTCACAATTATTCCACCAATGTTGATGGACATTTTGACAAGGATTTAGGGCCAATAATTAAAAAATAACTAAAATTCACTGTGGTACTATACAGCATCTGTAAGGCACCATCAGGTATTTCTGTCCTTATGAAATTTGCTCCCCATCATATATTTAAATACATTTTAAGTATAGTCATTCATTCGGGCTAATGTTCCACCCCAATAACCGAGTCTGTGAACGATGGAGACCTGCTGATACCACTGTCATGACTGTCTCTTGTCATTTGTGGTGATTGTAAGTGTGGATTACTCAATCAAGAAATGTCAGAATATTCAATATGTCCATCCAGGTGTGTTGTCTAGCATTGCATTGTTAAAAGGTTGTTTATTATCTACCTGACCAAGGCTGGAGGAATTTGTAGACATTCCACATTATTAACATACACAATTACAACAGCAAGAACATATTACACACAATTACATACAATTACAAACATTAGGTGAATGGCAGTAGATACATGCCAGTAGTGTGTGAGGAGGGGACTAGAGGGAGGAGTTCAGAGTCCTGATATCTATTGGGAAAATCTGCTTATGAAGCATTTAGTCTTAGTGGACAGTGACCTGTAATGCTTCCCTGAGGGAAGGAGCTGGGAGAGGTGGTGAGCAGGAAGTGAGCAGTCAGAGGTGGTCTTCTTTGCTGGCTTTACAGTCTGGTGAGAGATATAATTGAGGGGAGTGGGTTGTCTATGACTTTCGATGTCTTGCTGGTCTATCTGCTATAGTATTTTCTATGTTTAATTGTCCATACTGTAATAGAAGGTGAGATGATGGACTTGATGACAGCCGAGTAGAACAGAACGAGACATCGGTGTTTGAACTTATTTTTTAAGCTGCCTAAGGAAGTTATTGTTGAGCTTTTGCAATGAAATGCTCAGTGTTAGTTTTCGGCTTCATACTTTACATTATTGCAAATGCTTGTTCTGAGGAATTTAAGACTCAGTGGTGGTGATGGGGCCACCATTTGTATGAATACTATAGGATTCTGAACACGCATAAACTCAGCTGCTCACCTGTTCAACTTGTCTGACAAACTGCTCTGTGATTAGTGTTAGTAGCACTCCTGTGTAAGAGCAAAGTCCTTATAGTGAATTCTGTCCACTCAGAGGCCATCTTGGCAGCGCTCCTGGACTATTATTTCCAAGCGGAGAAAACCATTTCTCCATAAAAAGCGACACAAAAGAAGGCTTGACAACAAACAGTGTTTACATCTTTCTCTGCTAATGGTGATTGTTGGATTAGAGAGTAAGCTAAAGGTAAGTCAGCTGCCATGTTAAGTATTACGAGTATTAACACTAATCTCGCTCTAACTATGCTACACTTATTTCTGGTTAATTAATGAAAACAGCTCTAGCAGCTCTGAATAAAATGTAAATGAACATAACATATATTCAAATGTAAATATGACATTATTCATCTTCATCAGATTGATGCATGTTCCTGAAAAGCAAAAACTCAACTGCAATGTTGAGTGAAACTTCCTAACACCAGGGGGCAGCATGTGCTAGATATTACACACAAATGCCTGCTACTTGTAAGGCTTAAGCTGTATATTTGTGCAGAATATAATAATGACTAGTGTTGAGAGGTACATGTGTTTTTCATTCACAATTTTCTTGCTGAGAAAGTGAGAACAAACTGACAAATGTTATAGTATTTAACCCTTCTGGTTTGTTAGGGTCAGAATAATCCATCTTAAATTTTTTTTGAAGGTGGACCAATAATAAAAGGTATAAACAAAAAGGTGCCTGTCACATGACCTTCATCTCTTATTTGCATTCCCAACCATGCTTAGTTGCTAACACAAACCACCATGTGAAGATATGCTGTGTTTGGATTTTCATAAAGACTGTGTTGTTAATGCTTGAGATAATGATGATAATCTATCTTTAGAGTTTTTTTTCACTATAAAATCAAAAAAGGTGGCTTGGGCTAACAGGATATCTGTTGTCAAGCAGTGAACAGGGTTATTAATTGCAGCTGTTAAGAAGAAATGCAAGCTTACCTCTGTGCAGCGCCCGTAGACTGAACTGGGCGTGGCGGTGCAGCTCTTCCAGACATGGCAGCCGTGTGCTGGGGTGAAACATGTTGTGCTGCTGGTGCCATGGGGCCTGATAGTGAGATGTTAACTTACTCTCAATGTCCAGATTCGACACCGCTGCAGAGAGACACAGAAGAAGAGAAACAAAATTTGAAGAGAGGTCAAGGTCTTCTTCAGATTTTTCGACACCTGGCCACATGTGGACCGTCCCAAAAAAGTTGGAAGCATACAATTGTATAGGATGTCTTTGTATGAAATTTCCCTTCACTGGAACTAAGAGGCCCAAACCTGTTCCAACATGGTAATGCACAAAACAAGCTCCATAAAGACGGGGTATGTTAAGGTTGAAGTGGAAGAACTCAAGTGGCATGCACAAAGCCCTGACCTCAACCCCACTGAACACGTTTGGGATGAACTGGAATAAGGGCCGCACTGCAGACCTGTTCACCCAACAACAGTGCCTTACCTCACTAATGCTTTTGTAGCTGGATGGACAAAGCCCCACAACCACACTCCAAAATCTAAAAGGGTGGAGGTTATTATAACAGCAAGGGGGGACTAAATCTGGACTGGGATGTTTACCAAGTACATATGGTCATATTTGATGGTCAGGTGTCCACAAACATGTGTGAAAATGGTGTAGTCTTTGTCAGTTTATTAGAAATGCCCATTTCCACACTCTGGATCTGATGGAGCATTATGCCACATTCTCTGCTGTTGCATGTGGTCATGGATACCATAAAGATAACAGTATATGCCCAAGTCACACCCTTGATTCAGTGAAATATTTTCACCTGGATAGTGTAGACTGTAATCAGAAATACTGTCCTGTGCTCATCCCAGGACTCTTAGTCACAATCTGCTCACACATCCTTTCAACACATATAGTTCTCTTTGGCTTTAGAGTATGCGGTTGTGGAAGTGTAATGATTTCAAATCTCCCTATCTGGGAAACAAATGGCTGTGCTTTCTCTCAAGGCATTGCTTCAAGAGGGTTTTCCTTGCCAGTGTCACCCTCATCTCGGTTATGATAAAGCTGCTTTGTGAGCCGTGGTTAAAAGCGATATACAATTAAAACTGAATTGAAATAATAACAGGGCTATAACTGACCAGATAATACTTTGGTAGTTGAGCATTCTCAGTAAAACACTGAAACGTTACATAAAAGTGTGCATAGCTAAGGCAAGTTCTGGGTATCTCTGCTAATGGGTTACAGGATTGTGTACTTTGGATTGAATTTCGTCAAGCATAAATGTGTTTCGATTCATATCATTCATTCAAACTCAATACAACTCATGCATCAACATTAAAAGATGTCCAAATCGAATGTTCCGTAAGTTGAAATGATGAACATTTCTTTGCGCCCATGAGAGAGGGAAAAAAGACAGATCATCTTCTCTCCAACCCTCTCTCCTTTCTTTCCTCTCTCTCCATAAAATAGCATCTGCCCATCAGTATGCACCGCGCGGCTGTGCCCGTGAATAGCCCCGAGTCAGCCGTATCTAAGCAACCCTTCATATCTAATTTACAGTGAATTAGCAGATCCTTATCAGACCACAATTACCAGCAATAACAGGAGATGCTCTTTTTGCCCAACAAACAGTGTGTGTGCATGTGTGTGTGTGTGTGTGTGTGAGAGAGAGAGCGAGAGAGAGAATATTAGCTGCCTCCCTTTTCTTCTTCTAACATAATGCTTCAAGATGTCTTCATAAGAAAATAACATGTATAAACTTCAGGAAATTGCAAATCATTTGTTAGGTCCTTCTAATCAAGATCAAAACATTCAAAATGAATAAACGTTCATACCATTTCATGAACTCATGGTGGATCTGGAGTCTATCCAAAAAACACTGAGCCAAAAGTTGGAGAACATCTGGGATAGGGCATTAATGCACACACTCACGCAAATTCTGAGTACTCCAACAATAACCAAAGCTTAGGATCTACCCTTGTACCACACTGTATTAAACATATTCAAATCTTTGAGAAGACTGACTGAATTGTATTTGTTGTTTTGCTGTAGTATCTGTACACTTAGTAAGATTTTCCTCTTTGCAATACAAACACCAGGAATTATTCCATCCATAATCCTGGTCAGGGTCGCCATGGATCCAGAGTTCACTGCATGATTCCTATATGCTGGATGGGATGCCAGTCCATCACATGGCATAAGACACACACATTCACCCCTAGGCGCACACAGAGGGTGGAATCCTCTGCACAAAGAGCTGTGAGGTGGCAATGCTACCTGATGGATCTTCATGCTGAGACATTCCAGCAATTATCCAACCATCTCAAATTTATTTCTAGGCTTGTTCATCAATCAACATGTATCTAATATTTATTTATTACAAAAATAAATAAGAAACCTGAGATAATGCTTAAATGATGTGACTCAGTAGCATTACATGAATTAATACTGTAGGTATTCATACAAAACAAGAAGGATGTAAAAAGACCACTTTTTCAGTCTCTCTGACAACAGCACTCCAGTGACTCAACAGAACTCACACTTTTTACACACGTAATTAAATTTTTATTGGCAAGTTAGTGATGTGTCAAGTGCTAAGCAGGTATTGGAGGGTGTCCAGGCTAGATTAGTATACTGCTACTCCCATCCAACAATAAATCCATGAAGTACATGAAGAATATTACTGAACATACTTGGACACATTGCAGTTGTAGGAACCTGCCAAGCATAATCCAGTAGCTACAATTTATTACCTGCTTTCTGTTCTAAAATATCGTAACTGTATAAAGAGTAAACCACGTGGGCATAACATAAAATTGGGATGGAGATTTAGATCTCTAATAAATAAAGCAGACGTGACAATTTGGTGGGAAAAGTCCCACATCGCCATTTACACGTGTCTATTGTGCATCTCCAAGGTGTCCAGCTGACCACTTGGGTTCAGATTTCTTTACTGCCTATGTCACTGCCGCTAGAAGGTTAAAGTGCAGTAGTCTGTGTCGCTCCCGCATCCTGCATTGACTTTCCTGTTACGTCCTTATTAGTATTTACACTACGTTGTGGCCAAATGTGACCATGTGGTTTGGGTGATTGGATCACAATGCGTCTTTCTGGTCCTTTACAGTTGTATTTAGCGCTGTCCACATGTGAGCTGACTGCCCAAGATGCATTTTAAAAACAAATGTAAACAGGTAAACAACACAACAAAGGCCCTGTTTACATTTGGTTGTAAAATGCATCATGAGCATTCAGGTCACAAATGAACAGCCAAGACACTGCCTACATCACTTCCGCTAGAAGGTCAAAGGTCTCTGCACACATGTTAAAACATTAAAACAGCAACATACCTTCATTGTTTTCTTGCACTCCAACCACGTACATCAGTGTTTCTTTCCATTTTTTTTTCTAGCGTGTCGGCTTTTATAAAAACAAACACCTCATCCCACAATAATGACGTGTTTTCCTGTTACGCCTGTGTCGAGGTCGCATAGCGACACATTAACATTTACACTATGTGGTCAAATCTGTCCCAGACCACCTCGCAAGTAGTTTGAGTGAATGTGTCTTGGAGGTCGTTTACACTTGTATTTGGTGCTGTCCAGTTGTGATCAGATCACCCAAAACGCATTTTAATACCAAGTGTAAATGTGGTCAAAAACTTGAACCAGACTCAAAAGAGAACCCAAGCTCTTTTAAGTGCCAAAACACTGTCTTTGTTTACTTCTGTCTCCATGCTGGTAACATCAACGCTCAGTTGTTTCTTGGCAGCTTTGAATGCCAGTGTGCACTGAAGAAACCTTTTTTCCTAAACCAAAATAATTACGTTTTCAATGCTTTGTCCTTGTCACAACTGATCTGGAGCCTTTCCCAGTTCACACGCTCATTCACAGCTATCAGTAATTAACCCTTGCCAATCCACCTGACCAGCATATTTTTAGAGGGTTGGAGGAAACCAGAGAACTGTGAGGAAACCCACATCTACATGGAGAGAACATCTGAAACACAGATGTTCAGATGTCATTCACATGTATTTTCTATAAGAAAGGAATCTTCACACATATGCCAATGTTTTATAGATGGATCAGGGGACTACAATCACATGACTAAAATTACAACACCACTAGATAGCCTATTTTCAAAAATATGGTCACTTTTCTCTGAACCTCTTACAGCTTATTTCTCTGAATCCCCTCACCTTAACTTCCTCTCTTCCTTCGCAATGTATAAAAGTATTTATTTTCTTTAGTTCAACAATCAGCAACCTACACTTGTCGCCTTTTCTCTTTCCTCTCCTTCTTTGTAACCTTCTTATCTCTCTTTATATCTCCATGTCTCTCCATCACCCCCCGCAACCTTCCCCACATGCACTCACCTCCCTAGCTGTATGGTTTAATGAGCAAATCAGATCTGATGCTGCAGTGTTTCAGAGCGCACACTCTATTACTCAGCATCATCCCCAGCTCTCGGTTTCTGCTTTGCATCATCATAAAAAGAGTGCTGCGGAGCAAAGATGTGACCTCTACTGAGCACTACTCCAAAACAGCTCTGAATGTAGGTGACTCCAAACCGAAACAAATGGTGCTGGTGACATACATAAGAGGCAAAGGGGGGGGGGGCAATAAAGCAATAAAGGAGCATTCATTAACACATTAATTTTGCCATCTGATACCTCACATACAGGGTAATTCCTTACATGAGTTTGATTGGGATAAATAAAGTCTACTGCAGAACGCTATCAAAGACATAATCTAAAAGATTGAGGCATTTAGTTTCTTCTCAAGCCCTTATCGAAAGTGTAGGTACCCTACCTGCAGCGTCCAGCCCCCGTCTTGCATGTTCACTCTTCCTCTTTACCCTCCTCTTCCTCTCCTGCAGGCCCAGAATGGGTGTCTTTCTGTGCGAGTTGCCCATTCCTCCGTGGGCCAGTTAACGTCAGAATGCTAGCGCCGTCCAAATGGATAGAGAGCTCCGCACCTGCTCCTATTGCCTTCTTTCTGTCTCTCCCTCTCTTTATCCATCTCGCTCCCCCCCTCCCTCTTTCTCCTCTCTTTTGCTCTGTATCTGTCTTCAGCAGGTGCATGGTCAGCAATGTGAGTGAGGAACATATTCTCTGCCAATGGCAAAACACACAAAACTACTGAAAAATCTCTCAAGAAACTAGCCACAGCAAGAACAAAATGCAAACAATCCCAAATTCAACACACATTTTTAAAAACTACAGAAACCTGCCGTGTCGGTTGGTAGATTACTTATAGGTGTGAACACGTGTGAACACATGTGCATGGTGCCTTGTGGTGGACTGCTGTATTTCTTTATCACACCATGGCCAACCAAGATGAAGAAAATAAATAAACGAATGCATATTAAAAAGATATAACATTGGACATTTCAAAAACATTACTACGAGTATTTTCCATTTTGGAAAAGGATTTACATGCTCATAAAATCTAAAATTTAATATGGACCTTTACTCATTCATCTTCAGTAAGTCATTCGTGGTGGATCTGTAGTCGATCCCAGGAACACTTGGCACGAGTCAATACCTCCTGGATTGGACTCTTGTCCATTACAGGGCACCATGCACACACAGACATTCACACAATCATTCACACATTTTATTTTTTTGGGGACAACTCAGTGGAAACCCATACGGACAAGTGGAGAACATCTTCATGAATAGAAACCCAAGTTCAGGTGACAGCTCAGCTCAAACCCAATATCACATGACAGCAAGTACAGTCCTGCATATAGGTTACATGTTTTATATATATATATATATATATATATATATATATATATATATATCTATATATATAT
>JAQQZR010000023.1:13377194-13388214 GCA_030068235.1 Notoglanidium macrostoma | reverse complement strand
TATAGGTTACATGTTTTATATATATATATATATATATATATATATATATATATATATATGTATATATATATGTATATATATATAAATATATATATATGTATATATATGTTGTTTTTTTGTGAAAATAATTTTTTGAGTAACCATACATTTAGTTTGAGAGGAAGTCATTTAGGGTAGACAGAAAAATCTAGTAGTAGCTAGTTGTCCATTTTACTCATAAGTGATAACATTATAAAGTTTTTATAAGTTGTCTAACATCAACTCACTCGAAGTATGTTCATCGAATAGCTCCTATTTGTGTGCTTTTGAACTGGGTGACAAATGTCTAATGTCTGGTGACATACAATCATGCGTCGGTTCTTGGTTCTCCGAACCCCAGTCTAAAGGCACAGATCGAGGTTGATACCGAAACACATACTAACAAGTAACTTCTGAAAAGAAAACAGCCGGGGTTGGGGTATCCATACCTATCCAGCCGTGGTGGTTTTGATTTCAGTAAACTTGGATGTCTTTAATGAAGCACAGTAACAGCAAATAAAATGGCTACAAACTTCTCCAGGGATTATGACCAAACATGTTTCTAATATAGCACTAAATTAATCATGAATGCTTTTGTAATATCTAAAAAAATTCATGATGCATCCTTTACGAGGCCTAAGATATGACCCGAGGCAAACTCTTCAAATAAAGAGGACGCTTGTGCACATTTGACTCGTGACAAGCTTGCCCCAGAGTGATCAGTGAGCCATGAACACTGACTATGTCTATGCTCAGACACACACATACACACATTATGACAAGCTGTGGCTGTGTCCTAAAATGCACTTCCTCTCTATTAGAAAATTCACATCCACACTTTCCTATTTTTAGTCATTCATAATGCAACATAGAAGAAGCGAGCGAGAAACATGAGGACTTTAAAAACAGAAACAGATAAAAAGATATGCAAAAGAAAGGTAGTTATACACTTAGATGTAGGACTTCTCCCTGTATCTTTCTCTGTCATTCACAACACACACACACTGGGATCTAAAGTGACCCATAAACTTCAGAATTCCTATAATAGGCAACAATTCCTACCTTGTTCAAGCTATTAGCCATGGATCCTGGAATTCAAAGCTGCCATGACTTCTCTGGTAAACAGCTCAGTGTGTCGGGGTCGCCAGTGTACTATAATTTACCGTGTGATGCCACAGTAATTTACAGCACAGCAGCAGGTCACCGAGACAGACATAAACAGAGACGGACAGTCTGTGTAATAGACATGGCAAAACATAAGCACGGCAACTTAGAGGAAGCTGTTACTCGACAGCTGTCCTCATTCTTAGAAACATCATGAATGATTCCATGCCATCAGTCACTGATAACACTTTGTAACTTTAACTGAACAACATTCGGGGCAGACAAACATAGATTTAGGTACTGCTACTTTTTTCGTTGTATATCTCTTGCAATACATAGAGATATAATGCTTAAATTTATTATGAGGTTTCATGGCTTTGTTAATGATACCTTGCTTTATGCATACAGATGCCTGACAAATAAAAGGAAAAAAAACAACAACAATGGTTTTAATTCCTGGTCTTAATAAGATGTTGGGTCACTACAAGTCACCCGAATATTTCAGTGCACCTTGCCACTGATTATACAACGTTCTCAAACTGTACTCGAAGGATGAACACGGTTCTTCCAAAAAATATTCCCTCAATAGGGAAGATAGTGATGGAATGTGCTGAGGATAGAAGATATAAATGATTCATCGTAGGTAGGCATATGCTAGGTGATGGTTCACTGAGTTACGGTCATACCATACGGTCATCATACCAGCTAATAGAGGTGTAACAATACACGCCGGTCAACATTCAATTTGATTCATGATGTTGAAGCGATTCTCAGAACAAAATTTGGGAATGAAGGAAAATGATGATTAAAAAAATCCTTTTCTATTTCTGAATCATAAACAATGCAAAACTATGTGCATTTATGTCTGTATAAAACTAAATGAATTGCTACAGATATTGTAAACAAACTGTACTGCAGGGTTATTATTTTATTTTAAAAAGAAAGAAATAAATGTATAAATTCTCCTCATATTTTGGATTAAATAAACAAAGTGTCTGACCTAGGACCTTTAAAAATGTCCAACTGAAACATAATGAGCTCTGTAGAATTAATAGAGCTCAAATGGCTAAAATGTCTGTTTTCCACAGCATTTAGCATTGTATGAAAGGTACATAAGAGCTCTTTTTAACTGTTATAATTAATTGTGTAACCGTATAACATATCGTGTGTTTTAGTCATTGCAATCTGAAGCTTTTGGGCTGCACAAGTGTAGATGATCTCACAGGCTCCAGTCCTACCAGCTAAATAAATAAATGTCCCTGCACAGCATAACAGAGAATGGTTTCAGGATATCAGGATTGGACACAAATCTCTCTCAGATGCCGAAATTTGCTACTTTGTGTTAGGAAACAAGGAATCCGATTTCCCACTGTGTTGATTTGCAACTAAACAGGTCAAGGAACATGTGAGTGAATTTCACCATGGCGTGTAATGCCATAATAAAGAGATAAGGATTATTGCTATAAAGCAAACAGTTAAAACAGACTCTAGTGCTAGAATGAAGGTGTACACTACCTCCTGGTCTGATTGGAACATGGCAGGCCAGAATCATCATGCTGGAGAAGAGACTTGTCTGAAGTTACACTCACACACACACACAACACAGTCGAATGGGATTTTTTTTATGGCCACATCTTCCCAACAAACACACACTGAACAGGCCCGACTGCAACATCTGTAGGCCTAATATCTAAACTTTTCTCCTCTTTTATATCTTCCCTTGGCTCGTAATCCCTTCACATGTCAGTGAATAAACTGAGGGGGGGTGGGGGGTGGGTTAGGATAATCCACAATTCAGGACTACACCATCTTTATAACTTTCTATTTTCTTCCAATATACTGTACTGTATATTATTTAACAAGGCACATGGACTCACTGAAGGAGGATCATGGTGCTATAAGATAATGAGGAATATAAGATGAATACTGGTGTGGTAAATGTCTTCACAATTGTAGAATGAGCTTCATGATTTAGGTTTATACAGTATATACACGTACATACTATAAACCAAAATGAAGCCATATATGTCAAAGTAATGCACAGAAACAACACATTTACACTACCAGTCAGTGAAATGAATTTCAGTACACGTACCTGTGTGTGTGTGTGAGAGAGAGAGAGAGAGAGAGAGAGAGAGAGAGAGAGAGAGAGAGCATCCCTGCTGTCCTCATTCTTAATCCCTGTTAAGCCCTCATGCCTATGACCTTGGCACCAGTGGTTCCTGCGGTAGGTGAATGTTTAGCACAGTTAGAGGTGCCAAGCGCACTCGTACTTTTACCCAGACAAATACAGGCCTGGCAAGTGTGACTGGCAGCTTGAGGCTCTACACGCAGTCCATTACATGCACATGATCGCAGGCTGAGTCATGGGCCACGGCCAAAATAGCCACTGCGAACCTTTTCCTGCTCTAGCATTCAGCAGCGGCCCCTGACCATAGAGTTTAGTGAGAAGGGATGACATTATCTACAGCAAAATTAAGCCTATCAAACAATTTCCAGTATCAAAATCCACATAAAACACCAGATATTTGGGCTTTTGAAAATACGAGGCACGTTTTTCTTTTCTTTTCCCTCAGCCTTTTGCACTGTCATCACAGACATCATCCACTTCTCCTTTTCCTCTCCCAATCTTTTCAATGTATTCTACAGTAGAAATACATCATAGACACACTGTCTGAACATATACTTTCTGAAATTTAATTGTGATCATTTGCTATAAAACAAGGTCTTGACAGCAGAAAAGCACAACCCTGGCAACCCAAAATGTACTGTTATTAACTTAAATCTAAGTAATTTTGACAGCAATGATGTTCCGAGCTAACACAGCCCTTACCCGTAGCACGCACACACACACCCACACACACACTTCCCTGATAGAAAACAGCCAAAAACAGCACTGTAATGAGCTGCAGGAAGAGGTAGAGTCTGTTCACCGTCACTCCCTTTCATTCTTCTCTCCCATCCTCCATCACTGTCTTTCTATTTATGTCTATTACAGAGGGTTTTTTGCTTTTTTTTCATCTTCTCTGTTCTCCTACATCTTATGAAGCAACTCTGATGCTGATATAATGGTCATTAAGATTTGAAATTAATTTCCAGGACACTCAGAGTGTGCCTCTGGGCCACATTCCCATTTAGAAACACACATTTATCCACAGCTTAATGATTACACATGCAAGTGTGTGAGAGAGACTGTGTGTTTGGAGGAAGGAAGAAAGAGATGTCTGTTCCATCATCCTTTGACCCGCTTTATATTGGGCCCTGTTTGGTGGAGGCGTAGCGGCCGGTCCTGTGCCCTCTGCTCTGGAGTGATGGAAAAACAAATGAATGCATGCATTTTGCTGTAAGTAAACATTTTATTGGTTTTTCAAGGCAAATATATGTTTCTGTTCCACACTAAAATGATTCGAAACACTGCCCCCTTGTGGCAGGAAGTGAAAATTAGTTCAAGTTATAGTTGGAGGACAAGTTAATCAGTGCTAAAGCATGTCTCGAGTATGGCTAGAGCAAAAAATAAGACACCAAGTCAGTTCACTACCAAAAACAGATCCATAATCTTTCATCTCTGTGAAAATCTGTTTTGAAGATCCTGTTCACACATTTGCTGCATTTCTTTCACGCTATATATATATCTCTTAAATTACATTCCTATTCCACTCCCTCTACATTTCTAACCTAATCTACATATGGAAAACAACACGTCTTCCATATTTGAAACAAAGTTATGTTTACAACAGGAAAATGAGCATCTTCTTTTTTTTATCAGTCACTGTCTCATCACCTGATGTTGATGTATGTCATAGTGTTTAAGTGGTTTTATCTGTTTTGCTGATGATGTTACAGCGCAGGTGCATCGTAGATGTTTTTTTTATAGCTGGTATCTGATTAATTGATTTTTGTCTCAAAGCAGCAGGTAGTTATGCCTGATCAAAGTGTAATATGAGAAAAGCACACTAAATTGCAAGGTTTCTGATAACTCTAGCAGACGAACCCAAAATTGGTCAAAACTCGGAGTGCCAGTGTTGTGGGAAGACTTCACAACAAGTCTGACTAACAAACAACAATCCATCTGCATTTATGCTAACTTACATGCATCCAGGTGCACAAACTATTGACTAGTGCTGATATCACTGGATGGCCAAGGTGTTTAACTTTACTACATCAGTAAGTGATACAGTTGATAAGTTTGTAAAGACAAGTGAAAGCGTGAAAAAGTAAACAAGAGTCAATTTAAATTTAAATCAAAACAGTTATCTCATTCATAAAATTTCTGTTTCTCATCCCAGGAATTTAATATCCAAAAGAAAGAGACAGTGAAGGGAATGAGGAAATCGGAGAGGATCCACAGTGGAATATGATGAAATGTTGCTAAGTAAACATTTTATGCTTGTTCATTGTGCAATCACTCATCTTAATTGTCCTGAGTGAAGGAAGTTTTCTGAGCGAATGAGAAAAAAGCGACGGATAAAAACAAAGACCTTCTCGTTCCATCTCCTTCCCTACAGGCATGAAAAAGCAGAATTAAGGACAGTTATTGAGAACACTACCGGTTGTCTTGATCAGCACGTTTATGGTCCCTCGCAGGTCGTTTACGCCCTATTTGTGATGCACGATCTCTTAGACACCTCGTAAACCTTTACACACACTCACGTTCAGACATCACCAGGGCTAGGGTGAACCATCACTCTGCAAGCGTGTGTGCAAATTTGTCACCGGGAACTAGGCCAAGGCAGAGCTTAAAACAAGCCGGTTGGTTTTTTTCCCTCCAACACTGACCTCTTTAGTCAGACCTGGATCATTCACAACCAACTATCCAGCACATGACCTTTGACCTACTAATGTACTCGATCGTCTTGAGGAGCATCCAGGGGCTTATTGGTGACCAGACACCTTCAAAAAGAACTCTATAAATAAAGCTAATTGAAGGTGATGCGTGGACCCTGTCAGAGCAATTGACCACACACACACGCACACACCCACTTAATGTGATACTGATGCAATAATCATTCACCATGATTCCTGAAGTAGTCGTTACTAAAGAAACAACAACGTATTAGAACAGGTGCTATGTAAATCTGCGATTTGCCTTTCAGATGCCACTACTGTCAGAGCTGCTGCTATAATCCACACCTTCTCACTGATCAGATTTGAGAATTTTGAGCTGTGTTCAATAAGCACTAACGCCAATAGATACTTGTCAGCAGTGTATTTAATACAGAAAATTACACGGTTTCAAAATGCTATGTACTTTCTAATATTCGGATTGTTTATGTACCAGGGGATCACAGTGCTGTGTTTGCAGCCTTTCTGGCCTTCCAGACTCGCAGTGTCATTCAAATGGTATTTAAAAGTAGTTTACATGTTTAATAATGAAAAGAACTAGATGTCTTGAAAGATCAGGGTGATATTGGCTTCATCCGCATGTCCGAATCCTGATGATACCACAGCCAGGAGCCAAGGGAGCAGAACTGACTATGATCCATTTATTTTCCCGTGACAATTTCCCTTGAAAAAAAAAATGTGACGCTAGCCAATAGTGTGTCTTTGAGCTCATGTATGCTTAAGAGGGTGGATAGCGCTTTCCTCCAAATGTATTACGCTGCCCTGTGACACCTAAATCCAAAAAGATGGGGCAGACTACCTTCACATGTCTCCAAGAAAGCACGTGTTAGGCTTTAGGGGAAAAAAAACAAGTTCAGAACTTGTTTTTGGATGCCTTTTTTAAACGCATGTGTACACTGTCTCAAAAGGCAGAAAGAAAAGAACTCAGTGATAAAAGAGGCCAAAATATCTAAAGGCAAAAAATGAAAATCTGGTCAATCCTTTATAATTCTGCCTCTTTGAAAGGCTCGCACACACGCTCTCGTTCCAGATTCGTTGTATTCTCAGTGCTACTCAAAACAAGAGTTTCATGCAAATGTAAAATAGAAAACAGACAGTATATACAGCATATATACACACAGAAAATGCTCTTTTCACACTTTTTAATTTAAATCAGCAGGTATATGTTAATATGAGCTTTTTCTATAATTAACAGAGTGCAGTGATTCAGTAATCTAGTAAAATAGTTTTAAAATGAGTCCAAATATTACCCATAATGCACTGTCGCGATACTTGTCACTACCAGAGTAGTTTGGTTTATAAATGCTATAAAGCTACAATGTGAGAGCAGCGTGTGAGTGGATGCTTTTTAGGTATTATGGAGTTTTGCACAACTTGGCAAATCTAAGACATTTTAGGAAGAGACTGCACACTCTCACAGCTAATCGTGTATGTTTGTGTGTGTGTGCATGTGTGTGTGTGTGAGTGAGCATGCCACTGCAGCTGGGTGGGGTGCAGCCACGTCGTGCAGCAGCACTGCGGAACCCACGGGGTGAATAGAAATCTTCCCTCAGTGTGTGTGCGAGAAAAAGCAGGAGAGAGGGAGTGCATGGAAAAAGATAGATAGATACAGATACAATGTGTGTGTATGTGTGCATGAAAAAGAGAAGGAGAGATAAAGACTGATGGCTGTGTTTGTGTGAGTGTGTGCATCAGAGAGAGAGAGACTCCTATTCGTCACTATGTGAACTGCCCATTATCACAATTTTTAATGTCAGCACAGCCTCACGAGTGTGTGTGTGTGTGAGACATTTCGCGTCAGGCTTGTTGGCTAATGGTACAAGAAAGCCATCGCCCATGTTATTTTTAACTCTCAGTTTCCATGGAAACCAGCACATATGCTGTGAACAGTGTGCCCTGCTGTGTGTGTGTGTGTGTGTGTGTGTGTGTGGATGCAGCAGTTCATCCTCTTTCATTTAGTGTTGATGTTACTCACAGTATGACATGTGTGTTGTAGTGTGTGCATGTGTGTGTACAAGTATGTGTTATTTTTGCATTTTATTGACATCACGATGGAAGTAACACACATCACCTTGACATTTCGCTTCATTACAGCTCATTGAAAAGAATTAAGTCTAGAAACACACGAGAAAGACGATGAGGGAAAAACATCACACAATCTCAACAGCCTGTTTTCATGAGAACAATTAATTAATAACGAATTGCTTATTTAATTATACAACATGGCATATAAAAGAAGTACACACTTTTTAAAACTCATTTTATACCAACACCAGAAGTACTGGAACTGCCTGACCATCAACATAACATTTTATATATAATCTGTATATGTTAGGCTTTAATACATATATAATAATCTATAGATAATATAATCTATAGGCACTTCAATAGTAACAAATAGTGTTGCTCCTTTTCAGGCAACCAATCCTATGGCGTGATATGTTTTCAAATATTGCTGTCATAGAAACAAAACCGAAGCACAACGTTTTGTTTATGAAGAGCTCGGATGAAGCCGGCGCTTTTTCTGTCAAAGAGATGAACACACAGAACGCTATGTGGAAATACAGCCTAAGCTTTAAGTTGTATGGATTAAAATTAAGTTAAAAGGAGCAGCAGGTTCCGGAAGCATTTTCCCCGTTCCCCCAAATTCTACCTGCGCATCCAGCAGAGGAGAAAAAAGAGGGTGACAGGACAACTGCTGAACCATATGACACTACTGACTCTGGTACCATTAACTTCTTGTTAGTTAGTGCTTTGAGATGGCTGTAATATACATCGACACGGGTTAGGTAGCTGCTGCTGTGGAGACAGGCAACATCATATTCTCGTGGTTGCAGGTGTAAACATTCGAGGAGTTGTTGGTGAGAAGTGGTAAATTTTGTTTTACCAGGTTCGACAGTTATTTTTTTACCCTTTAGCTTCTTTTTTTGGCTGTTTGTGAGCAGGGGAAACTTTTCACCAATTTTTCATCAATTAGCCAGCTGTTAGTTAACTTTCTCTCTCGATGGGGCTGTTTATGAACAGTAAATAAAAAAGGGGGCAGTTTGTATGCAGTGGAAACTTTGGCTTTAACATTAACCAGTTTGACGGACAGCTTTCCCTGATTAGCCAGCTGTTAGCCAGTTGTCAGTTTGATGTATTTAATGGATGATATATTTATAAATTTATTTATTATTTATTTTCATATAATTAAATATATGTCATAGAAATTTGGCAAACAGGCCTACATGCGAGTATCCTTAACAAACTGTGTGTTGCACTCCGTGTCTACTATCATCTTCCAGACCAGTGAGCCAACACACATCAGGTGCCTGAGTCTTCACTACAGCGGATCAATTTGGAATGATCCTTATTCAAGACCTTCTCCCTAGGTAACTTAATTTGTTGTAAATGTTGCAGGTGCATAGTTATTTATTTCATTTTAAGCCATTAATGATGACTCTGCTACTAATTTTCTGACTCATTTAATCAGCATTCAGTGTTTCCCCAGAATTTGTACTTTCATTTTATGGCCACACAGATTTTACACATTTGAATGTCTGCATTATTGATTTATGACACGATTTGGACTGACTAAAAATAATTCAGAATGGGCTCAAATTAATATTAGACATAATCTTGGATTGTCACTTCTGTCTTTTCCTGTGTAAGTCTGACAAATCACTGTTGGCTACTGTATGACGGAGCAATAAGGAAGAGCTGATGTTTTTTTTGCTGTGGCAGCGCAAATGAGAGGGAACACACTCATAGTAAAGCTTACTTTTTGAGACTTAAAGACAATACTAGTCTTAAATTGACTTTTTCCCACCTGCCTCGTTTTGTGACTCCCTTTGACTAAATTGCTTTTTTACTTCACCGTCACCAGTTGAAAGGGAAATTGTAATTCAGACTTTAAGACATTTCTGTAACTTTCAACTGGTGACAATAAAATTGAAAAAACCCAAAATTTGCACAAAACTTGCATCGGTTAATTGGTCATCAATGAACTCACCATCCTGCCTCAGGCTTTTTGTCTCCTTTTTGGACTGATTTATGCCCTGCATCTGAAAAACTCCAAGTGCATGAAAACCCTGTTCAGCAGGTAATGTTCAACCTTGAGAGAATTGAGCTGGCACCCAATATTCAATCTATGGAAAATCAGCTTCCAGTGTAAAACAGTGTTCCTAATAGTTATACTATTGCACTAGTATATGTAATGAGTGCGGGGTTGGTCGGAACACAAGCGCAGGAGAAGAGATGGCATAGTGAAACTCATTGCAGAGTTTATTTATGTACACTATTTACACTATATACACACACGGAGCAGAGGTACAAAAACGGCATACAGAAGAATGGTCAAAAACCAGCAGGGGTCGAGAGATCAACAAACAGAGTCCAAAGGGTAATCCAAAAGAGTTATCAAAAGTCAACCCATGGGTAATGAACGCTCGGCGGGACCACAACGGAAAGTCAATGCTTCGCGAGGATGAAGCGCAAATGGCAGTCCTTTTAAACACGGCATTATTAGCCCGTGTAATGAGAAACACCTGTCTCCCCTTAACAGTCCTAATGGCTGGGAGCAGGTGCTTATGGGGACTGTAGTCCTCCGTCGTTCGCGCCGATAAGCGGAAGTGCGTGCTTCCGTGCTGCGCGCGACGGAGATGATCAAAGCGCGGCTGATATCAGATTCCTGACAGTATACAGTAATACAGAATAATACTACTGTTTTTAATGTTGCAATTTAAGATGTTTTCTGTTATTGACTGTTTGCAATCAAAATGAAATTAAACAGACAAAGAGTTTTTATCTTTCGCTTTTGTGTTTTCTTAATTTAATGTTCTATTTTTACATTTATTTAAAAAAAGATTACATTTTTATTCACTTAAGTGGAGTAACTGGGCAAAGCTTTTGATATGACATGGTTTTAAGTTAAATCTATTCAGAATTTAGTGCACTGAATTTAAGATGCTAAGTGGAATAATTGGGTAAAGCAAACTTCGGGTGAGAGGCGGGGTACACCCTGGGCAGGTCGCCAGTCCACCACAGGGCCAACACAGACAATCAGCCACACACGCTC
>JAQQZR010000023.1:13348365-13361059 GCA_030068235.1 Notoglanidium macrostoma | reverse complement strand
TGTGTATGTGTGTGTGTGTGTGTGTGTGTGTGTGTGTGTGTGTGTGTGTGTGTGTGTGTGTGTGTGTGTGTGTGTTAAAGTGTGCTCTTTCAAACCAGCCAACTGAAGGGCTGACATTTATTCCCTCCTCCCTTTTTTTGTCATCACTCAGTATTTGCAAATATGTGAGACCGGTTTGCCATGTGTGGGGTCACTTCCTCACGAGTCCCAGAAAAGCCAAAGAGTTTCACAAAGGGGGCCAACCACAGCGCCACTGAATAACACCCTCTGTGCTCCGAAACACAGCGAAGCCAGGTGTCAGACAAATGAGAGAGGAAAGGAGGCGTGAATGATAAATTGAGAAAACAGAAACAGGATTGCACGATTAACATTACTAGAAGTACTGATGCTGGAAAAAAATGTCCGCTAGAGTGACTAAGTTTTGACATTTGAGTCTTTGGTTCGGAATCTTGCCATCTTTGTCTTCCGAAGAACCTACTTGTGATTTCACCAGCAATAAGTCAAACGATGAGGTACACACTCTTGCCACCATCCCAACAGAGGATAACGCAGCAGCACACTCGCAATAAGCAGGGAATAATTAGTTTGAGACATGCACTTTAATCACTAAGGACATAATCTGACCACAGCGCCGTCTAATCTGGGGATTATTGGGGTAAGATCATCCCTTGCTAACAGGTTTAGCATCAGGGCGAGTGCAGGACCTAATAAGTGCTAGTGAAGCATAGCAAACCCAGGCAGATGATTCCTCTGAACCGTTAAGCAGCAAATAACAGGCTGCTGAGCAAGTTGGTGGCCATATGGAACACGCTTCCAGGAACAGACCCTGTTTTAAGGGCCCAAAACTCCTCAGCTGCACACATTCCCTCATATCATCATCATATAATGAAACAAACATATTTGTCTTTTCAAATATAAGTGCAGACCTGGCCAGAGCCTGAGGATTGACGCGATTGGCTCGTTTGTCTTAAAGCTACAGTGCAGAATATTTTTGTTAAAAAAATAAAAATTTATGAATTTTTAAGGGGAGAAAAAAGTACTCTAAAATTTGATGTCCCTGAACTTTGCCCTGGAAATCCTGAATGCTTGATTCTGATTGGTTAGAAGTTGTTGATTAATTTTCTTTAACAGCTGCTGCAAGACAAATCTCACGTTTATATTAGCATGCTTGTTCTTATCGTTTCCATAGTAACGACTAGCAAATGTACTCGTCTGGCCTATGAGTCAAATATACATCAAATATGTTCCATTTTGTGTTTCATTATACACATTGTTAATAAATTTCTCTAAGACTAAGACATAGAGATTGGAAAGAAACAAAAATGCAAAGCATCAGAAAACAAAACAAAAACGATCCAAAACGGAGCGCAACTCATCTATTTTTTTTTTATTTTTTTACTAACGATGCATTCTGTAAGAGCAAACAGCTGACGGTGCAGCAGGTAGGCATAAATACGTCTTTCAAATCCAGTGCACTGCTGAGAATCGCACGCTCACACGTACGCAAATTAACCACAGGGTGGGTTGGGGTTGGGGGACCCTTTGGAAATTACAAGGCAAGTTAATTGCAGTTTGGCATAGCTGTAATTATTCAACTGAGTAAAAATAGTCGCCTTCAATTACTTGATCACACGGCGGAGGTGGATTTGTTACTGCTGGACGAACGAGGCTCTACTTGCTGCTGCTTTCAGGAGGACGTGTTTATGAAGACGTTGAAGACGCCTTTAAGACAAGCAAAAAAAAAAAAATTGTAATTGTAGAAAAGGATATTAAGTTTAGTAAGACCTAAAGAGAGAATTTCACACACTACCACACACTTTCACAACAATATTATCAACATTTTGGAAAAGTTAAAACAGATATTTGGTTTATATAATATTTCATTAGCTTTCTAACAAGTTTTTTTTTTTCTGGTGAGCCCTTCTTCTCTTTCGCTCTCTGCATGGTCACATGATCGACTGCATGGTTACAGTGCATTTCCTGCGATGTCCACTAGAGCAGCTGCTCTCGCATGCAGGCCTGCAGCTCATCTCTGTGCTGTCGGAGCGGCGCATGTCAGCGTGATCTCCAAACAACGCAGAAGTGCGCCGGCGAGCCAACACTAAAGCTCCCAGAATGCACTCTTTGTATGTCCACGAACATTAATAATCCACTGTGTCCTGGTTCATTCCCGTCAAAACACATTCTAAACTTAACTCATCCAAAATCATAAGGATTATTGCCTCGGGGTGATCAAGCAATACAGACCTAATGTACATAAAACCCTTAGCTAGAAACTGTGACTACGAAACCCCACTGACCACACCATAAAATGTCACGTTTGAAAGTCATCCTCCTTATTTTTATACAAAATTCCACACATGCCTGTGATCAGGATTCACAGATCTCACAAAAAAAAAAGATGAGACTCATTTGCATATTGCAATATCAGGATTGGTTATAAAAGTGACACACAAAAAAAATACTAATATTGAATCAGCTTTAACCTTGTTCGATGGACAAAGTTTGAACGATTTAAGCTATTTTAATGTCTAAATGGCAACTTGGAGGAACACTGCCAAGAACTCAAGGACATGACAGAGCGAGAGCAGAGAGAGACAGAGAACGGGGACACGGTGATGACAGAAGAAGAGAGGGGGATGGAAGACAAGTAAGCATGACAGAGAGAGCATCTGCAGAGGGAAGATGGAGCGACTATTCTGGCCAGCTCACAGTCCGGACATGCGTGTTTTAGCCTTAGATTATGGGGAGTGTATAAATCTTTGCAGGATTTGTTATTATAGAAATGATAACTACTGTATTAGAAGTGCACTGACATGAAGCTTGCTAACTGGTGCTACTGTCAGAGTATTTTAACACACACACACACACACACACACACACACACACACACACACACACACACAAACACAATGTTCTGTTATTGAGAAATTCAAATTGGTAGTGTGCCAAGGCCGCCTTCGTCTGCAGCTGGCACATCCACATTTTTAATCAAAACATTCATCCATTTTCATTCATTGTCAATAACAACTCTATCATCATTAGTTTTGTCATGAAAGCATTTGGTAGCAATGCTTACATGGCCAAAAGTATGTGCACCCCTGACCATCACACCCAAATGTGCTTCTTCCTGCAACTGTTGCCACAAAGTTGGAAGCACACAATTGTATAGAATGTCTCTGTATGTTGAAGCATTACAATTTCCCTTCACTGGAACTCAAACGCAAAACTGTTCCAAAGTTGGAGTGGAAGAACTCGAGTGTCCTGCACAGAGTCCCTCACCTCAACCCCACTGAACACCTTTGGCATGAACTGGATCTTCAGACCTCCTCATCTGACATCAGTGCTTTTCTGACCTCACTAATACTCTTGTGGTTGAATGGACACAAATCTGCCCAGCCACGCTCCGAAATCAAGCGGAAAGCCTTCGGAGAAGAACATAACAGCAAAAGGCGACTAAATCTGGAATGAGATGTTCAACTTGAACATACGAGTGTCATGGTCTTTTGACCATGTTGTGTACTTATCATTAGAGAAGTAATAAAAACAGTGTGAATAAGGTGCGGCCCCAAATTCACATATTAATATGTTATATAATATAATAATGTTTCTCAAGTGCTACAAAGCTATAAAGTACCTTATGGCAGCTCTTATATTGAGACAGAGAAGTCAAAAGAATTAGACCATTATGGCCACATGAACCTTTAATCAATGCAATGAAGCATGAAGTCATGGTGGTGTGGCGAGGTTAGACATGCCCTTGTCAGGGTAAAGGAATTCTCTTTTTTTTTTCGTCCATTCTCACAAAATGATTAACTGGAGGTCACACACGCATTAAGTATGACGTTCCACAAAATATTAACAGTCAATCAAGTTACAAGTCGCAGCCACAAGTTTCTTCCTTGAACTGTCAATTTCTGGTCTCAAAATTATTCTTTTGTGGCCATGTGGTATTATAAATAACAACCATGTCACCTCAGCGGCTCTGTAAAAAATGAAGGCCCTGTGTGAAATTTTCTCACAAAGTGTCAGCATTAAACCATTACATAACTGCCCTGCTTTTTGGCCCTCCTTTAAAATAAATAAATAAAATCCCTGTAGCATGTGTTCGTTATTAAGCGGGTAAAATTAGCAAGCAGAACTTTGCCAGCCTTTAACCAAAAAACATTATTTTCCTTTCAGCAATTTACGGTTTCAAATCTATGTTTCAGGTCTACTTTTTTCTTATGCAGGCTTTTTTGTCCTCCGTTATTAAAGCGAAGCGCACAGGAGTCCTGCAAACACTTCATTTAACAAGATGGTAAAAGATTCCCCATTTAAACCATGGTAACGTCAAGAAACACCTTGGTTATGAAGTGAAACGGGACCGTACATGCAGATTTCCACGCAAACATTCACTTACTGTATTTTTGATATACACACACACACACACACACACACGTGCTCATGATTTAATTATGACAATTCCCTCTGTTGCAGTTCATTCAGCCAAGTCTCTCCTCTGTTTTTCCTCACTCTCACACTGTGTGACAGAACCCACTCACACATTTCCACAGCCAGACACACATACACACACACACACACACACACACACACTCACACACACACTCACACATGGATCATGTCTGCTCCTTTTCCGATAGCAGGTTTTCCCTCAGTGACTAAACATAGAGAGGATTCCTCTCTCTCTCTCAAAGATATATATTCTTAGGTCTCTCTCACTGTACCATAATTCTTTCACAGACTTCAACAATTTTTGCTTTACTTTTATTTATCTGGTAGAACTTTTATCCAAAGGGCCTAACAATTGAGCTGAGCAGGTGAAGAGCTGCCTCAAGGTGAGAACAATGACAGCTTGGGAACATCAGGGGTCGAACTCACAACAGGAGCACCGCTGGAATCTCTGTTCCTTATATTCTCTGTACATTAAATCCGAGAATGCTGACTCGGCAACATCTTTGTTGTGACACAATCAGTGAGCTAAACCAGGAAAAAATGGGCTTAAGACCGATACCAGAGTCCAACAGCCATGGCACACAGTGCAGTATATAAATAACTAAATGTTTACACAATAGACATTTTAAAATTAAATAATATCACACATAATATCACTACACATAAAATATCACATAAAACAAGATAAAGTTTTGCTGTCGCTATGACATGCATTAAATTAAGGCTAAAATGGTGGTTAAATACAGAACCTAAAGATTAAAGGTGCAGTCATCAAATGAGAAGAAAGATCAACAGCCAAACAAATACACACCTCCCATCAGCGTTCCTTCAGAAGCTCCGCCCCTCAAATTCATGGAATCGCATTGCCAAGGCAACAACATTAACAACAACACCCCCATATAAAGACACAGGCTTTATACCTGTAGAAGTCATTATTATTAGTCTTGTTATTAGTATTATAATAAGTTTTGCTCTTCTTATTTTATGATTCAGAAAGAGTTTAATATGAATAATATGGTAACAGCGGTCCAAAAAAACTGCGCCTGCCTGTAAAATCACAGACATGTATATATGGACAAGACTAAAATTATCAGAGCACTGAAAAAAGAAAAAAAACACAGCAGGCAATTTGGTGTGTAATTTTCTCAGACCAACATGGACAGGAATAAAACACACAGTAGCACCTGCTTATGATGGAATTCCACCATGGAAGTTCATCACGTAAATTTAATCCTTTTCTGAATTCATTGTTCTATTGGATGAAGACGAGCTGATCGCAATCAGAAACGCCAGAAGTATTAGACTGACTTTACTTACAAGCGCAATGCACTCCACCCATCTTAAGTTTTTCCGCAGACCTCTCTGGTTTTGGTTTGCTGGGTGATTTGAGTGGAGAAAGGAAGTGAAAGAGTAGCTTTAAATGTATCGGCGCACACACCTCTCGTGTGTCTGTGGAACGTGGATACACTGAGCCTGGGATTGCTGCCAAACCACACAGCTTTGAGCATCTGTCTATAAGTTATGAGCCCTTTCTAGCATCCTGAGATGTTTCAAATACAGTACCTTTTCTCCAGGGTGCCTTTGCAGCCTTGTCTTTTAGTCTTTTTTTCAGGGGTTGTGTGCTGTGTGTGTGTATGTAAGTGTTCCTGTACTCTAACCCATTTGAGCCACCTCATTAACAATCCCTTCAGGTGGTCTGAATCCAGATGGAGTAAGAGAGACATTCTTGGATGTTTTAGGAGCAAACAAGAAATAAGATTGATCAGTGACCAGAAGACTGATCTTTAAAAGTCTCACGTTCTCTACACACATATTCTCCAAATTAATATAGAAATAAAAACAGGCCTAGACCATCACAAATGACCTGAAGTCAGGAATTCAAAGTCATACAAGAGGGCCTTATACTGAAAGGCCAGGTTAAGTTCTTAACTGTTTCACATCTTCAAAAAACATGGTGATGTTTGTGATTTTTAGTTTGTTTACCTTTTTCCATCTCCATATTTCTGACCAATGAACGAAAGAGTTTTGTGGGTATGTTTTCAATTTCACATGGCCCTCAGTGAACGTTTTGTATTCCATTTGTTTATTTATATGCGGTCTGAAATCCCACCAAAACTGAACATGAAGCAAAAGTATAAATTTTAATCTTGGCAAATGTAGCACCCTGATAAGTACATAATAACCTACTGTATAAACAAAGCAAGTAATCCTAATCCTCTAAGATTTACTGTACAATAACAAACTCATCAAAACAGCTTTCGACTCTGACAGCGTCTCTGCAACATGTTTGTCTGTGGTGTGCCATGCAGAAGTGCTTATACTAGATTGGGGTAAAGCTGACTGATCAGGAGATGATTATAAAGTCATGCTATTTTGATACTTTCTTATTTTTCTCCACAGTTTTTGACTTAATCTCACTCGACAATCTCTATTTTAAGAAATCATAAGCTGGATGAGATAACAGCGGAAATCCAATACTGAGGATTTAGACCACACATTTTGCTCATGTTCAGGAATCTCCAGAGTCCTAATTCAATGAAAAGACAAAAAAAGCACCTCGGATTGAGGAAGACTTTATCCTTGCCCTGGTGCAGAGTTGCTAGATATTGCACACTTAAAAAAAAAGTGTCTGACAGCACATCAGCCAGGGGCTAATCTCTAGAGGCTTATCTTATACAGCAGCTGAACTTTGCTCATCCATAGCCAGGGACATCGTCATCATCATCATCATCATCATCATCATCATCTTAATTGGCCCCAAACCCTATGACAGGCAACCAGGGACAGTGTGGGTTTTTTTAAATGAAGACTCAGCATTCTTACAAGGAGACGTCAAGCTTTATTTTATTTCATTTTTCCTTTATTGACCCCAATTTCCCTGAAACTACCTGCATTGCAGTGGCAGCTAAGGGCCTCCAGGATAGTACTCGATTTATTACTTAGGCTTCAGCCCTCCTCCATTCTCACTTTATACAGAGTAAATGAACAAGGTCAGGCGTGTTTGTAATGAAAGCACAACCACTACCCTCACCGTGACCCTCACCAAGACTAATATACATACTGAAGCTGATGATATAAGGCGGGATTTTGTGCAGTATCACTAACCAAAGTTGCCTTCTGTTGTTATGCACCATAATTCTGTTAGCAAATCCAGGTTAACCTAAAACAGCCTGTAAATTACAACAGTGCCATTAAAAACATGTTTATCGACACAAACAGGTCACACTTTTAAGGCAAAAAAGCACAATATTTGGATGATATTCTAATTCATTACTGCTCTAAAAGAAACTCTAAACATGTCAATCACTGTGATCAGGGCCATAACCAGAATCATAATTTTTATTAAGGTCCATGCAGCAGCAATGTGACTCACATTTTTCACATTTCACATTTTGTGACTCAAGATTACTGGGCAAGTTTATTGGCATAAATATTTCCCCATTATCTACTATTTTATCAGAATGTCACCGTTTCTAGATTTGACAACTAGAGTACAACAAGGGAGACTAGCTTAGGAAAAAAACCTTTGAAACTACCAAGGCCCAAACCTTGGGGCCTTCACTGTTATTTATGACCAGGATTACTTAGTGTGTGTTAGCATTCCTAGCTGAATAATCCCATGTTTACACTAAGACTTGTCTCTTGTGTTGCTTGTAGTTTGAATTATGTGAACATCTAGCAACCTTTAACAACTGTTATTGCACTAGTGTCAATTCTTGTGGGTGTACACTGTACTGGTAGTAGCTAAACTGTACATGCTTCTAAAGCCAAGTAATTAAAGACAAATTATACAAAGCATTAATCAGTGTGAGAACTGGTTGTTTGATTTACATGCTAAGTTTTGTACTAGCAAGCTAACTCCACTAGTGAGATACACTCACCAGAGGCACCAACTATCACTGCTACTTCCTAATTTTCTTCATAAAGTTTTTCAATGGCACTTTTTAGTGCATGGGAACTAATTGATGGAAGGAACTGAAACTGCGAGTGGGGAACTGAAGAAATGACGGACCGCACATGCCACATGACTGGTCCAGGAAATCATTCGGGCCTCATGTTTGGATTTGTTAAATTCGCATCAACACGATTGCTTGATAGTGGCTCAGGTCATCTAAGGTTGATCAATAATCACAGAATGAGCCGCCAATGCGTTTGAAGGAACTGAGGAAATGAATTTAATTTATTTTTTATTTCTAAAGAATTGAATTCACAACAATTACAGGCATCTAGAATTTTTTTCTCCATGCCAAGGATCCTACAAACTGAAAAACGATGCCAAAAGACAAGAAGCGGCCTTATTTACTGTAATTATTGGCCATGATTTATATAGGCTGCCTTATAAACATAACTAAGAACCTCTAACTTTGAGAAATAAAACACAGACCACCAACTGTTTCTCCTGCCCTCTAATTCCAAACCAAAAACCCACGTCTCAGTCAACCACGGGAATTCCTACAGGTATCAACATGCCCAGAGGAAGCAGGTCCTACATCCCCAGCTGCATGGATAACAGAATTCCTCGCATCAGTCACAGAAACCTGTGGTGACACGCAGATGCATATCTTAAACTTGAATATGTAGTCTGCATAACTAATATGTTGATGGTACGATAATGATATCATCATCAAAGCACTTGCTAAACTGTGATGTACTGTGATAGAACAGGATGCTTTTGGGAAACCACCGCAGTCCGGGATAATTCAGGAGGTTTCTCTGTATGCGGAAATCTAGACTAAATAAATCAATGACAGTAAAAAAAAAAAAGGTTTTCAGATGTAGTACACGTAAGCATCTCAGAGGCTGGAAGCAACAGTACGACTACTTTGTTGCTGTACATAAGTCCGTTTTAAACACCCTGTGCTTTACTTGAGTTGTTCTTGCTTGTAACACTTTTGACTTTTATTGTCCACATTCCAAAAGAAAACTCTCTACTTTTCAAACATTTTCCGTCACATGCTGAATTTTTAGCAACCGACAGCTTCAAGGAGTTGATTGAGTCGCTTCCAAATCCAAACTTAAATGCAAGTGATAGCGTGTGTATCACTGTAATCTATCTGCTGCTGCTTACACTTTGTATTTATTAAGGCAGTTTGTATTCTGACAGCTGGCTATTAGCATTCCTTAACTAACGTTTTCCAATGCTTCTTTCCACGTACTTCTACTTTTACTTTTAGTAAATTTAAGAGTTTATATTTTCAACTTTAACCTGAATTGAAGGAGTACTTCAAATTTTACCTGAAGGTTTATTTAGATTTTTTAGAGTTTAACCTCATCTGATCAGTCTAAAAAGCACACATCTTTGGGTAAGATTGATCAAAATGGTGGCTCCTTTGACTTTGTTTGAAGATATATGTACTTTTTTTTTTTTGACTGTGGTGTAAATTTTCCTCTCCTCTCGACCTGCTCTTTCTGGGGCGTGTATGAGGCCTTTCCATCATGCAAGCTAGCATCTCCACGACAAGCCTTGTTGAGAACCTTGATGTGTCTCCAGTGCAAATCAAAGGGCATTAAACATTAAAAGTCCTGTCAAACCCAGAAGCCTGTATGAAAGTAGGGCACAGAGACTGCTAAGAGGCAGAAAAACTGTCGATGTTACTCGGCTCGCTCTACTCTTTTATTCAGGGATGTTTTAAATATGTAAATTACTCTACATGCATGTTCAAAGATTCACGGTTCATGTCCAATATGGAAAAAAAGGGAAATTTCTTATTAAATTTGTACCCTGGCTTGCCCAAATTTGTCCAGACATGATTCAAGTTAAGGTAATGAGAGATTGGTGTTAAAATGCCAGACAAGATGATTCCTTCAGACACCAAAGAGCCAGTAAGGCTTCATGGTGAAAGATAAGGTAATGGAAAGCTAGTCATATTCACATGAGACAACACCTGTCACTAACCCCCAAATCACACATCATGTCACCAAGTGGGCATGCTGGGAAGTTTGATAGGCATGCTTTTAGGAAAACTGCATGCTTTTTAGGGCTTCCCTTGAGCTCTCAATGCTAAAGTGATGGAAGATGGCACGTCACTTTCGGGTGGATTCACCATGGGCTTGAGTGTTCTACCTGATCCCCGTGTTTATCTTTGTCTAGACCCAGTCAAAACACTAGAGGACAGTGTGTGTGTGTGTGTGTGTTTTAATTTCTATCCCTCAATCCATCTTAATCTCCATTTTGTTTGGTGGACTGAACAGTCAAATCATTCATACTTTATTTTGCCAAACAATTAACTGTTATGTTCAATTTGACTGTAATTCATTTAAAACATTGCAAAAACATGATGTTTTTTTCATCATGACACTTTTTTTTACTCAACTTTCTGATAAACATTAAAGCCTAAAAATATATACATTACAAAGCAAAAGATCATGTTTAGGCTGCTCTGCTGAGAGACTTAAATGTAAAAGTACATATTTTTTTTTACAGTTTAAAATGGCTTTTTTTTTTTTTTTTAATAGTCAGTCACATGACCTCTATAATTGTTTTGTTTTTTGTTTTTTTTGGCAATCCCACCTTTGCCTTCTGGTTTTTATTTTGGAGAGTATATATTAATATAAACCCAAATGTGAAATATATTGAAGTTATGAACAAATAATATTTTACAATAAATGTTAAAGCTAAACTTCAATAAAAAGGAGTTGCCTTGGATAAATCTGATGAAACTATCCCTAATTACCAAGCAGAAAATTAGAATTAGACACTAAACGGTACATTCATGGCTGGATAAAAAAAAATTGTAATAAAAAAAGAGCTTTTTTTTAAATGCTAAACAGTGGTAAACTGTTTGATGATGGTTAGTGAACTCGCTAAGCAGTAAGACCAAGGCCGTAGAGTTTGATGTCAGCAACCCCCTCCCTAACTTCCTGCCCAGGTGTCTTCCTTTGTTAATCTTCTCAGTTATGCACCTCAAGTCAAGTCAAGTCAAGTGGCTTTTATTGTCATTTCAACCATATACTGTACATGTGGTACAGTGTATAGTGAAACGAGACAACGTTTCTCCAGGAGAAAAGGTGCTACATACAAGACAACACAAAAGTACAAAAGGTGCACGTGTGCAACAGAAGACAACATAAAGTGCATGTGTGCAGACATGTGCAAACATGGCAAAAACAACATAAAGTGCAAAGTGTGCAAATGTGCAAACAGTGCAGACATAAGACAAGACAAAAATAAGACAGAGCAGCGCTAATCCAAATGTGATGTGCAAAATTATAGAGGTGCAAAATGTGTAGAGTTTTAGAGGTAGATGAGTGTACATTTGTGTGTGTGTGCGTGTGTGTGTCAGTCAGTCCAGTCCCTGAGTGTTCAGGAGTCTGATGGCTTGGGGGAAGAAACTATTACAGAGTCTTGCAGTGAAGGCCCAAATGCTTCGGTATCTCTTGCCAGATGGCAGGAGGGTGAAGAGTGTGTGTGAGGGGTGTGTGCGGTCGTCCACAAAGCTTGTGGCTTTGCGGATACAGAGTGTATGGTGAATGTCAGTGATGGAGGGAAGAGCGACTCCGATGATCTTCTCAGCTGTTCACACTATACTCTGTAGGTTCTTGCGGTCCAATATGGTGCAGTTTCCATACCAGGCAGTGATGCAGCTGCTCAGAATGCTCTTAATAGTCCCTCTGTAGAAGGTGGTGAGGATGGGTGGTGGGAGATGGGCTTTCCTCAATCTTCGCAGGAAGTGGAGACGCTGCTGGGCTTTCTTGACGATGGAGTTGGTGTTGTGGGACCAGGAGAAGTTCTCCGCTAGGTGAACACCAAGGAATTTGGTGCTCTTGACGATCTCCACGGAGGAACCATCGATGTTGAGTGGAGAGAGGTCGCTCCGTGCTCTTCTAAAGTCAACAATCATCTCTTTGGTTTTGTCCACGTTCAGAGACAGGTTGTTGACTTTGCACCAGTCCGTTAACTGCTGCACCTCCTCTCTGTATGCTGACTCGTCATTCTTGCTGATGAGACCCACCATGGTTGTGAACTTGACGATGTGGTTGGAGCTGTGCGTTGCTGCATAGTCGTGAGTCAGCAGAGTGAACAGTAGTGGACTGAGCACACAGTCCTGGGGGGCCCCAGTGTTCAGTGTGGTGGTGCTGGAGATACTGTTCCCAATCTGGACTGACTAAGGTCTTTCAGTCAGAAAGTCCAGGATCCAGTTGCAGAGAGAGGTGTTCAGCCTCAGCAGGCTCAGCTTTCCAATCAGGTGCTGAGGAATGATTGTGTTGAATGCTGAACTGAAGTCTATGAACAGCATTC
>JAQQZR010000023.1:13316189-13331758 GCA_030068235.1 Notoglanidium macrostoma | reverse complement strand
GGTGACGACTTCATGAAACTGGTTAAGATAATGCCGATTGTATCATCACAGTAAATGTTGGCTACTTTGAAGAATCTGAAATATGAAATATATATATATATTTTTTTTTTTTTTTTTACACTTTTTTGTTTACCACATAATTCAGTATATGCTATACATGTTGCTTCATAGTTTTGATGTATTCAGTAATGTTTTACAACATAGAAAGCAAAAAAAATAAAGAAGAACCTATGAAAAAGAGTAGGTGTCCAAACTTTTGACCGGTAGTGTATACATATTAGATACAAAGCGTAAGAGCAGTACAGCATTTGGTTGTTTGTTTTTTTGCGACAGGCTTAGTCGGAAGTGTATATATGGCCTTGTTTTTTTTTTGGGAAAGCGTTATTGTGTCTGTTGTTGAGGAGATTGTTTGTGCTGCATGGGCAAGCGTCATGCTTTAAAAGTGCAAGTTAAGCTAAAATGAAGTAAATGAAGCTTGAGCAGGGTGAAGAATGAACAGGCTCACTTCTGAAATGATTAAACCCAAACACATGTGACAGCTTGTGACCTTGAATAGACCTTGAACTTTGGAAAATATTTGACAAACTGACAGAATGTGATGTAAATACGTTGTACATACAGTATTACAATACTGTAAATACATTTTAAACAACACCAGCATCTGGTGGTAGTGCAATACAACTGCAACTAAAGGGTGTGTGTGTGTATGAGAGAGGGAGAGAAGGAGAGAGAGAGGGGGAGACAGAAATTCGGTAGTGTTGTGTTCATCATCTCGACTTCTTTACCACCACATCCAGAAAGATTTAAACATAAAAACACATGCAGTAATGCCTCAAGTTTTATACTAAACATCTCCACAAGTCTCCAATCTATCTGTGTATTTTTCTTTTAGCTGAAGTGCACAATCTGGAATCTTAAGTCTGAATAAAGTTACTGTTTGAGGAAAAAATCATTTCATCACTACAATCTAATAAGGTTCATAGGCTGTATTATATACCATGACTTCTTGCATTCACTAATTCACAGATGAAACATCTACACCATATTTCCATTATTTATTGGCCACACCTGATATCTGAACACTGTAATCCTTTGTCACAAATTACACCTGTAATCTAATTTTGCATGTATAATCTATGCTGCCACTTATTTAGCCCATGCAGATTATTTAGGTCTGCACTTTAACTTGGATCCTGACACATTTTCCAAATAAGACAAGTGCTGTCACATTATGAAAACGGTATGCTTTGGTTGACAGATTAGATTAGATTAGATAGAACTTTATTAATCCACTTGCCCCAGTGTTCATCTAAAAGCATCCTCAATCTGAGTTTTCTACCCACTTGACTCAACCATAATGAAAAGTCCTCAGTCCTGTCCTGAGGCGAAAAGTGTCACCAGATTAGAGTTTCTGCACACAGAGTCTGCGATAAAGGGCTTGTGAAACCTCCGTGGCGCTGGCCTGATGAGTCAGATCCTCCAGCCTTACAATCAGCTGTGGAAGAGGCTTTATTGTAATATGTTTCACATGACAAAGACCAAGAAAAGGAACTTGAGAGAAATAAATACTTTAGAGAAAAAGAAACCTAATAGACATGCACATTCTTTTTATTTTTTCTTTAATTTGGGCTTGTATAAAAAAAACTAAAAGTTTGCAAAGCATTTGTTAAAGCCAATTATTTACATATTATATCTTAATAGATGCAATGTTGCCTCCATATGCTTGTCATATAGTCCTACCTGTGATACCACATTTTACAGAGTTGGTATATACGTAGTAAATAAAACAATAAATATATTGTTTTACAAAGCAGACTAATGCTTAATTGGCTGCATGCACAAGAACTTACACGGTTTTGTTCTTATCTACTCGTTCTTGCTCTTATCAGCCGTCTTGCGTGTGTAGATATTACACATTACAACAAGATGACAAAGACAAGGACATTAACAACACTGTTAATATGGAAGACATCTGCTACGGACAGAAGAGGATACTGCATACAGTTATTGCACTGTGAGTAAAAAGATAACTATTTCAAATAGAAGTTTTGTAAACAAATGCACAGTGCTGTCAATGTTGTAGCTATGATCTTTGTGAAGATGTGAAGTGTTCGTGAGTGTTCATTTGTCTGACTTTCAAGTGTCTGGTGGTTTGATTCATGTTCTGAATACATCTGCTCGAGAATGATGTGGGAACACGGGATCGGCGATGATTTCAATATTTTTCTAGAAAAGGCCTAGCTACAAATTGAAAAAAGATTTTGCCTGGAGAAAGATTTATGTCTTATGTCTTTTCTTGAGGAAAAGTTAAGCTGAAGTGAATAAATGATGCTTTCGCATTTAAAACCGAACATGATTGAAAGCTTGGCCGACCTTAAATGAGTGCCACTTTTCTGACAGCTGATTAGCTCCAGTCTAATACATTATTGTTTTCATAGTAAATAGACGTGTATGGCGGACGCTCCATGCAAACACATCTTTAAAATATGTGTTACTGTTGATGTAGGGAAGTTTTAGGAGACTTTATTAAGCATTTTGTGAAAGGAGTCTCCAGAACTTTGTAACAGTCAAAGTAAAGCTGATATACAGCTGTTATATAGCTGCTGTAACGTAACAGGATCTGAGGATGGTCGACTGTGGTGTGGTAACAGTGAGTCTGCTTTGTGTCAGGACTGCATACACACCACCCTGTTGCTTATTATGTTTCTATAACAACCTTGTTAAGTGTCTTATTCCTGGCCTATACCATGGCAATTTGTCAGTAATTACACATTCTACCTGCATTATCTCAAAATGGAAGCCCCCCATATTAGCCCATAGGAATCTAATTTTTGCATCACTTTTCAGCCACCCTTGAATATAATGTTTTAAACATCAGTGTTTGTATGTAAGACAGCACCCCCTCCTGGTGTATTCAATCTCCACACTCTGGAAATGTGATCAGCAAATTGATCTCAAGTTCATTCCTTCACAATCCAATCCTGATATCATCTATTAAATCTGTATTTGATATAAAAAATGGAAAACTCTAAATTACTTGTTTTCTTTTGTTCTTTTTTCTTTTTTTCCTTTTTTAAAAACCCTGCATTTTACTCTATTTCAGTGGACAATCTAGGCTTGTAATGTGATGTTTTAGAATATTAGCCTATATACTTTCATTTAATGTATATTTTGACCTGGAAGAAAAGATAAATGGATGACAAATCTCATGGAAATAGCAATGGCCAGATAAATAATTGCAAATTGCATTAAGATTCGCAGTGCTATTTTGAAATAATGTGGCTCTTGTATTTCTGGTAGCATTGTGTATGTTATTCAGTACAGTGGCTATTTCACTGCCATGTCTGTTAATAGGTATTTTCTTATCTTTATAGTTGTTTATTTGATGTATGATGAAGCATTCAGCCCTTCTGCAGCTTGCTAACTTGCAAATGTTCTTACATATCCAAAAGTCATTGATATTTAGCTTCAGGAGCCTTTCAGACACAGACTGTAATATACGTCAGTTATAGTGAAAGGACCTGGAAATGCTGGTACGTATATCGCAGAAGTGCTTTTCTGTCTCAACAAATTTCCCTCATTTATCCTCCTGGCTGCTGGGATTTAGGAGGTTGTCATGTGCTTGGTAAAATCTGTGAACGGTCAAGGCCGAACATGCAGTGATACAACGACTCCATCTTTCTGACGTCTCTTAGCTGTTTTGTCTGCGAATTCCCTCTTCAACTTCTCATATCTTCTCCTGCTTGAGACCTTTGAGTGTGACGAGTCCTTTTAAAATTTTAACTTAAGAATGAAAAATTTGAGAAAATCTGAGATTTCGGAATTTGCTTACTTATTATATACGAAACAATTTGTTTTTGTTTTGCAGAAATAAAAAAAAAAAAGGATATCAATTGAATGGATGATACCTAGATTAATATCAAAGTTCTCTTCTAATTATTAATTATTATTTACTATTGATTATTATTAAAAACTAATTATTAATCTCTTTTGCCTGGGAATCTCATATGCCAGTTTTCCCTGATTTACAAAAAATTTGATTTACAAATAATAAATAAATAAATAAATGTAAAAAATGTTGAGATTTCAAATCTTGATATCATGACTCTTAACGTGGGTTATTGTGACACGTCTTACCCTTAGAACATTAAAAAAAACAAAGAAAATAGTTACAGTATTAGTAAAAATCTAAATGTAATAAATACCCCACAAAAATGTATTTAATGCATATAATTCAAAAACACAAAATGCATATTTGACTGTCATTTTATCAGCTTCCAAGCTCCTTAGGTATCAAGGTGCATTATATAAGTATAATATGTAAATATATAGGATAATATTTACTGAGGTTATAAACATTATGTCAGCAAGTGCACAGATACTTAGTAATTATTCATAACAATGCAACATGAACAGACTAAAGTATCACATTTATAGAGGTGTAATCAGGATTGCTATCTAGATTATTAAGAGCGATACGTCTCCTGGCTCATGTACATAGGTAATGCATGATTCCCTGAGCTGCCATAATCTGCCCGATGTTACATGACTTGGCTAGTATGACTATGGTGTGGTTATTGGTGCCAGATTTGACCAATCTGGTTTGAGTATTTAAGAAAGTGAAATGATTTTCAGCAAAACAGACTATAGAGTTTATACAGAATGATGTGAAAAATTTAACTTAAAATTAAACCGTGAGTGGTACTTGTACAGGCAGAAACACTGTGTTGATGAGAAAGGTCAAGAGAGAAAAGGCCAATCCGGTTTGAGCTGAAAAAGAATTTTGATTGCTGAAATATTCACTTCTTAGAACAAACCCGGGTTTCACTTCTCTCAACCGAATACAGGAATCTGAGTCTACATCGGCAGAAGGCAGAAGACTCCTACACAGACAGAAGGAGATTTTTCCATGTCATGTTCAAAGATTCTGAGATCACGTTCTTTTCCAGCTATTGTAGGAAGCCGAACGTGGGCTTTCATAAAACTTTGTTCCTCTTTCAACAGGGACCAGACGGGGAATTCTATGAAAGTTTAAATACTGCATTGTCTCTTTTATCATCTTTCTACAGAATATAGGATACCAGTATATTTTATGTCTCTTTCTTTTACACAATGCACCATTAAAAATGATCCATTAATAAAGCCAACATGCACTTCAGGAGCAACACAGTTTTCAACTTATTTATGATTTAGATTTTAGTTTTGAGACGTTTCTGTGCTATAAAATGTAGAAGTCATGTGTCTAGAGTTGCCTGTTGCATCCTCAGACTACAACTTTATCTTTGGCCTTGTCCTAATTGTTCCTTAATCGCAGATAAGTTCTTAAACATGATTATAATGTACACGTCTCAGGAATGCTGAAACCTAGCTTAGGACTTTTTTCTTGTCTTGGTGTTTTGCATTATCACATTGATAACTTCAGCTAGTTCAATATGTTCCTCAAAATGTATGCACCATGTGTAATAGAAATAATCCACACAGATAAATGAAACACTTACATTAATATGAGTATATTACACTCTACATATGTACAGGCAATCACCTTGATTTTCTTATCATGTAGCCTTGTTAAGTCAACATTTCATATTGTTATTTTCTTTTGTATGACATCATCAGGCAAAAAGAGCAAGTCTGTGGAGGAAGTAAACAGACACTGACAAACTATATTATATTTAGAGTATAGGAGTCAAGATACAATTATGATGTCTTATGCTTTTTTGCTTCACTGACATTTCCCAGTAGTATACTGTACACTCGTGGGCAAAAAAAAGTAGGCAAACCCAATATTGCAAAACATTAAGCGTTTAATGGTTTCAACAGAAATCACTGGGCAGAAAATGAACAAGAAGTAAAAAAGCACTCCTGAGACCTCGGCCTTCTTTTGCTGGCCGATGCTCGTTGCTGAAACCGTTGGGGGAAAAGCTGGAAACAGGGAAGTTCACTTACATAGTCTTCTGGTACGCAAAGAGAAAATCATGAAAATATTGAAATGTTTAAATGATATAAAATTGAAACTAACTGTCTGGGTGTTCAAACTTTCCAAATTCTCTTCTGTTTGAAGACTTTAACATTGAGTGGAACAACATGGACTCTTCTTTCTGTAAAAAGCCGTCTGCAAGTTCACCCACAAGACTTCAACATTTAAAGGAAATCGAGGGAAAAACTATCCCACACCAATTTACTTTAATTCTTGCTAATTTTCCTGACCAATGATTTGCTGTTGAGCCCATTAAACGCTTAATGTTTTGCAATATTGAGTTTGCCTCACTTTTTTTGCCCAGGAGTGTCGGTGTTATTGTTTCGCATTTCTGCTGATGGTTAAAGCAAACATGCTCAGTTTTACCATAGTTGCTGTCTGATTGCATCATGCAGTCTTGATGAAAAAAACCCAAGTTCGACTATGAAAACACTCAACTCTGAATTTCTGAATTCTGAGTGGAAACCACCCATCTATTTTAGCGTGAAAAGTGACAACTGGTGACTCAAACCTGAACAAGATACTCTGTAGTTCCCAGTCATTTGTAACCTTTATTTTATATTTGTTTACAGCTGAGACCTGTTTTACTTGGGGAGGTTTTTAGTCAGTGATTATGTGACACATTCTCACCCTAAATTTCAAATGTCAAATTTTGTCCATTTGCTACACATTTTTATATACTCTGAGCCCTGGTTTACAAAAACAGGTATTATGTCATGTATCTAGGCTTTAAGAAGGATAACATTTACCAAGAGTATACCTTAGTATCTCAAAATGATCAGAAAGATTAAAACATTGGCTACATTTTACTTGGTTGGTTTCATATTAAATATGGACACACCTCAGAAGACCATATCATATAAACGAAAAAAAACTGTGAAAAGGTTTTTACATGTATAGAATACACACTATTTCATTCATTCATTCTTTCATTTGTAGTAAAAGCTTTATCCTGGTCATAGGGGCGTGGTGGATCCAGAGTCATTGGGCATGAGGTTGGAATACACCCTGGTTGGACCCCAGTCTATCCCTGGGGCACCAAACACACCTATGTGGGAAGGAACCAGATAACCTAAAACTCTGCACAGAAAGCAACCCGAGCTCAGGATGGAACAGGAAACATGGAGAAAGTAATAAACATGAAGGCGTAATAAGTAACAAGGGTTTTGCTGTTGTCTGTTCAAACAAAATGTTGTCAAACATTGATGATATTTTTAGTATAGATTCAAGACAAGACCTATTGCACCATCTTGGCAGCACTGGTCTTACTGACTCCATAAGAAAATGCTCTTTTCAAAGAGCCAACTGATAAACAACTTTCTGGTGACAAGAATTACACTTCGCAAAGAGTTTATGTCCAAGCCTCACCCTGGCTTCAGTGGATAATCTCAGATGGATTCTATAGTCTTGTACAGAAGAGCTGCTGCTATCATCATAAAGACTTTCCTGTGCTCATCTCAGGACTCTTGTTCCTAATCTGCTCTTACTGAAATCCTTTGAACTGCTTGACTTTATAACTGTAAAATACACTTGTGAAAGAGAATAATTTATAATCCTACTTTCAAAAGTATCAGTTCCCTTTTGGGTCGAGTTCATTTCAGAATTTCTTCCTCACCTAGTCTCAGAGAGCTTGAAAAAAAAAAAAGGTTTCCATTTGACTCAATTTTGAACTTAATTTAAAAATGAAATAGAAACATGTTTATGGTTTGTTGCTCAATCTGACTTTTCTGCTTCAGAGAACCAATTTTCCAAACACCCTTACACATCTCTGTATGCCTTTTGACCTTCTGAAAGCATCAAAAGAAGCACAAACTAACCTTTGATCCTTTAAAACAAGTTGTTTTCTTCAGGCATAATAATGTGTACATTGTCATCTTCTGTAGCGTGTCGATTCTGCATTATGTCTTCTACATTAAAACACAAAACCATACCATTTATCTTCACCATTACAATCCTTCATAAGCATAGTGAGAGTTGCATTGACAATGATTTAATGTTTTTTTATAATTGAAAAATATCAATAGACCAGTACTTTCAAATCTGATTGTTTTGATGAATGACAGGTTTTGGATGTAAGTTAAAAAAAATTGAATCATATTATTAAACAGTTCTGATGGTACAGTAAAAAAAAAATCCCACAACTAATAAACAGTTAATAATCAGTATTTAGCAATTCAAGTCAATATTTACTTACAAATACATACAACATACATTTTCTCATAATGCTTTCATGCTTTTTCTGTTTAATTGATATTTCGTTTGCTTAGCTCTCCATAGGTGCAGTTAGCATTGTATTTCATGCTTGTACTTTGTGCAATGAATAAGCACTAAATGATGTGCGTCTATTTTGTTTTATAGCTCAGTTCAAAGGGTGTAGTCGGAGGACGCTCTTGATAAGACTGTGGCTTTGCTGAGACGCAGTCAGTGCTCCTGGAAGATGTCTGTTCTGTGGATCTTGGTTTTGGCTGTGGCTTCTGCGGCCTGGGCTCAGACAGTCGAGGAAAGAGCCAGGGAGTTCCTGCAGAAATTCGATGAAGATGCATCCCGCCTCATGTACCAGTATAGTCTTGCATCTTGGAAGTACAACACGGACATCACGGCAGAGAACTCCAACAAACTGGTGAGCGCGGTCACGTACAAGAGGAAACGTTCTCTGTTTTTCTCCTGAACGTGTTCATTTCTTTGACGTCTGTGCGCCTGATTTTATTTGTAACTGTTTATTTGTTATTGGAACTGCACCAAAGCGAAAGAATTAAGATGCAAATCTGACTACTTCTCTTTATTGTCCTTCCTGAAAAAAAAATTCAATTGCTACAGTTTGTAAAGAGGCTACTTCTGCTTTAATGCTAGACTGTGGGTTCAAATCTGAGGACTGAAAAAATATGAGCCACTCTTCAGTCCTTAAATTCCAACTGCCTCACTTACTGTATACCCTTGATTTATTTCATGTGTGTAATGTAAAAAAAAAGAGATTAGTGATTTTATTCTGAGAGTAATGATGCTAAATTGGGATTCCTTCCATAGGCAGCACAGGGGGGAATCTGGAGTGAGTTCTACTCTAAAGCATCAGAGCAATCCAATGCTTTCCCTATAGATCAGATTTCTGATCCGGAGATTATTCTCCAGCTCCGATCGCTCCAGGACAAAGGGTCTGGTGCGCTGTCACCTGATAAAGCCAGTACAGTAAGTACAACAACATTGTTTGGCTTAAATGGCACTATTTCCTAGGAACGTGTAAAAATGATCCTTGTATAACAAAGAAGTACTCAGCACAATGGAAAGAAGAAGTATGATGTGGTTGGATTTTATTCAAAAAAGGTCTCAAGTAGCTAAAACGGTAAGCTTAACCTCATATGACTTGCAAATATGACTTAAATATCTTTTAGTACAATGCTTGTACATTGTTGCAAAAAGACCATGTTAGATAATCACTTCTCATCAACTAAGACTGCTCATGAGTCCTTCACTTCAGACACATACCTTATGTTAATAGCTAACAGAAAAAAAAATGTCTTTCTTACAAACTGTCTGTTTGTATTGCAGCTAAGTAAAGTCATGAATGAGATGAGTACAATTTATGGCACAGGAACGGTGTGTAAAATCGATGATCCCTTCGACTGTGAGACTTTGGAACCAGGTACTGGGGAAATAACATGCTTAATTGGAGTCATAAGCTTCATCAGTGGGGTTGATTTTTAATTATGCCACAGCGCTGTTGAATTCTCAAATCTGATTGGTTAGAAAATGTTGATAAAATTTCAATAACAGCACGTTTCTGACATCACGGGTTTACATCAATTATAATATGTTATCATACATAGACTTATCATGGATATTGACAAAGCACATAACCTAACCCTAATAATTCACCAGGTACAAATGTGTTTTTTTTTTTAACAAAGAGAACTGTATAATTGCTGATATGGTTAAAATCTTCAGTAAGGATACATTTACATGACATTTATTGAGGGAGATAAAGAGATAGAGAAGAGATTTCAGTTTTCAGGATAGAGGACATGCTGTTGCAGGAAAATAATCAACTTCAGGGTCGTAAATGTAATTTAAAAGTAAATGTAAGGCCTGTCTGTTTGCACATCATGTTCTTTATAATTTAAATCTAAAATTTAAGCAAATTACATTCCACTTCTATGGATCTATGTCTGCCCTCTGTTTCTTTCTCAGGCCTGGAAGCAATCATGGCTGACAGCAGGGACTATTACGAGCGGCTGCAAGTGTGGGAAGGCTGGAGGGTTCAGGTGGGCAAGAAGATGAGGCCACTCTATGAAGTCTATGTGGACTTGAAGAACGAAGCAGCCAAGCTGAACAGTACGACACATTATGACTAATATAACCTCAACCTTGATTATAATCCACTGCAATCTTTCATTTATTCATTTACTAGTTATCTGTCTCATAATCAGCTTAGGGCAAAACTACCACTTGACACAGAATCTATATACTGATAAATTAGAAACATTTGAATGGACATTGCTTTCAAATTGTAATATGGAGAGTCATAAATATAGCATTTGTTTTAAGAATTGGTCCATTTTCCTGCTAACAAAAAGTTAAACATACTATCAGTTAGTTGATATGTACTCATTTTCTGGGCTTTTGTTAAAGATTATAAAGACTATGGAGACTACTGGAGGGCTAATTATGAAACATTTGATGAGCCAAAATACAGCTACACTCGAGATGATCTGATGACGGATGTGAGACGCATATATAATGAGGTAGGTAGGAATGTTGTTTTTCTGACTGCTGAAAACTAGTACAAATTAGTTTTCCTTGAAATCCTTCGCAAAAATAAGCTTCTCGGTGGAAACATGTATTTCACACTCCATAGGAACAATAAAACTATGACTTGACTCAAACTTCTGGGAAAAACAGGTAGGGGGTGTTTTACCCCAGGTGAGTTTCCCCCCATTCTGCCCTAGTTCCTTGCCACTAGATTGATCATTAGGGATCTAAATCGCCACCTGGATTTCTGCATAGTTAGTATGTTACAGTGTCTATTGTTATTGCAAATGGAATTCAGTTGAATGATGAGTTGTACTTATGATGATATTGTGCTCGTATTTAGATCCTGCCTTTGTATAAAGAGCTTCATGCATATGTGAGAGCCAAACTGCAGAACACATATCCTGGCCACATTGCCACTAATGGAGGTCTTCCAGCCCATTTGCTTGGTAAGGCTAACATTTAAAAACCACATATGTGAATGCACACTCTATTCATTAAAGAAAACTAAAGTATATGGCTCACTTGGGCCATTTTGTAGTCCAAAAATTAAGCAGAGAATGGGTTATGATACTGCTCCTGATCCTGTTCAAATAAACCAACCCTGACCAGGCAGTTACTAATGAGAAATTCTGTAAATGCATTGCTTAGGGTCATGTTAAGGCTTATGGTCTTTGTTTGGCCTGTGAGCTTTATATCTGAACTGAAAGTAAAAAATCTCCCGCTTGCATGACCCCAGCCTGCGGGATACCATCCTAGACGTTCACCTCTAGTTTCACCCAGATGTGTGATAAAATAGTACATTTCCTATTTGAATGCTTTTGAAAATTTGATCTTTCAATGTGTAGGTTTGACCTTTGATTTGATATATTAAATAGTTTTATCATATACTTAATATAGTGCCATTAAGTTGTGCGATGTATTTTATTATGCTTTTTATTATCATTATTAGTAGCAGTGCTAGTAGGATAACACTCTTAGCTAATATTATTTACTGTATTAGTTAACTTTGGCACAATATTAAAATTGTTGATAGAAATTTCATGTGGCAAATCAGCATGTAGCACCTAACACATAATCTACCATATAATCATACAAACAGCTGAACAGATACGAAAAGTAATGTGTAATGTAATATAGAGCACGACTAAAGATATTCAGACTAAAAGTAGGAAAGCACTTTTAGTTCTTTTTTAGTTAGACAGTCTAATGTTTCCTCTTGTCATTTTTCAGGTGATATGTGGGGAAGGTTTTGGACCAACCTTTACCCACTGTGTGTCCCTTATCAAGACAAGCCTGATATTGACGTGACCTCAGCAATGGTAGCACAGGTCAGAGCTTTTAATGACTACATTGGTAATCAACAATTAACAGCTGAGTTTTATCGTAGTGCAAAGGTTCATTTCACATCAGATTCCATGTATGATCTGATTTCTGGCACAGGATCCTTTATCTGTTATAAATGTTTAGCTTTAAAATGATGATTAAGAAATATTTTATGGTTCATTTCAGGGCTGGAAAGAACTGCGACTGTTCCAGGAAGCAGAAAAGTTCTTTGTATCTGTGAACATGTCGGCCATGTTTCCTAACTTCTGGACCAATTCAATGCTTGTGAAACCCGATGATGGCAGGAAAGTGGTTTGTCACCCCACGGCATGGGATATGGGCAACAGAGAAGATTATAGGTATGCTGGCCAACTCATATACTCATTTGTTCTTCTGAGATTTTGGATGTTAATGTTATTGCTTTTCACATTTTGGCTTTTTTTAGCTTATAGAAATCAACATCATTATATCATCATTTGTCCAAACCCATTTCCATAAAAGTTGGGATGCTGTGTAAAATGTACATAAAAACAGAACGCAGTGATTTGCAAATCATGTAAACTCATATTTAACTGACAATAGAACAAAGACAACATATCAAATGTTGAAAACTGAGACATTTTATTGTTTTATGAAAAATATATGCTCATTTGGAATTTGATGCCAGCAAAAAAGTTGGGATGGAGCAACAGAAGACTAGACAAGTTGTGTAATGCTAAAAAAACCAAAAACCTGGTGGAACATCTCACAACTAATTAGGTTAATTGGCAACAGGTCAGTAATGATTGGGTATAAAAATAGCATCCCAGAGAGGCAGAGTATCTCAGCAGTAAGGATGGGGAGGGTTTCACCACTCCGTGAAAGAGAACAATTTAAGAATATTGTTCTCAACATAAAATTGCAATACATTTGGGGGATTTCATCATATATGGTCCATAATATAATTAACTGATTAAAAGAATTTGGAGAAATCTCTTTATGCAAGGGACAAGGCTGAAAACCAGTATTAAATGGCTGTGATCTTTGGGTCCTCAGATGGCACGTCATTAAAAACAGACATGCTTCTGTAGTGCAAATCACTGCATGGGCTTTATGACACTTACAGAAACTGCTGTCTGTGAATGCCGCCTTCTCTGGACCCGAGTTCACTTAAGGTGAACTGAGGCTAAATGGAAAACTGTCCAGTGGTCTAATGAATCAAAATTTCTTAAAATTCTTTTTGGAAATTATGGCACTGTGTCGTCCAGGCTAAAGAAGGGAGGGACCATCCGAATTGTTATCAGCGTATCAGCATCTGTGATGGTATGGGGGTACATTAGTGCACATGACATGGGTAGCTTGCAGATCTGGGATGCGCGTTTAATGCTGAATGCTATATACAGATTTGGAGCCACATTTGCAGCCATCCAGAGAATGACTTTTTCAGGGAAGGCAACAAAGCCAAACAACTTATTTCAGAACAACAACGCCAAACCGCAATCTGCATGTATTACAACAGCATGGCTTTGTAGTAGAAGAGTCTGGGTGCTAAACTGCCCTGCCTGCACTCTAGAACTCTCACCCATTGGAAACATATGGTGCATCATGAAACAAAAAATATGACAAAGCAAACCCTGAACTTTTGAGTGGCTGAAATCATATATCTATGAAGAATGGGACAACATTTCACTTTCAAAACTCCAACATCTGGTCTCCTCAGTTTCCAATCATTTATAAAATGTTGGTAAAGGAAAAGGTGATGCAACACAGTGGTAAATGCCCCTGTCCCAACCTTTTTGAAACGTGTTGCTGGCATCAAATTCAAAATGAGCATATATATGTTTTCAAAAAAATAAATCTACATATATTATATACTGTATCTATGTATACCTGCATAAGAATGTGCTTGTAGTTACTTCTCTGGCTAGAATGAACATGGATAAAAATTTACAGATAAACTTAGGACCTTAGCAATCCTTCAATGTGAGACAAAAGTAAATTCCTCTTTCGGAATACTATTCAAATACAGCAGACACTGATATATCAATTTATCTTTCATTTCACCAGAATCAAGATGTGCACTGTGGTGGGCATGGACCATTTCCTAACTGCGCATCATGAGATGGGACATAACCAATACCAGATGGCCTATAGACACCTGCCTTACCTTCTCAGAGATGGAGCTAATGAGGGCTTTCACGAAGCAGTGGGCGAGATCATGAGCCTGTCAGCCGCAACTCCATCTCACCTGCAGTCACTGGGGCTCCTGCCCTCTGACTTTATAGAAGACACAGGTATGAAGACAGCTGCATAGGAGACATCTTACTGTTTCACACATTCAGAAATGATGGGTCCATTTAGATTTTTGTTAATCAATACAGTTTTACAATTCATATTAAAAAAGACAAATATTTTGGCTTTGTATCAGTTATTAGCAATATAAGCACCTTTTCATTCAAATAGACTCACAGAGTAGATTCTTAATCTTGGGGACATCCAAGTGGGCATTCACATATGATAGAGGTCATGTGACAGGGACAAATTTTTTCACCTCAATATGCAAAGTGACCAGGATGCAGTAGTTCACATTCCCCCCCAAACACTGTGCCTCATAAAGTGTTTACCATAAGACCCTGTGTATACATGAACAACATTTTGTGCTTTATGCAAGTATATTGTATAATAAATTTGTATAAAGGACTATATGGAAAATATATTGAAATTTTACATGTGCTCCCCTTTGTCCAGGATTACGCACTGGGATGGCAGGTCTCTAATTAGAGATAATTATATTAGACAAAAATACATCAGGTTTCTTAAAATGAAACAAAGGTGAAATACTGGTTGTGGCTAAACTGAAATTAGTTATATCCACCCTGCTTTTTCAGAGACAGAAATTAACTTCCTGTTGAAGCAGGCCCTTACTATTGTGGCAACTTTGCCATTCACCTACATGCTGGAGGAATGGCGGTGGCAGGTGTTCCAGGGGACTATCCCTAAAGAGCAATGGATGCTCCGCTGGTGGGAGATGAAGTAAGTATTAAACCTTCACTCTTATTATGTAATTGGAGTTTGAAAAATTTCTTTATGATGCAATTCTCTTAGTTATTCATATCTGTACTTTGGTCACATTACAAAAATTACAGATTAAATATGACTTATTAGGGATATTTTTTAGTCATAAGGATATCACATGTTTGATGTAATTTTGTCACGAGTAAATGAAAAGCATTTTTTGCACAGTCTGCAGAACACATGCACAGAAATGTTTTGATTTAGTTATTGGCTATTTAACTGAAAATGTGCCACTTATAGTTAATAAATACTAATACTGATAATAATAATAATATTAATAATAATAATAATAATAATAATAATAATAATAATGGGCGGCACGGTGGTGCAGTGGTTAGCACAGCAAGAAGATCCTGGGTTCGATCCCCGGTTCACCCAGTGTGCCTTTCTGGGTGGAGTTTGCATGTTCTCCCCGTGCATGTGTGGGTTTCCTCCGGGTTCTCCGGTTTCCTCCCACAGTCCAAAGACA
>JAQQZR010000023.1:13293972-13310323 GCA_030068235.1 Notoglanidium macrostoma | reverse complement strand
AAGCTGCTTTGAGACAATGTCTGTTGTTAAAAGCGCTATACAAATAAAATTGAATTGAATTGAATTGAATTGAATTAAATCCTTTAAATTAGCAGTTATCAAACCCCTGATTAAAAAAATCTGATCTCAACTCCAGTCAACTGTCCAACTATAGGCTAATATCAAACATCCCTTTTATTTCCAAGATTCTAGAAAAGGCTGTAGCACAGCAGTTATGCTCATACCTACACTGTAAAAAATTGTTGCAGTTTCTACAGTAAAATTATAAAATAAAATACTGTTTTGGGATTTTACAATATTACACTGTAGAATGCAATGCATCTTGTTACATTAGACAGGTGCAACTGTTTACTGTAAGTTTTATACTAAAACAGCGTTTCAATAAACAGCCACCATTTTTTGTTTCCGGGCAAAGAAAAGTCTGAAGTTTTACAGATTTTCTGTCCAAATGGGAGTGAGTGTTGTCTGGCGCTGAAAATATGGAGTTTACTTTAATGCTACTGTAAGCTCAACTTTTCCATCCTGAAATATTTTTTATATAAAACAATTTATTAATTGTTTAGCAAGTGTTTTTTAGTATCTATTCTTTTGGCTGTACTATATTACCTCATTAGTCTGGCTGTTGGTTGAAATGCTAGTTTAATCATTTAGCTTGCTACACAGTAAGGCCTTTTTAGTACGTAAGTCCTCAACATGTATGAGATATGCGATAGCTGAAACTGATAACTGTTATTAATTTTTTTATTAAGTGATTATAATTTAGATGTAAAATTTGATTTATTCAGTTATGTACATTTGCAAGCTGTGTAACAATGAATGTAATACCATATTAGCTTTTACTCCTCACATGAAGCTACACAAAAATGCACCAAACACTTTCCCTTGTGGTGTTCCAGAATGTTCACATGCTTTTAAAAAGTTTGCTACATTTAAGAATTATTTGTACAGGAATCACAAGGAGTATCAACTATCTAGCACTCAATTAAAAGACCACATATTAATTTGTCACTTTGATGGTTGCCTGTTTGAGGATTTGAAAGATTTTATTGTGTCCTTTTAAAGGTTGTGACAAAACCTACAGAGTAAAAACCACCTTTCAAACACATTTATTTATATCACACAAACAAAGTTCATTTGAAGATTTGAATGATACTGTACCGGTAAACCAGGGTGAAAGAGTTAGAGAGTACTGAGAGTCTCTCTTTGAATGATGAGTGAGGCGATGCTGTGCCAGATTATGTTCTTCTATTATGTTCTTACTGTGAATGAAGCACTGTTTCTAAAAAATTTGTCACTTTTTTACTTAAAACTTCAAGCAAAACTGATGCTACCTGCTTCAGTAATTCAAACAATTGTTGAAGAATTCCATGACATTCATAAACTTGGACAGTCTCATGTTTTCTCAAAGTTGAAAGAGAAATTGATATTACTTAACATTCCTGACTGTACCATTAAAAATGTTATTGATGAACTTCAATCCCAAGATCTTCTCAAGGCCTGCAACAAACTTTTAAAAACAGATCAGCATAGAAAGACCATGTTTAAAAAGACATTCAACTATGTTGAATCACTACCTTTATATCTAGGCTTAGATAACTCTGGCAAAGAATGCTTTGCCCAATACATCCCCATAACAGAAACACTTGCTGCCCTGTTTGAGTCAGAGTCAGTCAAAAGAGTTTATGAGGAAACACAATCTCTTCTTACAAACCATGATGCTATGCCAGACATTTGGGACGGACAGGTCCCATCACAAAACAAACTGTTTGAAACGGATCCATCCGCTTTAGCCTTGATACTTTATCAAAACTCATTTGAAGTGGCAAATCCCCTGGGTTCAGGGGAAAAAGGCATAAGGTACTTGCTGTATATTTAACCCTAGGTGATATTCCACCATATCTGAGATCAAATATTGATCATATGCAGCTTGTGCTTTTGTGTAGAGAGAGGAATTTTAATAATTCTGGTCAAGAAGTAGTTTTCAATCGATTGATAAGGGATCTTAAGGAATTGGAGGACACTGGCATTGTCCTGAAGGATGGGGGTGTTTTGAAAGGTGATCTGTGTGCAATTACTGGTGATAATCTAGGCTCTCACTGTACATATATTTGTAGATTTTGTGAGATTAACAGATAAATGTTTCAGTCTAATCCACTGACAACTGCTGCAACAAAAACTCCCCAGTCCTATGAGCAGAACCTAAAGGACAGGGAAACCAGCAACAAAGACAATTTAGGGGGGATCAAATTTGATTCAGTTTTTAACTAGCTTAGGTATTTCCATGTGTGCCAGCCTGGTTTACCACCTTGTTTAGGTCATGACCTCTTTGAGGGAATAGTATCATTTGACTTGACCATGTTCATTAATTGTTTAGTAACTGAAGAAAAGCACTATATATATGCAGGATTGAATAGATGCATCACTCAGTTCCAGTATCTTGGTTCTGACGCAAATGACAAGCCTCATGAAATTAGTCTATCCAGTGGCCAGTTATGCTGTACAAAATTGGTATTTTTTGAGAGTGCTGCCACTGTTGGTGGGAGACAGAATAGACAATCCATCAGAAAATAAAGCATGGCAGTTAGTTTTGCTCCTAATACAAATAGTTAATTATGTATGTGTGCCCGCCATTACCTCAGATCAAGTGGAAAATTTGAACATTATAATTGAGGAATATATAAAATTCAGAGTTCAGACATTTCCAGAGAATCCTCTCAAGCCAAAGCACCACTATCTATATCACTACCCTTAGCTTATCATCAAGTTTGGCCCTAATACAATTGTGGACATTAAGGTTCGAAAGTAAGCACAGTTACTTTAAATAGTAAGAAATTATTGCACAAAATTTCACAATTTTAAAAATGTATGTGCAACCCTAGCAGAAAGGCACCAACTCCTACAAGCATATTTGTGAGCTGGCAACATATTTCCACCTCAAATTGATAAGGGAAATGAATTTCACTGCAGTGACTATAACAACATAATTTTAGAGGCAGTATCTAGTTTCGTTTTGTGTCCAACACAACAGTTGTTACGAATGATGTAACTGTGAAAGGTACTATGTACAAAAAGGGAATGTGTGTCATCATTGGGAGGAGTGACGGTGGGATGTTGATTGGCAGAATCCAGCTGGTTTTGATTCATTGTAATTACCAGGTGTATTTTGTTGTAGAAAGATGGCAGGCTGATCCAATACTTGTGCTGGGTGTTCATTCTTTGAAGTTAGACCAGGAATCATCTTTGATGTGCATTAAGCATGAAGACCTTCTTGACTACTACCCTTTGACAGGATACAAGGTGCAAGGTTTTTCAGTAATAATTCTCCATCACTTGTTCCCTGCTCTGTAGACCAATGCCAATGATTGTAGGGGAGATCACAGAGGCAATCCTTGCAACACTACCAAGCTTGCCAGAACATACTCTTTCAGCCCTCTTGGACAAACTGACAAGTATTGGAGTGGAGTGCAAGTCAGACTTGAATTTGGTTAAAGAAGAGGATCTGCAAGACCTCCTGAGACCTATACAGTGTTGCAAACTGCTGCAAGTATGGAGCACTGAAGGTAATATATCTGTTTCTAGCGCAGTAAAAAATTCAAATTTTCAATTAATTTTATTGATAACACTTTTTAATAACTTTCAGATAACATATTTGCTAACAGTTAATAACTTTCAGTAATAAGTTAGCAAGCATATAAAGCTAAGCAGATTAATTGTTCTGTAGATTTATTATGTAACATGTAGCAATTATTTTTTTCACTTTCATTATTGTCTGAATATATATATAAACTAATAATCTGTTAAACTTCAAATAATGTTTACATACTGTTTGTTAAAGGCTTATTACTGACAGTTATGAAGTGTTACTGGTATTGGCTATAATAAATTATGAAATCACATACAGTCCCCTCCAAAAGTAATGGAACAGTGACATGATTTTCATAATTATTTGCCTCTGTACACCACCACTATGGATTTGAAAAGAAGCCATCAAGATGTGATTGAAGAGTAGACTTTTAGCATTTTTTCAAGGGGTTTAACAAAAATATTGAATTAACCATTTAGAAATTGCAGCCATATTTTTCACAGTCCCTCTATTTTCACAGGCTCAAAAGTAATGAGACAGTTGACTGATAAGCAGTTTTATGGCCAGTTATGGCCATGTGCAACAACTGCGTGTAGGCTTTAAAGGTAGCTCTAATACTTTGAATAGTTATCCCCATACATGTATCATAACATATTTAGACACACTTAAAATTTGGGCATAGGTATGGTTCTCAAAAAAGCACCCAAGAAGCATCACCATATAGGAACACATGTATGTATCCTTGGGTTGCTAAAATGGGACAAAAAAATGCAGACAGTAGTCTTCAACACTAACAGGTGGTGAACACACACACACACACACACACACACACACACACACACATAACACAGAAGACATACTTAGTGACATCATAAACATTTAGAAAAGAAATAATGAGTAAGCACATATTTTCTATGTGTTATCTTTGACTGGCAATTAATTAATAATGCATACCAAGCATAAATTAGAAGGTAATAACTAATTTTAATGATGGCTACACTAGATAGTTTATTTAGGCAACCTTAGGGTGTTAGGAACATATTGGTGGGAGTCAGATAGGGGTCAGCGAGGTCAAGGAATGTCAACTTGTTGCTAAATTTGTGAATGGCTCTCTGTATATAACAGTTAAGTTGGGGCAGTGTTGGAGGTACGCTCTGAAGACCGCCTCGGCTTTTATTGTGTCAATAAAAGCCTAATTCTTCTGCACTCCTTGGGTATGTAAGCTGTTTATTTAAGAGTTTCCACAACAGTGATTGATTTGCATCCAAGTATTAAAAATGATGCTTAGATTTATATTTATGTTAGTTTGTTCAGTTACCTTTCAGCATGTGAAAATGGAGGTACTGTGAAAAAATGCCTGTAAATCCTATATGGCTAATTCAATATTTTTGTTAAATGACTTGAATTAATGCTGAAATCTACACTTCAATTACATCCTGATGGCTTCTTTCAAATCCATAGTGGTGATGAACAGAGGGAAAATCACAAAAGTTTTCTCACTGTTCCAATACTTTTGGAGTGAATTGTGTATGAAATATTGACAAATAGGACATATTTGTTCAGTTAGTTGTATCTTATACGAGAAACACCTTAATTTTAATATTTCTGTATCATCATAAATATTTCAGGTGAGAAGTGCAACAGTTGTGCAGACAGTGTCTGGAGATGCATCACCTGGTGGCATGTTGTCCTGTTCATACCATCAGAGTTCCTCCTCTACTTCAAGCTCCCCTAGTCGAACCAGCACATCTAGCACATCTTGATAATTGATGACAGTCTGACAATTTCAAAGTACCGTGGAGCAAAACTCCACAAGGTATCAAAACAGCAATAGCCACAGAGCAATGCCCAAATCCTAGAGATCATCGACAGATGGTTAGAATCATAGTTGACAAAATGAGATTTGCTCAGGTTAATCTTACAAAATCAGATTGTCATTGCAATCTATTGCAAAGATAGTCAAACAATATCTGAGGAGTTTTGCAGACATCCTGAAGGATGGTACCAAACTTAGAAGTGGTTACGCATCCCTTGTTAATCAGTTGAAAACACTGATCCAGACACAATATTTTGGCACGATGCAGGAGAGAGAAAAGGCTATACAGTTCATTAGAAAAGAAGACTAAGAAGACCATCAGATCAGCATGGCTGTGTCAGATGGCAGCCTGATTGTTCTCCTGGGGAAACTGAGGCAAGCCTGGAAGAAAAACAAAAGGAAATGAGAGAACTTTTCTCTCGTGAGGGTTCAGCAGGCACAGAGAGAGGGCACCTCACCCAGCTCGTGCAGACAACGTATTATCTACAATACAAAACCATAAACTGCAATCCAGCATCATCCATAATGGAGCTAAAAATGAATTGGCCATATCTCTTTACATTGAATGAACTTTATAATCATTTCAATTTACTGATGGACATCTCCATCCTTGAAAAAATGGAGACAGCAGGTGAAGAAAAAGGCACAATGGTTTTGCACTTTTTCCAGAGAAATCCAACAAATGAAGAGGTGAAGTAAATCCTATTGAGGTTTGATGCCAATGAATCTACCCTATTGGGACCTTGTGTGGTCCTACTTATAATGGCACACTTCCAAGAGAAAGTTGATGCCCTGATATTAGAGGGTGATGTAAGTGTTTATTAATTATTTTTTTCCAGTGTTAATATGACCCAGTTAAATCTCTGAATGTCTATACTGTGTTATTAATGTAAACCTGTACATCCCACATTTCAGGCAATCACCACATCTGCAGATGTGGAGGGGTCAATGTCTTTGCCAGATTCACCGAGGCTGATTGTTCAAGGTAGAATCAATTAAATTATATATTGTGACTCTACATAATTTTACATGAAATGTAGATCATGTTTTATTCATTTATAGGAATAAATCTTTTTTTGATTTAAGGTGAAACACTATCATCAGTTAAATGGGTGATCAGCATTGATTGTCATCCCTACACATCAAAACTTTGTGGCAGGTCTTGCAGCTGTCTTTGCATCATATCATGATTTCAACCTTGAATACCAGGAAGAAGCTTCATCCACCCTGGAATTCATCCAGAGGTAAATCACTATGTAAAATATAATCTAACATTAAAAGTAGTCTCAGATAACAAATTCAAATAAGTTGATTCAGACAATCATATACTGTAAGTTAATTATCAGAGGAATAGATAAGTATGCTTGATTGTGTCTGGCCAGGGAACAGCTAAATTAAAAGAAAACTTTTAAGCCTATAATCATTGTACTATTGACTAAATAATGAATGGATGTCAAAGTGAGGGAGTCTGTAGAATTAAGAACAGACTGTTAGATGATTGGAAGAAGTAAAATTAAGAATGAAATGGTAAATAAGTTTAAAAGCTCAGGAATACATAAAAGCTAATAATAATTGGAAAAAACTGAAACCATAAGATAATTTTTCTTTGTGTATGACTTTCATTTTACAGATGATTTGGGGATAAACCCAAACACTGGCTCCAAGACCACTTCCAGAAATTTGGTGAGTAAAGCAAGTGGAAGGATGATGGAGAAGAAGAAGCAGGCTTCTGAATGAATGCAAAGGTCTGCGGTCTTCTTAGGAGGTTAATGGACTTGTATCATGTATACATCATGTATACATCTACACACACAGCCAGTCAAAACTGGCTGTGTGTGTAGATGTATACATTCTGTCACACATTTGAATGCACTCACATACACTCTTTCTCACTTACTCAAACACAATACATAGACACATTAACACACTCTCATGGACATTCCCAAATATACATTCACACAAACACAAACACATTTTCACAAGCAAGAAACATACAACACTCTCTTATTCACTCCCTCAAAAAGAAAGGCATTCACATACTCAGATACAAATCACATACATGCACACAAAACTCTCATCCAGATATTCATGTACTCAAATTCAGAACATGCACACAAACTCACATATAAACTTAAAAGACACTTACACATGCATGGACACACTGTCATTCACAGACTCAAAAATAGAAATGTGTAGAATCACACTCAAACATTACGCACACACTTATCCACATGATTTTATGTTCCGGTTGGGTATATGTTTTATACTGAATCTACATAATTAGTTCAATTAAAGTTGTTTTCAGCATTCTAGAATGTTTCTATTTTTCTTGAGTTTACAGATTTTTATTTATTATACAATTTACATAAATATTTTGGAAATTACATCATTTTTCTTTTGTCAGGAATCACACACAGTAGAGGACACAAGTGCAGATCCGTTTCTTTATTCAGCAGAAGTACCAGAAAACAGTATTCCAAGAGCATAGTCAGAAACAGGGAGAGGTCAATCGATCGGACAAACAGTATCAAGTAGGGCAGTCAAGCTCGTAAACAGATAAACTAGCACAGATCAAACCAGAGTAACAATCACAAAAGGAAACGCTCGGCAGATAGAGTACACAGGCAAACTATTGCTTCGCAAGGAGCATGTGTGAGAGTGAGTGTATAAAATGTCTGTGAGGAGGGTGGTGTTAATTGGCTGCAGCTTCAACCAATTAGAATTCCTGGGAAATGGATCTGGTGTGTGAGTGTTCATGGGAGTTGTAGTTTTGGTCTGAGGCAGGCCTGACATCTTTGTTGTTCTGTTGCAATTTTATGTCAAATTAAAATAATTTAAAAAAAGCATCTCAGTAGCTGTATTTTTACAGACGTATACTGGTAATATTTTACAGTTATTTATTGGCAATTCCAGTCACCAGGTAAATACTGTAATTATTGAAATTACAGTAATTTCAAGTAAATATAATTTACAGTAAAAAACAGTAACATGAAATTACAGGATATTAAAGTAAATAAGAATTACAGTAAAATACAGTAAAGAAAAAACAGTAAAAGCATGTAAACCTTTTACAGGCAATTACCATTTTTCAGTCACAGTAATATACTGTAATATTGTTAATGGTATGTTGCTGTAAATTTACAGTATTTCACAGGCAACTGTTTTGCCAGTAATTTACTGCAGATTTTTTACAGTGTACATAGGAATAGCATTCATGAAATATATCACTCAGGATTTAGACCTCACCATAGCACAGAGACAGCACTAGTTAAAGTGGTAAATGACCTACTACTGTCCTCTGATGGTTGTGTCTCCTTGCTTGTGTTACTTGACCTTTGTGCAGCTTTTGATACCATTAATCATACTATTCTCCTTGATAAATTAGAAAAGGTTGTAGGAGTTAAGGGAACAGCCTTCTCCTGGTTCAGGTCTTATTTGATTGATTGTTATCAGTTTGATGTAAATGGTGACTCCTTAGAGAAGGCTACAGCAGGGGGCAGATCTTTCTCTTACAAAGCCCCTCAGTTATGGTACAGATTTCCAATTAGTGTTTGCGACTCAGACACAGTCTCATTGTTTAAATCTAGGCTGAAACATATTTGTTTAGACAAGCCTTTTGTTAATAGCCTTTTATTAGCTAAAGGAGCAGATCTGGAGAGTTCTCATGCATGGAGTGTTTTGGTAAACTGGGATGTTTGAAAGCTGTCGCCCCCTCACTCTCACGCATTCACTCAGGTTTGTTGACGGTGGAGTGGCTGGCCGCTTTATGTCCCAGGGTATCCTCATATCTGTGTTACCTTCTGGTTCTCCCTTTTAGTTATGCGGTAATAGCTAGCTGTGGTGGAGTTCCTGCTTGCACTCAAAACACAATAAACACTGTTCCTTAACCATTATGTGACAATGAGCATATCTCACAATCTGCTTTTCTCTTCTCTCTCTCTCTTTCTCTGTTTGTTGGGCTGCACATGCTACTCCTGAGATACCAGTTATCCTGACCCCCTTCTTTCCGGACCTGTCTGATCCATCCTGATGTCCTACTTCTGTTTGTAGCCATCACTTGAAAACCACTTGCTCCTGTTGAGGATGGCACCATATGAACTGCCCCAACATACACCTAGAACTGTGACGATGGCTTTGGGCTGATAAAGATGATAAAGATAAAGATGTTACTGAAGTTGAATGAATGTATGTAATAATAAATTATAGTCTTTACAAAAGTTACATTGGAGAAACTCTTGTTGTGAAAAACACCAAATTTTAAGCAATTCAGATTGGTGGTATCTATTCTCCAGTTTTATGATTTACAGTGTGTTTGCTCATAAACTGATTAATCTGACTGAACCACATTTATAGGGCAAATCTGGAAGGCCATGTACAATGTAACAGAAAATCCCACTTTCTTTCTGTCTAGCCCAAGGGCAACACAAAGTACATTAACAAACAGGTCAATCAGCAGGAGCATCTGTTCTCCAGGTATGTGACTCCACACAGAGATGTTGGATCCCATCTGTTAACACAAGTTCATTTGTATGTTTGAGGATCACAATCCCATTTGGGCTTCCTTTTCAGATATTTCTTTCTGTTCTTTACAATAATAAACTACAATAAATTAATTGTACTGAAAATTCCACTTGCATTTTTTAGCAAAGGATGTCCCACCAGAATTTGGGTGTTGCCTTATATTTCCTCTGTTGTTTAAGAGACCATTACTGAATGGCCCAATATACTCTTCCATCACAACTGCTGTAATATCAGTGGAAAATGTAGAAGTATGATCAAGTAGTGGTATAATGGAATACTGTGGTAAGGATGTCTGAATTAATTATACCTACAGTGTTGGTACAACAGTAATCTAAAACCCAAAAATATTCCCAGGTTTTTGTGTTTGTTATTTCCTGTCATTGTCATTTCTTGTTTTCAAAACATTTGCCGGGAGTTCTTGCTGCCGTCAGCGTTTATGCTATACATGCTTTGTTCTGCTTCCCTGTCTGGAGTTAGTGATCCCCCAGCTCCGGCATTAGAGCCCTCACAGCGGGGCGAATGGGTGATGACTCGGTGGCATAATCGCAGAGCCAAAGCTAATGCTAAGGCTCGCCCACGGGAGCACCACTCCTCTCCGTGTCACGTGTCTAACAGGTTTGCTCTCCTCAGTGAAGTGCCCGCTGAGAAACCTAAAATAGCTCTGGTCAAAAGAGACTCTATCCTAAGGAACGTGAAATTAGCTAGGCCTTTAGGGGCACCAGCAGCTATAGTTAGGTGTATACTGGGAGCCAGGGTGCCCGACCCCAGGTAATCTTAGTGTCCTAGGCAAGCACTAAGATTTCTTAGATAGTTATTCACATAGGCGCTAACGATATATGCCTTCGTCAGTCAGAGGTTATTAAGTGTAACTTTGTAGAGGTGTTTAACGAAATTAGTGAAGGCAATGCCCGATGCAGTAGTATGCTCTGGCACCATCCCAATGCAGCATGGCGATGTAGCTTACAGCAGGTTATGGTCGCTGAACTGCTGGCTGTCCAGGTGGTGCTCCAAAAATAGTATGGGCTTTATAGACAATTGGAGTAGTTTTGGGGGCAAAACTGGCCTGTTAGGGCGGGACGGTATCCATCCCACTCGGGAAGGATCTCTTGCAGCATTGCTCCTAGTCTCCTGACAGGCCTAGTTAATCTGTGACAATCCAGAGCCAAGGCCAGGCAGACAAACAGGTTAAACCGACCGCACAGAGTCATCACTCAGGTTCCACCATATTGAGACTGTGTCTGTACCCAGAGTTAAACAAAATGTAGAAATGCTCAGAAAATTTGTTCTAATAACCTAATTAAAATAAATCTGGATTATACTGAATGTACAGCCAGCACCTTTGATCTAAAGCTAGGACTATTAAATGTTATATCTCTTACATCTAAAGAGCTTATTGTTAATAAAATTATTACTGATCAACAGTTTAATGTACTGTGTTCAACAGAAACATGGATTAAACCAAATGAGTACGTAGCATTAAACGAAGCTAGTCCACCCGGCTATAGTTATAAACATCAGCGTCTTCTAACTGGCAGAGGTGGAGGTGTTGCAGTTGTTTCTGGTGATAAACTAGGCATCACATCTGGACATAAATTTAATGCCTTTGAGATTCTCTATACTAATATAACATATGTAGCCACTAAAAATAAGTATGTCCAGTCATTTCCACTAATTATTATTTACAGACCCCCAGGACCATTTTCTGAATTCCTGCCTGAATTCGCAGATTTCATCTCAAACCTGGTTGTCTCTTTAGACAAAGCACTGATTGTTGTAGACTTTAATATTCATTTCGATAACCCAGAAGGTCCTCTGAGGACAGCGTTCTTGTCCATTCTAGACTCAGTAGGAGTTTATCAGAACGTAATAGGACCCACTCATGATGGGGGTCACATCCTGGATCTAATACTGACTTTTGAATTAAGTATAGAAAATATTGACGCAGTTCAACAGTCTGAAACTATCTCAGATCATTATCTCCTCTCTTTTAAAATGTGTCTTAGTTATAATATATGCACTTTGCCATGCTATCGTGACAAATGAATATTCATCTAAGCTATCATGTCAGAGTTTTATCAATGATCTCCCTGAGCGATGAACTTTGATTGCATTACCATCAGACTGCACAGAACTTGATCAGGCTTTTAAATGCTTAGAGTCGACATTTCGCTATACAGTAGATAATGTAGCCCCACTTAAAAGGAAAATAATTAGGGAGAAAAAATGAGCACCCTGGTATAATGATGACACATGCTCTTTCAAACAGACCACTTGCAAATTAGAACATAAGTGCCATCAAAATAAATTGGTAGTATATAAATTAGCATGGAAGGAGAGCCTCCTGAGCTATAGGAAAGCCCTTAGGGCTGCTCGATCAACGTAGTTCTCCAATCTAATAGAAGATAACTAAAATAATCCTATATTCTTATTAATACTGTAGCAAAATTAACTAGGAATAAGCATCAACATGGAGTAGCAATGACTTCATGATTCTTTCAATGACAAGATTGACAATATCAGGGATGAAAATACAAACTATGAATTTAAATCCAGACAATCTGATAAGCAACTCTGTAGACAACAATATAATTATTTCCAATCAGCCATTAGAATGTTTTACACCCCTTCATGAGACTGAACTAATCTCATTAATTTCCTCATCAAAATCTTCAACCTGTGTATTAGATACTTTACCTATATGTTTCCTCACACAGATAGTACCAGAAGTAACTGAACCTATTCTAAAAATAATCAACTCTTCCCTTAGTATTGGCTATGTACCTAAATCCTTTAAATTAGCAGTTATCAAACCCCTGATTAAAAAACATGATCTTGACCCCAGTCAGTTATCCAACTATAGGCCAATATCAAACCTCCTTTTATTTCAAATATTTTGGAAAAGGCTGTAACACAGCAATTATGCTCATACCTACATAGGAATAGCATTCATGAAATGTATCAGTCAGGATTTAGACCTCACTCATAGCACAGAGACAGCACTAGTTAAAGTAGTAAATGACCTACTGATCCTCTGGCCTCTGATCAGGGTTGTGTCTTGCTGCTTGTGTTACTTGACCTTAGTCTAGCTTTTGACACCATTGATCATTCTATACTCCTTGATAGATTAGAACAGGTTGTGGGAGTTAAGGGAACGGTCCTCTCTTGGTTCAGGTCTTATTTGACTGAACGTTAACAGTTTGTTGATATAAATGGTGACTCCTCTACTAATAGTAAGGTGAAGTTTGGTGTTCCACAAGGATCTGTTTTAGGCCCACTGCTTTTTTCTTTATATATGCTACCTCTGGGTAATATTATTCATAAACATGGTATTAGCTTCCACTGCTATGCTGATGACACACAATTGTATGTTTCAGCAAAGCCAGATGAGAGACACCAGCTTAATAAAATTGAGGACTGTGTAAAGGACATTAGACAATGGATGCAGAATAACTTCCTTCTATTTAATTCGGATAAGACAGAAGTACTAGTACTAGGACCACATGTAGCTAAAAGTAAGTTTTCCAACTACATAGTAACTCTGGATGGCCTTTCTTTTTCACCATGTGCCAGATTATAAAATACTACTGTTTACCTATAAACCGCTGAATGGTCCTGCACCTCAGTATCTGAGCGAACTTCTGGTCCTTTATGACCCCCCCCAACCACACACACCTACTCAGATTAAAAGGTGAAGGCTATTTGTTAAATAGTGAAGATTTGAAGATTGGCTACCACAGGGGGCAGAGCTTTTTCTTACAAAGCCCCTCAATAATGGAACATCCATCCAATTAGTGTTCGGGACTCAGACACAGTCTCAATGTTTAATTCTAGGCTGAAAACACATTTATTTAGCCAAGCCTTTTGTTAATAGCCTTCTACTAGGTAAAGGAGCAGATCTGGAGGATTCTCAGGCATAGAATGTTTTGGTAAACTGGGATGTTTGGATGCTGTCAACCCCCACTCTCACACGTTCACTCAGGTTTGTTGTACTGTTGAGTGTTTGGCTGCCTTATGTCCCAGGGGGCCCTCATGTCTGTGTTACCTTCTGGCTCTCCCTTTTAGTTATGCTGTCATAGCTAGTCTTGCCGGAGTTCCTGCTTGCACTCAGCACATGATATACTCTGTTCCATACCGTTAGGTGACAATGACCATACCTAACAATCTGCCTTTTCTCTTCTCTCTCCCTCTCTGTCTCTCTGCCTGTCTGTCAAGCTGCACATGCTACTTCTAAGACTCCAGTGGTCCTTACCCCTTCTGCCTGACCCATCCCGGTGTCCTACTGGTTGGAGTCATCATTTGGAAACCACTCGCTACTGTTAAATATGGTACCTTATAAAGTGCCTCAACATACACCTAGAACTGTGAAGATGCCGTTGGACTGCTGTTAATACTAAACTTGACCCTAGTATTAAAGTGTGTTAGTTGTAATTGCACTATACAGTGTGACCCAAATGAGGTTGGGTTCCCTTTTGAGTCTTGTTCCTCTCAAGGAGTTTTACACTGCTGCCATTGCCGTCACCACAGTTTATAGTTTATATTCAGAATTTATATACTTCTGTGAAGCTGCTTTGTGAGAATGTCTGTTGTTAAAAGCGCTATACAAATAAAATTGAATTGAATTGAGTTATGTGCCATAGAATGGCTCCCTTTTCAAACATATTCCAGATCAAAATCAGTGTCTCTTTAAATTGTTCTGATATTTTACTGAAGAGACGACTTCTTATAAAACCATTTATAATCTATAAATACAAAAATGGGAATATTAAAAATATTCACAAGAATATTAAGCAATAAATATATTAATTCATAATGTTAGGTTACCATGTGTTATCATAACTAGTAGTTTGTATACATATAATAAATTATTTTATATATTTATAATATGTCTCACCTGTAGGTTTATTTTTCACAATCTATACATACAAACAAGCCCCATAAAAGGTACAAAGAACTTCAACAGAGTTTAAGATAAATAAGGGTAATATGCTAATGCACTAAATTAACATTTATGCATCATCATCCATGGCCATAAATCAATTCTATCAAACATGAATTGTGTTTTGAGGGGTGTGTGACAATGTTGTGTGACATACAGCAGAACCAGTGTAAACCACACCCTGACATCATTTCTAGAGACTAGAACATAACAGGTACAAACACACAAATCATAAACACAAACATGGCTGAACCATACCCATCCCACAGCAATAGTGGTCTGACAACCAAGGCGAGTGCAGAGTATAGGATGTGACTCTTTGGCCCACCTCCCAGCCACACATACCCCAACCCCATCTCCTGAACTCCTTACCTCAGCAGGGGCTTCCTCTGGCTGTCATGAATCGCCTCCTGTTCATGCACTGCGCGCCGTGAGATCCCGGCCACAAGTGCAGTGCGCTTTTCATCTCCGTTGTGGAAACACACACTTCCGCATCCCGATGGAGAAGACACGGACTACAGCTCCCATGAGCACCTGCTCCTCAACCTACAAGCCAATCAGGGGCAGGTGTCTTCCATCCATTTACTGATTACGCTGGGTTTAAAAGACTGCCAAATGCTCTTTGTATTTGCAAAGCATTTAGTATAGCCCTTGTGTTACCAGCCGAGCGTATTACCTGTGCTTTGATTATCGTGTTTGACTAGTTTCCTGTATTTCTGACTACTCTTTTGGATTTCCCTATTGACTTTGTTTGCTGATCGCTCGACCCTATTTCCGTATTGGATTAATCTACTGCCTACCATTTATGTACCTTTGCCACCGTGTTAATAAACACATCATTACTCTTACCTCCGTGTCCCGATCCTGTACTTGTGTTTCACTATGCCGCGACGGTGCCAGCAGCGCCAGCAGCCACGCCCTGACACTGGCACTACCTGAGAGGCAAGGATGTGTGCCTCACTGGTCCCCCACTCATGCATAGTTTTCCCTATGGGTGAAAGGCCAGTGATTTAAATTTTTCCATCCTAAGTTCAGAGTCAATTTGTTATCAAATCAAGCATCAAACCCCTGATTCATTGCTGTTCAGCACTCTGGCAGATTTAAATGCATAATATAAATCAGATTCCTTATGCATTGTATGTTTATGGCTCACCCAAGATTTATTATAGCTTCTTTCATTGGATGATGCGCATGTGGTGCAAGCATGATAACTTGTATTTCCTCTCAGCTGCCAAAACCAAACTCATTAAAAAGAGGTGTGCCTGTTAATATACATTGTAATACTGACAGCTGCTAATTTATAACCCCTCTACTGCACTTTTTATTCTCTCCTCTTGCTGTCCAGTGGGATCTCTTTTAATAGTATGTAGTGAACATATGTGACTAGATGTATGTATCTGTGTATGTATATGCATGTAGAGTTGGTGTGTGTGTGTGTGTGTGTGTGTGTGTGTGTGTGTGTGTGTGTGTGTGTGTGTGTGTGTGTGTGTGTGTG
>JAQQZR010000023.1:13269700-13280976 GCA_030068235.1 Notoglanidium macrostoma | reverse complement strand
AGAGAGAGAGAGAGAGAGAGAGAGAGAGAGAGAGAGAGAGAGAGAGAGAGATAGATAGATAGATAGATAGATAGATATAGACATATAGGTCTGGGTCTGAGTGTGTTCTTTATAACTCTTAACCTTCTTTATGAACATAACCAATAAATAACTGCTAAAATATCTTGCCTTGCATCACAGCCTCTAACCAGTCCATCCTATTTGCGTCATCATTGGCGAACATGTACAGGATGCATTCATCATATGCAATCTAATAGGAAAGGATCCATTATTAGCACCTTCATTAAACATTGAAAGACTTTTAAAGGCATCTTTTTATAGAATAGACAAGAATAAAATGTAATAGACTAGTTTCCATGTTGACATGGTGAAACACTGTACACCTAAGGTTTCTTCAAGTTGAAGTGTCAAAATATGTTACAGTCAGAAATCAAAGATTTTTTTTCTGTTGTTTTTTTGGATGTTTGGCTCAATAAAGCTACAGCGATATCTAACAGGTTTTTCCATTCTGACAAACATATTATATATCTTAACATTGTGAAAAGGAAGTGTAAATTATGAACATCAGGTTAGCATTGTGTAAAAGGCATCGAGATTATTGGAAGTCACTAGCAGTCACTTTTGAGAACTACAGTCAAAATAGTCTTTCAAGTTAATTTTAGTTCCTGGCCCTACATGACTACGTGTGTGTGTGTGGGGGGGGGAGGGGTGTTGAATGGAACCTGAAAGGGGAACTTTCTTTCTGCAGGCGCATTCTTCTCTGGCTCAACTTTCTCCACATAGCAGATTTTTTCTGTCAGTATTGACCCTTTTTTTCTCTTTTTAATCTGCAAAAAATATTATATGTACAGAACAACAACACTATCAAAAGGCAATGCTTTACTTTTAGATTCAGTTAACTAACATTATTTGCTGCTTTATTTAACATTAACAAACTTCACTGTTAATTAACAATTAAAGAGTAAGCCATTAGTAATGTTAATAAGGTAATAGTAAATGATTTGAAACATTATAAAGGGGTTGGCACACCATCCTAGAATCCAATTCATTGTTTTTGATTTGAAAGCACATGACTGCTATCTGCTAACTGTCTGTGTAGAAGAATTTCTGAAAATTCACTGTTAGTGATTCGAAACCCATTTCCAACTTTTCTTTTCTTTTCCCAACCTTTCCCGTGTCATACAAACAAATTTTCTCTCCTTCTCGGCTATGTCATGAAACGGCAGAGGCTAGATCGGATCAATTATATAAAGAACAACTGTACAAAAATACCTTTAATTTCACATTACAATTTAGGATCTATGGCCTGGGATGTTGTCAAATTGTTCTGGCTAAATTATCTGAAACAATACCACAACCAAGAAACCTCTCAGTCTCAGAAAAGCTCTCAGTAACCATGCAAAAGTCAGTATGTCAGTAATGAGTAAACACAGAATGTAAATTACTATCTTGCATGTAAACCAGGAATGTAAAGGGCCTACCCCCTTTTCTTGTTCATAATAAATCAGGGCCTGGCTGGTCAGAATGAAGAGTCGCTTTTTATAGTTCCTAGGAGAGATTTTCTTTTTCTGCTGGGACATCTTCAGCAGGATGCCTTCCTTAATGATTTTGGCCTCGCTCATCTAGACCACTTTGGCACATGCATTACATATTCATCAATGAACACACACACACACGCATGCACTCACGCACGCACACACACACGCGCACACGCGCACACGCGCACACGCCACACACACACACACACACATAAAGCCCCCCACCCACAAAAAATCCCACCAATTATTCGAATCAGATAATCCATTTTTTTCTTTCAAATTTTCATAGCCATAACAAGAATCATGACTTAACAATATGCAAAAAAATAATTATGAATACGCATAATGACAACTGCATTTCATTTGTTTACATTTCTCTTTACAACACATGATGAACTGCAGTATATCTTTTAGCAAGTGAAAATATCCTGAACATAGGCGAAATGATCTAATATTATAAGAATGTTAAGCCTATTTATAATTTTTTTTTATTATTATTATTTCAAGCTGGAAGTTGATTCGTTTTTTTTTTGTCAATTACTACTAAAAATTAGACAAACTGGATTATATTTATATATTCACTTAAAATTTTTTTTTTTGATGCAATTAGAATTAGATCTAATTTAGAACAATTTGATGTGTACATGTACATAAAGTGGAAATAGTAGAAATCGAGAGCATATACCAACCTGGTTCGTCTATCACACGTAACAACTGTCGATGTGATCTTGCAGTAAGTCAGCACACATTACCTTATGCTTTAATAACATTACAGGTATTATTCATTAAAAAATACATATACATATATTATATATTATTATATATATATATAGATATGTATCTATATAGCTACCTTTGCGGACCAAAAAACGATCCTTCTGGCTTCTCACCCCTGAATTCAATGTGCCCGTTGCTTTAGTTTTTCTGATATCTGCTCAAAGAAAATGTAAGATTACAAAGGCTTCAGTGTGGCTTGAGGGCAGTGTTTGCCTAACCTATTTGCATGGCCCTGACACCATTCAAAGGAAACACAGACTGTCTTTGTCTGAAGCTCATACCTACCTGTTTCACCTGCACATTGCAGTATATCATCATTCTACATTGGTGGCATGTTGGGTTTTGGTAAATCAGTAGTGTGAGACTTTCACAAACAACAACAACAACATCAACAACAACAGAAAGGCAAACCTCCCTTTCTGTCTGTTAAACTTCTGACTTAGGAGATTTTTTAATGTGTTGTATGACAAAGGATTGATCAAAATCAAAGACATTGATCTAATGAATATGTAACATTAATGTAAGGAATCTCAAGTATCACTGATTTATAACAGTAATTTTCCCAGGAATTAAGGATAGAGGAACTTATGTATTCCAGTTTCTCTGTAAAATGACAAGGTGCCTTTTTTGTCTAATTGACTTCAAGAGACAGAATACAGGAGAGGCTGGTAAGGGAACAAGTCTATAACGTGAGGCAAAACAGGAACTAACTTGTCTCATGGATATTCCAATGCATTGAATATCTAATATGTCATTTATTAATGAATGTAAAATTGTAATTGTTGGAAAAATCATTGTGCTGTGCTGAAATAAGATGATAATCTACTTCGGGGTGATAAAGTCCAATCAAAGGCCTCCACATCAACTGATTCAAAATTGTGTATATTTCTTAAAGATTTTTGTGAAGAGGCATTTATGGTTTATTATTTTTGGAAGAAATTCTCCAAAACAGGAAACTCTTCAGACTTCTGACAGAGGCCATGGTTCCTTCATAACATGATAAGCTGCAACATTTGTTTGTCTTTGTCTTGTTTACTTTAAGAGAGAGAGAGAGAGGGAGGGAGAGAGAAGAGCCATGTGAGAGAACAATTATTTCTTGCTGCTACATTAAACTAATATCTTAGCAAGTGAACATAGTTTGAGTATGGGCAAATTTATCTAATATTTCTAATAATGAGATTATTCTAAATTAAATATAATATTCTTCAGCCTGTTTTAGCTTTCTTGTTCTATTTGCAGATAATTTTGCTTCTTTCTCTAAATAAATGCTTAATATTAGAAATTATTTTAAGCTTGAAATTAGCAAAAATAATGTCAATAAATAGGTTTAATAATCATATATGTGGTTTATTGGAATCTTACTGTAAGAAACACTAGATAGATTTGACTATCGTCAAGAAATTTCCACTTGGTTAGATGTCACATTTTGTAGTGTATATTTGTAATGTATAATGCTCTAACTTGTTTCACAAATATTTTACAACTTTAAATATAACTATAAAAGGATAAAATTTATGATGTGTCAATCTAATGAATTTGGGGTTGGCAAATAGCTGTGGTATAAAAGGATTAAAAGACTACAATAAACTTTATGGAGTAAAATTGTGTGTAAAATTCATACACACGTTCAGCTAATCAAATTTATTTCAATTTTAGTTTTTTTTTTTTTTTTTTTGCTTTAATTTGCTTTTTTACTTTCCAGATTAGTCTTCGGGGTAACTACAGTAAGTATACATTTAGGTGTAACTTTTCATGATGAACATTCTGTTAACCATTGACTACCTTGACCAGTATTCTGTATTCCTGCATGTACCTTCAGTGTATCATATAACCTTGGTAACAATAATACCTTTTACATCTTATTGCATACAAACAAGAGAATTAAATGATGCTTGTCCTACTGGTTAGCTAAGTGTTAAAAGCAAATCCTGTGTGCATGTGAGGAGCCAAATTTTGACTCTCTGTTGTATGGCACAGTTATTTTTAATACTGACACTCAACTCTTGGAGCCAATCAGAGTCCAGTGTATCTAAAGAAACAACGGCTAGAGTTACAGGAGTCTCATACAGACTGTCTGCAAACTTTACTTTGCACAACAGGTCCCTCTGTTCCTTTTCTCTCTGTTCCTGAGATTGAAAACTCTTCATCAGGTAGAATCCTCTTACTAAATAATTTCAAACTCGATGGTTCACTTTTTACTCTATAATACCATAATGTTGTTGAAGTCTCAGATCTGATTGGTCAGAAGGTGTTGATGCATTTTCTCTAACAGCAGCTCTGACAGCAGTGCCAGCTATCAGTATTCATTTACAGGGACTTGTATGGCAGATGCTCTATTGTGTTTGATTCCTTACTTCAACTGTGTGGTTGGAATAATTAAAACCTTACAGAGAAAATGACATTGTGAATGATGTTATTTTCTGATATAGAAGTGCTTTATATTCTAGGTATTTTTCTGTCTGTCTGTCTGTCTGTCTGTCTTTCTGAGATGTTGGATGTGTTGATAGTTGGAGCGGGTCCTCATGCTCTCATTCTGGCTACCCTGCTCTTGAACCCCCAGCAGCAGGTCAACTCCTCTAATGCGGAAATCCTCCAGGGGGTGCAGCTCAGCAAGACTGGACGGACCAAGAGCAAGAGGAGATCTGTTGGTACTTTTAGTCCTTATAATCTTGACCTGATCCTAAATACTTTTATATCTATATAAACCATTAGTTTATATACTCTAAAGAGATTCCCAATCAATTCAGATACAAAACTCCTCCACATGAGAGAGCAGTATGTATGTGTTGACAAAGCACTGTATTTCCATAGATGCACAGTCAGCGCTACGTAAAAACCCAAAATTCCCACCATGTCCTACTTTGAACTTCAAGGTGGTGGATTCTTATGGAGAATGGGCTTCCCTGTGGGAGAGCCAGTTCACTGCCCTCACTATCCCTCACCTCCGCTCACACATGCTGGTGCACACTAACCCTCTCAATAAGGTAACAGCAAACTGAATCATCGGCTTGTTAAATGCAATTGACCTTAATTTACAAATGTCATTTATAAACAGCTCTATAAAAAGGTTATGGCTTTTGTCTCAAAATCAAACTCCTAACAGTATTATTCTTGTATGCAATCCCAGAAAGGCTTGCAAGAGTTTGTATTAGCGGAGGATCGAGTATCTGAGCTTCACTCTCTCCCTGAGAGGGTCTACATTCAGGATGAGAATGCCTTCTTTAATGACGGACGCCTTGGCAAACAAAACAGGAAGCTTCTCAGTGCTGCTCGAGGCCTGCAGAAAAACCTATATTTTAGCCTGCCTGGAACTCAGCTCAGTGTGGACTTCTTCAAGGAGCAGGTCTGTGGTCAGTGTGGCATGGATCAAAACCATGGATGTACTTATGAATACTGAACAGATGTATGTGGCATGGGAATAGGAGATGAACATACTTACACACGATGCATGTAACATAAATGTTTATGCATGGCTGGGACACCAATTTGCTGAATGACTAATGACTAATAAAATGCACATAAAGCATGGAATTAAACCCTAATGTTTAACTGTTTAATCAAATATTGCTGGGAAATGGAACTGCATCTGGAAGTGGGGAATATCCTATGGCATCACTTAACACTTCATGTCATATACACATGTAAGTTTGTGTTAGGACACTGCTTCGGATTCTGTGCATGGTAGCATCTAGCACCTCTTTCAGTTTATTCAGTAAAACATTGTACAGCACTGCCTCAAACAGGTGCGCAGTTACAACCTGGACCATGTCCTCATCAAAGGCACTGTTGACAGAATTACTCCATTTCTGTCAGAAAAACAAAAGAAAGTTGAATTCTTCCGAGTCACTCTAGACACCGGGGACACTATTGAGGCCAAAAGAGTGGTGCTTGCTACAGGACCCACCAGAGAACAGATGGCAAATATCCCTCCATGGGTGAGAGCAATCACAGAGAGTTACCCTGAAGAGAAGCTGCAGCACACGGTGGAACTGATGCACCTCCTCTCACAACACAAAGCTAAAGGCTATAACTTCACAGGTATGCCCATGGTTTCAACAGTCCATCATTGACTTGGCCTGATCATTTCCTTTGGGGATGTTTTAAGAACCATTCCATTCAATTTGACAATAACTAATCTGGCAAAATAACTGATCATGGATTCAGTGTTGTACTATCCCAGGCCTACCTCCAGTATGCCAGAGGAACCAGAGAGTAATGGTGATTGGTGGAGGCCTGACCAGTGCCCACATCATCTCCTTGGCTCTGCAACAGGGTGCAAGTGAAGTGACCTGGGTCTTGCGTAAGCATGTACAGGTAATCTGACATGAATTCTCCGGGAAGACATTTAATATAAAAGGGCACACTAATTTCCATAGCCTATTCACCAACCATATACCTCAGAAATTTTAGCATAAAGCAACATGCAAATATCCACCATTATCAATATTACCATCTACTGATGGAGCTGTAACACAGCAGTGAATGTGGAGAATTGGGACTTTACCACAGTGATGTGCCTTTTGTGCTGTCTTCCAGCCCTTTGTGGTATAAAAGGGTCAGGTTATAAGGAAACTATAGGCACCATTATTTTTTGTTTTGGATGGTGAATCCTTCACCACACACAAGCAACACTAACATTTCAGACGTACGGTCATGTGTGTATGTGCTGGTACAAGTGTATCACATTTAGACACATCTGCCTTACTGGTGCACTTTGTAGGTATACTGTTGTAGAATACAGAATAACCACCTTTCTTCATTTTTGTGTTAATCTCTAACCCTAATTCAGGGATCAGTTTCTGACCCCAGGACACTCCTGTCTGGATATTTTTGGTTGGCATTCTATTCTCATCCCAGAAGTTACACTGAGTGGTTTAAAACACCAATAATGTTGCTATGATGTACACACACAGAGAGTTCCTACGTGGCATTTAAATAATTATTGTTTGTCAAGGTTCAGTTTCAGACTCTGGGTCTTCTGAAAGGCAGTAGGATATCTTCTGTGTGCATATACAGTATAAGAATTTTGTTATGCTTACATAGTGAAACTTTTCAGTATATGCTCCTCAGATATAACTACAGACTTTAGCACTGCACAGACAGTATATTACATTTGACAGCAAAGGAACCATGCAATATATGTTTTGTATAATATACGTATACACAATTTGGGGGGTCAGTTTCAGTGAATCTGTGCCCACTATAGCCTCGGATTCCTGCTTTTGGCTGAGAGGAGTAGAAGGCGATGTGGTCTTCTGCTGCGGTAGATCATCTGCCTCTGTGACAGTCATTTAACCTACCATGGCCAGTAGAAAAGCCACTGTTGCAAAGAGTGCAGCGAGCAACACTGTCATTACTTTTGACCCTTATTAATAATTTTAGTAATAATTAGCAATTTGGCCCTACCCTCGCTCTCTCTCTCTCTCTCTCTCTCTCTCTTATTTGCATGCTCACTTGTTCTCAAAAAATATTTCTGGTATACATAAATATGACTCCCAGATCTTTAAAAGGGTCTTTCTTCCCCAAGGAAATAATTCCATAATCATCTATTTTAGTTGTTTCCTGTTGTCTCCCAGGCCTTTTGGTTCGGCTAAGCTAACCAACGCATTCCTTCTTTTTAAGAATGTACCAAATTGTTGATTTGGCCACTCCTAAAGTTTCTGCTATCGTTTTGATAGGTCTGCTTTGTTTTTTCAAGTCTAATGATGGCCTCCTTCATTTGCATCGACACCTCTTTGGACCACACATTGAGAGTTCCCTTAAACAGCTGCCAAATGCAAATTCAACATCTGGAATCAACTCCAGGCCTTCTATCTCCTTAATTTGTCAAAAAATAAATAATAATGAGGAATCAGACCATATTTGACGACAGATTTGCTTATCAGTCAACTGTTCTGTTACTTTTGAGCCTGGGAAAATGGAGGGAGTATAAAAAATGTCCGTTAGTCCTAAATGGTTAATACAATATTTATGTTAAACCCCTTGAATTAATGTTGAATGCCTATAGTTCAATTGCATCTTGATTGCTTATTTTCAAATCAACTGATGTGGTGTACAGAAGCCAAATTATGAAAATTGTGTCACTCGTCCAATACTTTTGTAGAGGACTGTAGTTCAAATGCTGCCTAAAAGGTGTAAATTAAAAATGTAATTAAATTAATTTGTACTGACGATACATATTTTCCACTGTTATGTTTCTGTGCAGCTCAAGCAGTTTGATTTTGGGGATGTGGAGAGTCTGATCGGCCGCTACTCGCACATTGAACACGGCATCAAGCTGGATGGCCTGGCCTACCTGCGGCAGTTCTATGGAGAGAGGAGTCTACACAGGAGACTAGCAATGATCAAACAGGCGCGAAAAGGAGGGGCCGTGACTCCAGAGGCTTATGCACAGCTGCAGCCTTTCATTCAGTCAGGGCAGCTGCTTGTCAAGGCATACTGCCAGGTGTCCCCCTGTACTCAGCCATTTATAATGCTTAATGAGTCATTTGGAGAAACAGCCTTAGATTCCTTAAATGTCAAACTTTGAAATTTGGCATTACATTGGCATTATCATAAGCTGCATTGCTGAGCATTCTTCTTCTTATTATTATTATAAATTTTTTTTAATAGCGGTACATTTTTGTGTTTACTGCCGTTAAAATCCCTGTACATCTGCGTGTAGGTGACTGAGGCTGTGTGGTGCTATGAAACTCAGAGGTGGAAGGTTTCTCTTTGTGATGGTGAAAAGTGGACTGGTGACAGAATCTGGCTTGCAACTGGCTGCAGGCTGGATGCTAATCAAGACCCCTTACTCTCAGACATCAAGAAACATTTCCCAATTCAGGTCAACCATACCGTAGCCTAGGCTAGTAAAATAGTATATTTTTTCATTCTCCGTAACTGTTGACAAAAGACCCAAATTTGGTCACCATTTTAGGCCACTCAAGAAGGTTTTGTTTAAAGCATTGGTTCAGCTATGTATTCCATTAGACTTCAGAATTATGAAGCTTGCTTAATTACCTTTGCACTAGGGCTACAAGGGTATTGAATCCTCCAGGTATTAAAAGATTATAGCCACTAGTTTTGTGCTTCAATAAAAACCACTACGCCACCACATATTCTAGATTACAGATATTTTACAGTTACAGTACGTCAGTCTTCCACTACAAAACGGCTTTCATGCTTTCAGCGTCTTTTTTTGGTCAGTTGTTTTCAAACAGGTTGCAGGATTCAGCAAAATGTGTTCTATTCCTCCACTGTTTTTTCCCTACATTATTGTTGAAATGCACGCTCATGCATTGACAGATCAACTTCTGTAATTTACATTCACCTGCAGATGGAAATTTATATGCTTTGCATCAGCTCTTCTGACATACTGGCACCTTTGTGAATGAAACAAATTTATACTCAATTCTGCCTCTGTGTTGTGGTCTTTAATGTACCACAATTTGTAATATTCTGCTTGACTTTTCTATAAAAAACGTTTTGTTAGATGCAACATGTCCTACAAGATGACTTCTCACAGTTGAAGCATTGACTTGGCACATGAAGAAGCACTTGACTGGATTGCCTTCAGATTTGTAGTCTTTCGGTTGCATTTTATGCTCACTTTCTTAGACTTCATTTGAGATAACTTGCTTTTCATATCTTGACAGGGTATTACTTGTTAAGCGTTGACCTTTTTGTTGATCAGTCTATCAATCTGTTAGTATCAGTGCATTAGCTTAGCCATTTTCAAACCTTTCCATGAAGCATCGCAGTGCTTGAACCCTTAGCAGATGAAAATGCTAAAAGTGATGTACAAATAACATTGAACTAAATCGCTTCAAACATAAGTGTCTTCTGTTGCCAAAGGCTTTTGTATAGTAATATATACTGATTATGTCCTACTGAAGGAAATGATCCCTGTTTCTTTGCAGGTGCTTGACGGATGGCCATGTATATCAGAGACTCTCCAGTGGGATCCCAGATGTCCGGTTTACCTGATGGGACAGTATGCTGCACTTCAGGTAATGGATTTTGCAGCTGTACTATGTATAGTGTGGCAATATTCTCCTCTTCTAAAAAAAAAAAAAAAAAAGCTTGCTTTAATGCTTACTATTTTTGTGTGCATATGCACACACTTTACACATCTATTTATTATATGGTCAGGTTGGTCCCCATGCTGTGAACCTTGCAGGAGGCCAGGCGGCAGCCTTACGCATTGCCAGGGATATCATAGATGAGCACAGCAGTGAAGAACACAACACTGAAGCCGCCAAAGTGGAAAAGGCACGAACTGAAGAGTACATTTCCCACATGCATGGCCTCATGTGGCTATGATGCTGACAGAAACGCTTCTATCACTTTGCCCCAGAAATCATGTTAACATTTCACTTTGGGAAGAAAAGCTAGCATTGCAAGTCAAAAGGGTGCCAAGTCCTTGTGTGATAGTAGCATCCTGCCTTGACTTGTCTTCCAAGCAGATGTACTAGTTTAACTAATATTGAGCTTACATTTTAAGATTAGAAAAGGTGGTATGTGATTAGATTATAAGCCAATCATATGGCAGCACAGTTACACAATTAACACAGTGCATGAAGTACTGAAAATACAGGTCTTCATGTGGGGATAGAAAAATGAAGCTTTCCTCCCAAATGTTTAAAAAAAGGCTCGTAACTCAGCTTTTCAACACACTGTGAACTAGTGGCATCTGCTTGTCAAACTGATGAAGTGCAGCAGGGTTTTGGTTTCCATCTAACAAGTCCAATACCATGGTAACATTAAGCAGTGTTTTGTATTACTTAATAAAGAAAAAGAATCCCTGTACAGTTGTGCTTGAAATTTTGTGAACCCTTTAGAATTTTCTATATTTCTGCATAAATGTGACCTAAAACATCATCAGATTTTCACACAAACAGAACAAAGCGTGTAATAGTCAGCGAGGTCACAAAGGACCCCAGGGTAACTTCTAAGCAACTGAAGGCCTCTCTCACATTG
>JAQQZR010000023.1:13249269-13269600 GCA_030068235.1 Notoglanidium macrostoma | reverse complement strand
TGTGTGTGTGTGTGTGTGTGTGTGTGTGTGTGTGTGTGTGTGTGTGTGTGTGTGTGTGTGTCTGTGTGTGTGTGTCTTTGGTCTTGAGGAAGGCAGCATGAACTGATTGGAGTAGATATGTTCAGTTATAAGAGTATTTTGTAAGGCAGTTTACCCAGAGGAAGGCATAAACACAGATGCTCACACATAGACAGTATTGAAAGTATGCTAATTCGGTACAATTTATAATCATTTCATTATTTTATTGAGTGAATACTAATGCCATTCAACACTTGAAGTGCACGTTTATTGAAGAGTTGGAGGGAGGTTAAGGAGAAGACAGATGAAATACTGTTGGTAGTTTGAGAGAGAATGTTGCAGCTTAAAAGATGCTCTGTCCCGAGCTCAGGATGCTCGGGACAGAGAGAGTTGGTCATGTTTCTGCCTTTTTACGCTTTGAAAACTTCTTGTTATGGAGATTGCATCCAACTTGACATTTCCAAGAATCAATCCTGAAACGGGTTCTTAGAAAAAAGAGTGACAAATAGGTTTTTACATAAAATTCAGCAGTTAAAGAAAGAGGGAAGTGGCTGGATGATGTGTTAATAGTAAAGTGTGATGAGGAAATGTGAAGCAATCAAGACATATAAACTGAGATGAGCATGACCTATAACTTAGACACTTTCCTCTGAACAGTGATTCTCCTGTTTCGACTGAAGAAATACAAGCACATTCTTTCTTATAATTCTTATTATTGACTAACACTGTTCACATACATCGATTTAGTCTAAGCAAAAAAAAAACGAAAACAAAACAAGACCAGCACAGAAAGAGAGAGACCATGGATGCAGAGAAAGTGGCTGAGGTGGAGATGAAAGAGCTCACTCCAGGAGAAGACAATAAGGATGCAGAAAAAGGCAAAATGGAAGGACCAAAAGGTAAAAAAGAAATTACGACATTCTTAAGAACCTAGAAAAGCCCAGTTTGCATTAACAGCATTCTGTGCTCTACAAATGGGCATTTGGTAACTGGTACTTTGTTCACAACCTTATTGGATATCTAAATATCTCCCTGTTTTATGCTTTCCTGATTTTGCTTTCTTATTTTGTAACTTTTTCATCCACTTTTCTAATATTTAAGCCTCTTGGTCATCCCTTATTCATAGAAACTGAGAAAAAATCAGAAGAAGCAGAAGCAAAAAAATTGTTCAGAAGCACAAAAAATGTGTACTCCAAACTGAAGGATTCAACAGAAAATATTTATAGTCTTTCAAAGCCTGCGTCCACTTCAAAGCCTGATGAAGGTACTTATATTACTTAAGAAATAGGCACAGTTAAAGTTTTTCATTTAAGCTGTTTGATAAGTCTAATGCATGTATGTAGGTGATTACATGTAGATCAAATTAGAGAAAAATAAAAAATCCTTGTAAATGTCGAGCTGTCTCTGATATTTACAGTGAATTGCAACCTATAATGAATAAGGCAAACGTGTACTAAAACATAATGTATTCAGACCACTATTATATGCATGTGTAAAATGTGTTACATGTACATGAAAGAGGACAAATTTGACATGATGTTAAAGTAACGAAATAACTAGGCTTATTTTTTGATAATGGTCCATTTTTGTTGTTGCTTACCAATTTTATTATGTAAATAAATAAAGTAACTGCATTAAGTAATGTAATAAAAAGTAATAAAAGTATTATAAAAAGTATAATAAAAGTAACTGACTTTTTCACATCATCATGTCAAGTTAACTTTCAAACACAGATACTATGTACACACTACGCAGACTTTTTTTTTTTGCTTGACTGATTTTAAAATAAATGTAAAATTTTTAACAAGTAAATCAATTGAAAGTCTATAACCATTGGACTAGTGATGTCAAACTATTTTTCACACCCCCGTACAGGCAAGTATCCCACACATACTACAAGGCATTTACATGATTCCACTGCTGTAAATAATGAACCTTTTTATAAATGCTTATGAGTTTATTTAAAATCTATTTAATTGCGGAAAAAAGTAGATAATTTTCTAATATTCAAACCATCATCATTACCCTTTTCTTCCCCTGAAGGTCAAGACAAAGAAGAAGAAAAAGAAAAAGGCAAAGAAAATGCACAAAAAGAAGAAAAAGCAGAAGGAGGTAACGTGTATTCCAAACTGAAGAAGCCACCAGGAAATGTTTATGTGACTACGATGACCAGCACCACTCCACAACACACAGGTAACATGGGGAAACTAGAAATGGACTTACGAAAACAAAACATGAAAGTTATGTGATAATGTCTAATGCATGTTAAAAGGTTATACGTAGGGTGGATGGGAGATTCTTGATCCTTGCTGTTTTGGAAATCTAATTTGCAACTTTATAATAATACAGAAGTAAAAAGCTAGCAAGAACCGTGGGAGAGAGACCTCATGAGTCAACTGCCGCTCAGTCTATTCTTTTGTGTGATGAAATGTGATGACATGGCAAGTCTAATTCTTACTGAAACAAGTGCGTCATGTTACATGGAAAGATTTGAGTTTGAAAGTGCAGTAATTTTAGTCAGTTATTTAAATTTCGACCCCAGTACCTTCCATACCTGTCAACATTGGTTTTTGAAAGTATGGGAGATTTTCAGGGATCTTCCCGCCAACCGGGAAGGGTGTACACAGTGAACTCTGAAATCATCTCTAAGTAAATAATTGTCTTAAAAAAACAAATATTGGATTAAGTAGCGCCTACAATAACTAAATGAGTACAATGAGGTGGTCAGTCAGATACATGGTTGAAGATTAAATGCTGTGAACACCGTCTGCATTACATACATGAACACACAAAAGGGTGTACAAATTCAGCACTTTATTACCAATGGGTCAGAGAGAGAGAGGGTGAGGTCTATCAGGAGCCCTTTCAGACAGGCAAACACTTCAGTTATAAGCTTTTACATTAAGGGGATAAACAGATTTTGAAAAAAATGTGCGTCCGGTTATGTATAGGCCTATACCTAACGTTATGAAAGCTTACAAATATGGGAGATTCAAACAAAAAATGGGAGGACAGCAGGAAAGCTGAAAAAAAAAACCAGGAGGGTTAACAGGTATGGTGTCTACAGTAGTATACTGAACAATAATTGAGCAATACTGAGACCCTGACCAGGATTCCTAAATGTGAGTGAGTGAAATGTTAGAGCTGTGTTGTTTATTGCTAAAAACTCTGCAATTAAACGTATTGAGGCTTTCCACTTTCATTTTGGAAACAGTTCTTTCTTTGTTTAAAATCAAATTGAACTTTGAATTATTGAGGAAGCTCACGTTCTCCTTGATTAGGGCTGTAGATCACAATACCACATCCTGGATCAGAGTCCACTGCAGAGGCAAGAAGCTAACACTCATGGGCCAACTGATAAAAATGTTTATTCCAAAATGTAGTAGTACTCTATATAAACATATTGCTTCTGAATTAGATTAAAGATTAAATTAATAAACAAGCGTCTCTTTCCCTTGATTACATAACAAAAAGATAGGACTTTAACTATAGGATCTGCAAAAGTCTTGCATTTCATTAACCACTGAAATTAAATTTGTCAAAGGGGGTGTTGAATTTTTATATCTATATATTTATTGGTTGTTTAATTCTACACTACACTTGCAAAGCAAGTACTTGATTTTTGTACCGGGAGCAAAACTATTTTGGAAAAACAAACAAACAAACAAACAAACAAACAAACAAACAAACAAACAAACATATTTGATTTTTATAATAAATAGGAAAAAATAAATGATAAACAAATGTACTTTTAATTCTATCCTCATAAATTTCCTTCTAATAAAAAAAAGGTTTTGTAACTTAAGTGTCTAAATTTTGAATGAGAGTTTTCATAAATTCTAATGATTTTTTTTAGCAACAAATAAGACAAATGTGCAATAAAATGTCATGCAAACAAATAAAAGAAAAACAACGAGACAAAAGGTAGGTTTGAAACTATAGGTGGTACTAGAGAAAAAATAAAAAACTTTATATAACATTAGATCGTTCCTGCTAACTAAAGTGCCTAGATAGTGAATTAGAGAGTTTTAATAAATTGTAATCATTTTAAAAGTTTAAATCAATGAATAACACAATGTAAACCTGCACTAAAATGTGACATAATTACATTATTTCCATATGTACAGGTATGTGTGTAAAATGTGTTAAATGTATTTAAAAATTACAAGACAAAAATCTACTAAAATCTTTCACTATTTGACAAGATATTAAACTACCAAAATAACTATGCTTATTTTTAATAATGGTACATTTTTGTTGTTGCTTACCAATTTTAATATGCAAATAAATAAGTGTATTAAAATAACTGTCTTTCTGACCTAATGATATCAAACAAACTTTCAAGCACTAAAAATCACATTTACACACTAAACGTGGGACTCCACCCCCCCCCCCCACTGATTTTATAATAAATTGATAAAATACATTATTTTACATTTTTAATAAGTATATGTTGTCTAACCAGATGATGGCAAACTAATTTCCACAAGGTATTCACTGTTGTAAATAAGTAAACATTTATAAAAGTTTATGAATTTATAGGAATTTATCTAAAAGCTATTTTGTCATAATAAACAAACAAACCAATAAATAAATCATTTTGAATTATTTTATATTTAAACCACTTTGACCTTACATTTTTTCTCCATAAAATCTGTTAAAGGCCAAGAGAGAGAAGAAAAAGCACAAGGAGATGAAGGAGACGATACTAATGTGTACTGCAAACTGAACACTCCATCGGAAAACATTTATATGTCTGCGACCAATTCCACTCCAAAACACAATAAAGGTAAAATAGATCAAATACAAGTGTACTTATTTAAGCAAATGGTTGAAATGATCTAAGAATGTGGCAAAACAACACATTAAAGTTGTGTGACAAGATCTAATGCATTTAAGTAGGTGGCTATATTTAGGGTGGATGGGAGACATTAAAAGGAGAACAGAAATCTCAGATAAACAACAAAAACAGGAATTAGTCCTGTTTTTAATCCTTTATTTAGGCTAAATGTGATGACAAGACAAATCTCATTTCTCTTTAAACATTTGTGTCATGTGTCAGGGAAAAACTCTAATGCCAAGTAAACTGACCTCTAATTGGGCTCCAACACACGGGAATAAATATAAACACTGTTTATTCTACAATATGGTAGTAGGTGAAGTGCACATTTTGCTGCTGAAATTAAATTAGCACATGCATTTGAAGCCTTTACAACCGCAAGAATGAACAAAGACGGAGGCTAAATTAATGGATTATTATTTTTTTGTATGTATTTTTTATTGTAAAACAAACAAGCAAAAAAACTGTAAATTTGGCAGTGCAACGTAGACTAACCAACGTTTTGTGTTTGGATTACGATATCTGAGACATAATGTTCAGCTATAAATCTGCGTTTAATTCACTCTGAAAACACATTGAGTGGTAAATGTGGGTAACAAACTGTGCATGAAAGTGTTTGGTATATGTGAAAGGGAGTTGTAACTTAAACTGTAATTCCCAGCTAACGTCCCTTTCCCATGATCACATAACCAAAAGATATCCTTAACTACAAGATCTGCGAAAGTCTTGCAAACGTTCATTAACCACACCAATTAAATCGGATAAGGGGGTGATTTATATCTATATCTCTATATCTATACATTTAATAGCTATCCTTCACATTTATCAAAATGTGTGTTATCATTTTACCATCAACAAAATGACCTTTTAACTGTAGAACCTAAAACCAAATGTATTACTGGACAGTTTGTTATTGCTCCTACTATAATTTTTTTTTTTTTTTTTACTAAAAATAGAAGGTTTTAAACTATAAGAGCTATTTATGTAAAACAACATTCTTTATATAGCATTATATTGTTGCTGATAACTAAAATGTCTAGATATCTCTATATATACAGTATATATGCAATCACATCTTTTCTGTTTATATATCTCTGACTCTGACTTCAAGTTTCAGTTTTACTAAATAAACAGCGTGAATTATTTTGCAAGAATCCAGGAAATCATTACACAATTTTCCAGTTAGTCATAAGAAGAAACATTATTATTGTTTTACCACTGAATCACTAGCTCAGAAATTCTCAGAAAGTCCTAATCTAACCATTAAGATAAGATAAGGTAATTTTTATTGTCATTGTCACTTTTACAATGAACAATAAAATTAAGTGTGCAGTCGACTCATTGTGAGGCATAAGATTAAAAGACTAGAAGAGAGAGGAATAAAAACAAAAGTGAAAAATAAAAATACTCTGCAGATGTATACAAAATTGCACATTGTTATATTTACATATTGCACTGGTTATCCATACAATTGACCTAAGGTCTGTCTAGCATATTGAATGAATATAATGTAAAGTGGATACTGTGAACTCAGAGCCATGATTTCTCTTGGGTAAAAACTATTCTTAAAGTGGTTTGTCCTGGTTTTTATTACTCTGTATCTCTTGCCTGATGGCAAAAGCTGGAAGAAGCAATGTCCGGGATGTGATGGGTCCTGTGAAATGTCTATTGCTTTCCTGCAGCATCATGAGGAATAAATTTGTTCCAGGGTGGGAAGGGTACAGCCAATTGTTCTCTCTGCTGTCCTGATGACCCTGTGGAGCGCTTTCCTTTCCGAGGAAGTGCAGCTGCCGTACCACACACACAGACCATATGTGAGCACACTCTCTATGGAGCAATGATAAAAGGCAAGCAGCAGATTTGTAGGAAGGTGGTTCTTTCTGAGAATTCTCAGAAAATACAGTCTCTGCTGTGCCTTCTTCAACAGCTCCTTGGTGTTGGCGCTCCAGGTCAGGTCATCCTCCAGCTCAATGCCCAGAAACCTGAACACAGAGACCCTCTCCACACAGGCCCGATCAATGATGAGTGGTTGTATGTCAGATTTGTTTTTTCTAAAGTCAATAACGAACTCCTTCGTTTTTTGTGGTGTTGAGAAGCAGGTTATTGACTCTGCACGACTCTAACAGCCGCTCCACTTCATCCCTGTAGACCACCTCACCCTCCTTGCCCGAGATGAGCCAACGTCATATCATCCGCAAACTTTATAATCTTATTACTGTGGTGGGTGGGGACACAGTTATGTGTGTAGAGTGTGTAGAGGAGCGGGCTGAGCACACAACCCTGCGGTGTCCCAGTGCTGAGTCTGAGGGCATTGGCGGTATGGGGACCCAGCCTGACCCTCTGGGAGCGACCAGACAGGAAGTCCAGTATCCAATTACATGTTGGTAATGAAAGTCCCAGATCAGCCAGTTTGGACACCAGTCATTGTGGGAGGATGGTGTTAAACGCCGAGCTAAAATCCACAAAGAGCATTCTGGCATAGCTCCCCTGCTGCTCCAGATGGGTCAGGGCAGCATGAAGGGTTATGGCCAAAGCATCCTCCGTGGCTCTCTTTGCTTTATAAGCAAACTGAAAAGGGTCCATGTCTGCTGGCAGGCAGTCAATGATGTGACTCCGCACCAGTTTCTCGAAGCACTTTATGAAAACAGATGTGAGTGCCACTGGGCGGAAGTCATTCAGGCTGTTCGCGGTGGATTTTTTTTTTTGGCAGCGGAACAATAATGGAGGACTTTAGGCAGGATGGTACAATGGCCTGGGACAGGGACTGGTTGAAAATCTTAGTAAAGGTTCCAGCCAATTGATCCGCACATTCTTTCAGCACACGTCTAGCCACTCCGTCGGGTCCTGCAGCCTTCCTTGGGTCCACTCTCCTCATCACCCACCTCACCTCGCACTCTTCCACCGTGAGTGTGAGGCTGTAATGGAGCTGCTGTTGTTGTCACTTCAAAACGGGCAAAGAAGATATTCAGCTCCTCTGCCAGAGAAGCGTCTCCCTCCGTGACTGAGGAGTTGCTGGTGATGTGCTGGACACCCTGCCACACCTGCCTGGTGTTGTTGCTCCTCAGATGGACCTCCATTGTCCTTCTGTATGCTGCCTTGGCCTCTCGGATGCCTCTCCTCAGATTAGCTCTGTCTGCACTGTAGGATGTCCCATCCCCTGACCTGAAAGCAGTATTCCTGTCCCTGGTTATGTTGTCTGTGCAGAACCTGATGCAATCCAGGACGACGGTAGTGTGGTTCTCTAGGTTCTGATGGTCGAAAACCTCCCAGGCAGTTCTCTGGAAGCAGTCCTGCAACTGTTGGGAGGCATCCTCAAGCCATATGGTGACAGTCCTGGTCATGGTGGGAGTTTGTTTCCTGAGGGGGGGTATATGCAGGAATCAGAAGCAGGGACGTGTGATCAGACTGGCCAAGGTGTGCTAGGGGGTTAGCCCTATAGGCCTGTCTGATATACAATTTGTCCAGTGTATTTTCTCCCCTGGTTGCACACTTTATGTGATGATGGAATTTGGGGAGAACTTCTTTCAAATCTACATGATTGAAGTCCCCAGAAATGATGTGAACAGCCTCAGGATACTTGTTTTGTTCACTGCTGATGGTATCGTGCAGAAGCCCCAGAGCCGAGCTAGCATTAGCATCTGGTGCTATGTACACAGCAGTTAGCGGTACGGCGTTGAACTCACGGGGGAGGTATATGGGTCTCCATTTAATTGTCATAAACTCTACATCTGGAGAGCAATGACTGGTGACTCTGGTGGAATTCGTGCACCAGCTGTTGTTTACATAAATGCACAGCCCCGCTCCTCTTTTCTTACCGGAGCTCTCTGGTCTGTTCTGCCGGTATGCTGCATATATATATAATCATAAGAAACACCATACAGTCAGGTTAAATCCAAGTTACTAAAGGATAAATCACTTCATTACAAATAAAAAACAAACTTCAGTAAATAAGTTGCTTGTGCATGTCACGAGGATTTGTGTTGGCCTGCTCACGTGGTCCAAGGCGCACTGACCTGTACAGGAGCAGAAATCGATGTCTTGCTTTATAGAAGTTCACAGAATGGTCCAATCACTTCACTTGTTACTCTGAGCCATTTTGTTTTGTCTTGGTGAAAGAGAGAGAACTTTCTCTTGTTGTCGATTATCCCAGGGGTCTCAGTTGCAGTCCCCTTTTTCCTTCTTCCCAAAAGATGCAGGAATTGGTGGTGCTTATTAGTTATTAGCAGCTTCGGTATCTACAATAATTAAGGGTACTTGGACACCCAAGATTACTATATTTTTTACATTTCCAAATCTGCCATTTTAAATCAATAGTTAAGATAGTGCTTGTTCTAAATTTTGCAGAAATTCTGCAAAGTACCCTGGAATATTGTGCATCACCTAAATATTATACTTGGAAAAAGCGTTCTTTAAGGGTTCTTCATATTAATTGAGAGTTCTTAGATTTATAAAGCCGTGTTACTCATACTGTTGTAGGGTTCTACGTAAACCTCACAGGGTTCCCCCTAGGAGTATGTGGTTAAAGGTTTGAGAATAAACAAGCCAGTGCTTTGGCAATATTTCCATGACGCCTCAGTGCAACAGGTGTGTTTTCTCATGAGCAGACTCATGACGACTAACTCGCAGCTGTGTTCAGAGATCAGTCTGCTCCTTTAGGTCAGCAGGTGTCTAGGGGAAAAAATGTTGACCTTTGTCCCGGTCTCCTACAACTTTCACTGATTCTTCCCGCAGTTATATATTTATTTAGTTATTTAACAAGATTCAACAGTTTCTTGGTATTCTACATTGATCTGAGCTCAAATTTATTTCAGAAATGTGTGTTCTTTGCTTTAATGTCAGATCAAGGCTTTTTTTTTAAAGGTACGACCCTTTTCCTTTGGCGGTCTGTTCCACTGAAACAAAGTGAATTGGCTCGTCCCCCGGTACCTTAGTCAGCAAGAAGTTTTCAAACTTCTAGTATTTATTGCACAAGTCCATTTCTATACAAGCTGTATTTTTCCCAGCAGTAGGAAATGTGTTCTCCCTTTATAAGGAATTGAGATTCTGAGTTGGTGTATAGATAAGTATGATTATATGTTTTATTTGTGCTTTTAAAAACTATGTGTTTGTTTTGTCCACAGGTAACATATCTTCTAAGTGGTGCATCGGCTCACGAGGATTTTTGTGGACATTCCGGAAAACTGGGGCCTGGGGATTTGCAGGTAGACCACACAATGGAGCCTGATTAAGATCTACACAAAGCCTTCAAATGATTTTTGGCTTTAATTAACAAAGAGAATCTAAAACACATTGGCTGTTTGGCAAAACCAAAATAAATGTGAAAAATCATATATTAAATAAAACTGTCTTATTGCTGCAACATATTGCGAAGCCTCTGACATGCACAAAGTCACAGGGCTGCAAAACCTACTAAGATATGAGACCTGTGGGGCATTTCCTATAATTCCAGCGTTGTAAAGCTGTCTTTCTGTTTCAGAGGTCAGTGAGGAAATAGGCTTGTGATATATCAGTAGCCCACAGAGCATTTTTTTCAACGTCTGCCTCCATTTCTCCTGTACTCATTCAGCAGCTCCACACTTCTCGGCCAAACACACGACCAGTGAGTTATGAAAGCTGCTGACAGAGTTTCACTCCATAACTCAAACCACAAAAAGTAATTCTTTAGGTCTGAACAGCATGGATGGAAATTTCCATAGTGAAACCAAGAAATAAGAGAGGCAGACCCCAAAGTGCACATTAAACTGTGCTTATTAAAATGTGGTGGTTCATTTTACAGTGAAGCAAGTTAGAGACAATCACTTTGTTTAGTGTAAAGATTACATTCAGAAAAGGCAGCTTTTTATTGGGGATAATTTTAAGAGTACATTGCTGTGTTATATTGGCCGAGTTGTGCTTCAGGTTATAGGCTTATTATGTGCCACTGAATTAAGTTGTTGTGTTTTGGGATTTTTTTTTTGCATAAAAAAAGTACTTAATACAGTTTTTTCCTCAACCAGACAGTTGAACTGGGTGCATTTCTAAGACAAATATGACCCACTATGAAGCTTGACTCTAGGATTAGAGAGCATGAAATCTGTCACAGTACAGAGCTTTGTGGTACTCCATAACAAACGGCTTGTTTTTTTTGGGACCTGGTAATACAAAATTAAACTAATTTAATCCAATTCAGTAATGAGTCAGAAATCATGTCACAAGTTGGTTGAACTTGTTGAAATTGTGTGTGTGTGTGTGTGTGTGTGTGTGTGTGTGTGTGTGTGTGTGTGTGTGTGTGTGTGCGTGCGTGCGCGTGTGTGTGTGGCGGCAGTGGATGACTGCAGGACGTGGTGTGGTTCATGCAGAGATGCCTCTGTCAGATGAGCCTATGCAGGGTCTTCAGCTTTGGGTGAATCTGCGAAAAGCAGATAAAATGGTGGAACCTCAGTACCAGGAACTGAAGAGTGGACAAGTTCCGAAGCCTAGCAAAGACGGCGTGACTGTGGCTGTCGTTTCCGGAGAAGCCCTCGGGGTGAAGGTGAGGATCAAACCTACAAAGTGGCCTTTGAATCATGAGACTACTCACTTTATAGTATATAAATTTACTAGACCTAATTTGGGTTCGGAAACATTGCCCCTAATGTCTCATTTTCAGTCAGAACCCTTGAGTTTATCAAGAAATTGCAGGCGTAAAGATGTCATCAGCCAGCCCCCCCATTTATCGGACAAAAGCAGGAAATTGGGAACAGACTTTAAGGGGGTGGAAGTAGGGTTTTAATGTTGTAAATGTGAATTGTGGCTGAGTCTGGGTCCCCCAGGGCAGAAACCAGTGGAAGTGACCCAGGACTCAAGTTAAATTAGGTAAGTCAAGCAGCCAAGTATAGCCTGAAACCAGACGCTCACTGTTAGTCCTTGTATTCTGTTATCACTTCTGTTAAGAAATAGCACATTTTAAAAAATTTTCAGCCTGGGAGGGATTATTTTAAATAAGGTATTGTTTTATTATTATTATTATTATTATTATTATTATTATTATTATTATTATTATTATTATTATAACTACTTAAAATGTAACGGTGTATGTGACAAAACAATTATTTATTTAAAATAAGTAGGAAACTAGAACATGATAAAAATCCAAATAGTAACATATTGAAGTATGTTTGGTCCAGACTAGATTGGACAATATGTCCATAAATCATTTTGAAGCTCCAAAAATAGAAAGAATGTATGCTTAAAAAAAATAGAACAGCAAAAACATAAACTGCCACCAGAATTGAAATCTGAAGAAAAACCACCTAAAATTCTGTCAGCGTTTAATTTCAAATCATGGGCTACTTTCATTGATGCTGTTGCAAAAAAAGGAAAAAAACCTTCACATTTGTCTTGCTTTAAGCGAGGAAGTAAATTTTCACTTTGTGTACTAATAATACTTCTAAAAATGATGCTGAAAAAAATATAATATTCAATGTGGCTATAATATATTTGCAATAATTTATTAACATCTTATTGTTTTTTATTTTTAGTCAAAAATCTACACCAGAACTCCAACAGTTTATCTCGACTTCCGACTCAGTGAGGGTGCAAAACATGTGCAGCCAATACCCCTGGGTAAGAATCATAGTCTCTACTGATAGAATTCAGTTAAAACAGCAACTGTGGTGTTTGGCCTAATGTACCCATGTTCCCACACACAATAAATACAGATGTCATGAAAGCGGTGCCAGCTGTTTTCTATACACAGCCGTCTATTCAGGATGAGTTTCGCAAGAGCAATGAGATGAAATTTTAGACTTGAGGAACGTCTCAATATGGTTACTCTTTTTTTAAAACAATAGCTTACTCTTAGGCAATGATAGTCTTAACCACAAAACACCCACATCCGACATGCCCCATACACTTAAACTTTCACAAAATAGACAACAAAAACATCTAACCCATATCGTGAGCTCCATCAAAACAATGTTTCCTCAAAAACGTCAGCATGGTTCATAGTGCAGTTCATAGTTATGACTCAGCTGCAAATATTTCCAGTGTTTGGGTCAGACGAGCATACTTACTGACGTCTGGATAACCTTCCCTAGCAAAAACTACTGTGCTGCACGACAACATCTACATTTAGACAGAAACAGCTGTAGGGAAATGAGTGGTTGCCTTGTGTTGTGGTTTCGCTTTTTTCTCTGGAATTTCCTCTGGAAGTACTCACTCCATGAGCGTAAGCTCTGTCCTGAAGGTCATTCTTAAACGAGCATTCACGAAAGTCTCGGAAATGGGTCATGTGCAGGTGATTGTAGGACTTGCAATGTCTAGTAAATGAAGACTATTCGATAAAAAATGTTGTGTATTAGAGGTTAAACTGGAAAGAATTACCTTTAGCTCCCAAATTAATCACACTGTTAGTTCTGTTGGGAAAGGAAGGTCGCACCAAGTACAAAATGGAGAGCTGTCAATAACTGTGAGAGGTCAATAACTGATTTTGTTTAAATAAATATTTTTATTTACATAGAGTAAATTTACTTAAATTAAATATTACAACCCCAATTCCAAAAAAGTTGGGACGTTGGGCAAATTGTAAATAAAAACAGAATGCAATGATATGGAATCTCATAAACCCATATTTTATTTACAACAGAACATGAGGCATTTTGCTATTTTATAAAAAATATTGGCTCATTTTGTATTTCATAACATCAACACATCTAAATAAAAAGTTGGGACGGGGCAATAAGAGGCTGGAAAAGTTAGTGGAACAAAAAAGCAGCAGCTGGTGGAACAATTTGCAACTAATTAGGTCATCTGGCAACATGTCAGTGACATGATGGGATATAAAAAGAACATCTTAGAGTTGCAGTGTCTCTCAGAAGTAAAGATGGGCAGAGGATCACCAATCCCCCTAAAACTGCATCGACAAATAGTGGATCAATATCAGAGAAAAGTTCCTAAGTGTAAAAGTGCAAAGAGATTGAATATATCATCATCTACAGTACTAATATAATCAAAAGATTCCGAGAACCTCGAGAAATCTCTGTGCCTAAGGGACAAGGCCAAAAAACCATACTGAATTCCCGTGAGCTTCGGGCACTGCATCACAAACAGGCATGATTCTGTAATGAGCATCACTAAATGGGCTCAGGAATATTTCCAGATAACATTGTCAGTGAACACAATTCACCGTGCCATCCGCGGATGCCAGTTAAAACTCTGCCATTCAAATAAGAAGCCGTATTTGAACATGATCCATAAGCACCAACGTCTTCTCTGTGCCAAAGCTCATTTAAAATGGACTGTGGGTAAGTGGAAAATTGTTCTGTGGTCAGACAAATCTAAATTTGAAATTCCTTTCGGAAACCAGGTATGCAGTGTCATCCGGACTAAAGAGGAGAAGGAACACCCAGCGTGTTATCACGTTCAAATGCCAGCATCTCTGATGGTATGGGGTGCATTAGTACATATGGCATGGGCAGCTTACATATCTGGAAAGGCATGGTCAATGCTGAAAGGTATATCAAGGTTCTATAGCCACACATTCCTGTTGGTAATCACGGACGCCGTGTCCTCCGGGCTTAAGAGGAGGGAGACCTTCCAGCGTGTTATGAGTGTTCAGTTCAGAAGCCAGCATCTCTGATGGTATGGGGGTGCATGAATGCATACGGTTTCATGGGCAGCTTGCATGTTTTGGAAGGAACTATAAATTCTGAACGGTATATAAAGGTTTTAGAGCAACATATGCTCCCCCTCCAGATGACGTCTATTTCAGGGAAAATCTTGCATTTTCCAACATGACAATGCTAAACCAAACGCTGCATCAATTACAACATCATGGCTTTGTAGAAGAAGGGTCCGGGTAGTGAACTGGCCTGCCAGCAGTCCAGATCTTTCACCAATTGAGAACATTTGGCGCTTCATAAAACGAAATATACAACACAGTTGCACAATTACACCTAGGACAGTTGAGCAATTAGAATCCTGTATCAGACAAGAATGGGACAACATTCCTCTCCCAAAACTCGAGCAACTGATCTCCTAATGCGTTATGAGTTACTGTATACTTTGTGGTGGCTTAAACCAATCTACCATTTTCCTCTGACCTCTCTTATCAAAAAGGTTTTTCTTTTTTGCACCATTGTGTTGATGTCAATGTTACCTGAAGCTCTTGACCTATATCTGCATGATTTTTTTTTCAACAAATTTGCTGCACAAGTTTTTATTTGTTTTGGGTTTTCTGAAATCGGCACAGGGTCACGCTTATACATTCAGCATCAAAAGTAAACATATACCCACTTAGAATTTTTATTCAGTGATACTGAAAGTTCTAAAATGTCATTTAACTTGCCAAGGCCTCTTAACTTCATGTTTGTGATCTTGATTGACTACAGCTGGTAGCTTCTCTGTGCACAACATAAAAAGGCCCTGAAACCCAGATCTAAGAAAGAGGATCATAGATTTACAGAAGTCAAGAGTGTCTCTTGGAGCCATTTACAAACAACCGCAAATTCCAAGATCTTCCGTTCAAAAAGTTGTACATATGTACATGGTATTAGGAGATGTAGCCACGTTGCCAAGCCACTTTGCTGGAAGAAGACCCAAACTGTCACCGTCTGCTGAAAGGAAATTGGTTAAGATGGTCATGAACAACACAGGAACCACAAAGGCACAGGCCTGCCTGGAACTGGAAGCTGCTGGAAAACTATCTACCATCTAGCAAGTTTTACATTGCCATGCACTGAGAGGCTGCCGTCCAAGAAAGAAGACCCTGCTCCAAAATCAACATGTTCAAGCTCCACTAAAGTTTGCAGCTGACTACATGGACAAAGAAAAAGCCTTCTGATGGAAAGTTTTATGGTCAAATGAGATAAAGATGGTAAAAAAGAGCAAAAAAAGATGGTAAAGAGGAACACTGTACCAACTGATCGACATAGTGGTGCATCATGCTGTGGGGCTGTTTTCCTGTCAGTGGAACTGGCTATTGCACAATATGGATCCTCAAACCATAAGCTAGATGGACACAACTGAGTGTTCCAGCAAGACGGTGACCCCAAACACACATCAAAGCTGGTTGTGGAATGGATAAAGCATTATAATGTTAATCTTAAAACAAGTCCTTCTTGGTTTTTTTTCCTATTAAAGATGTATGTTGTGCAATCATTCTTCCCCAGAAAAAGAACCATTCATAGAAATAATTGAAAGCCCAATATTGCCTCAACACTGTTTTGATCTTATGAGGACATTTGGCTGGTCCCCAAGAAGAGACCTCAGAAGAACTTTATATTGATTTGCAGTAACTTTTAAAAACATTCCAGAAAAAAATGTCCCCAAAATGTAACAGAACCACCAGTTTTTTTTCCTTTTTTTTTTGTTTGACAGCTTCCAAGGATATGCTTTCGCAATGTCATTGAGAAATTTTCAGGTCCGCCACAATGATGTTAAGCCCACACCTACATATTTACACCATCAAGAAGCGTAAGGGGTTAAAAAAGCATGAGAAAACTCTACCAGGATTCAACTTCGCATTAATGAGACCCACCGTATGTCCCTGTAATAGTTACGAGGCTGTTTGTGGCAAATGAATGGCTCACTTACATGCACACGTGTCCTCAGAGAATGACCTCAGAAGACTTTATTTATCAAGAGTGAGCTGTAGACATGTCAATGCATTATTCACACTCATGACCCCATAGAGATATTTTATATTCATATAATCCAAGTATGTAGGAAAGCTATTGAGAACATGTTCTGTTCTGCTGACTAGGTTGGACCGCTTTTATCTACACGCTCTCAGGAATTGTGCATGCTGGTAAGTACAAACTTCCCTTGACATTTACATTTGCGTGCAGACACAAAGTTTTTGTGTAAAATCCATAATATACAGAGTCTGTGGTCCCCCCCCACCCCCCACAATTCCGGTATCAGGGTCTTGTCTTCCCTGCAAGTTTAAGTATATCTTGATTTCCACTTTTTTTCCCCAGTTTTGGACACGACACAAACCCATGAGATTGCCTCTGTGATCTCACTCCAATGGCAACAGTGCACACCCGTGGCCTGAGGAACAGTTACTAGAGAACTGTTTGAAGTGTTGATTTATTGAGTTGGTTTTGATGATTTCCAGGTTGCAGGTGGATTTTCTAAGTCATTAGTTGACGAATTTTCCAACCTGCCGAGTTTGTGGAAATGTTTGTGAAAACAACACCTCTCATGAGCTCAGTCCAGCATTTATATCATATACCTATATGTCTATGTATTGCATAATTAATGTATGTTTATTTGTTTCTTAGTTTCTGTTAAATGTTTTTCATTAGTCTACTTCTAATAATATAACCCAGTCCTGTATAGATCAATACTTTAGCAACAATGTAAGTTATTTTATTACAATTATCTCATTGTCAGGCTTAATCAAAGAGCTAGTATTACAGGACTGTTTCACTTCAAATACATAAACAGGGATGAAAAGCACAAACCTCTATGAAAACTCCCAAGGAAAGTGTTATTTTCATCAGTGAATCTAGCTTTGCATGTTTAAATGTTTTTCTGAGTTCTGTTGTGACTACAGGGAGAATGTGTTTATACTTCTTTTATCAGCTCCAATTTAAAAAAAAAAAAAAAAAAAAGAATTTCAGTCTTGCAAAAGAAACGTTCTGCTTGGATCATTGACGAACACAGGAACTCTTCCAGTTAAACATTATCTGAGAACAAATATTGATGTAGTGCTCTCGATTTCAAGTGTTTTAACTAATTATGAGCAAATCTCATAGGTTATCTTCAACTGACATAAAAGCATTGTTTATTTGGTCCTGTGAGTATACACTGTTGACTGTATAATTGACATAATTGTTAACAGATGATTTGGAACAGGAGAAAAATTCAAGCTGCTTTGACATTGAAGTTGTTTCAAGAAACCCCACAAACAAGTTGAACAGCTGTGTTTGATAAAGGCATCCACCATAATCATTCAGCATCTAAAAAATGAGTAAAGGCATGAATCAAAGAGAGGGCGGGGCACTCTGAAAATACTTTTCTTGCCCAGACATTCTTCTAATCCACCGCATTTCACAGAAGACCTATTTCCGAAAGAATTGTTGGTCATCAGTGCCAGTTATTGGAAAGTTATGTAATACAGAGTCATTTGTTTAAATGAACAGTTTCAGTGTTGTGCTTCTATGTATTAGGGCCAGAAGAAGATCAGAAGAAAGTCGAACCTCACCACACTGTGGTTTTTGAGGATGGTGACTGTATCAAAGTGGAAAATAAGGTACAGATGCAGTAGTATTTTTTATTTTTATTTTTTTTTTCAGTTTTATCTACACTGTAGTTCTCATTGTTCACAAGTGACTGAATAAAATTTTACAGCTGACCTGGTTTATTTGTGTTGTTGCCAGGCAGTTGAGGAGGCGCACTTTGTGCTGATTTCTGGAGAACCTATCAAGGAACCAGTGGTGCAACATGGTAGAGTCTTTGCAGATAAAGCAATAATAAACCTTTTAGGATTTTCACACAAGTTTTAAAAGTAAATAAAGAGAAACCCAAGAGACAAAAATATTATACTTACTTTATTTATTGAGGAAAATTATCTACATCTAGTACAGGTATAGTACATATCTGTGGATATGTATATAGTACATATCATGTAATAGTACATATCTGTGGAAAAAGTATATGAACATCTAGAATTAGCAGTTAATTTGAATGTGAAATTAAAGACAGATGTTTTTAAATCAATGGGATGCCAATCAGGTGTTTGTCTGTGGAAATGCATCATGGCACAAACAAAGGAGCCTTCTGAGGACCTCAGAAAAAGAGTTGTTTATACTCATCAGGCTGGAAAGGTAACAAAACCCATCTCTTAAGAGTTTGGACCCCACTAATCCACAGTTAGACAGATGGAGGAAATTCTGCTCTTACCTTCTGTTGTTAGTTTCTGACTGTTGATACCTTTCTCAGGAGTGGTCTACCAAATGTCACTCCAAGAGCAAGGCTTGTTATATTCTGCAATGTCACAAAAGAACCCAGGGTAACTTCTTAGCAAATAAAAGCCTCTCTCACACTGGCTAATGTTAATGCTGATGAGTTCACCATCAGGAGAACACTGAACAACAATGGTGTGCATGGCAGGGCTGCAAGGGGAAAGCCACTGCTCTGCAAAAAGAACATTGCTGCCCATCAACAGTTTCCAAGGTAACAGGACGGGCCAGGACGGCTTGCCATCATTGATGGAACAAACTCACCTTCCTTTTTACCAACGAATCCTAAAGGAAAATGTCAGGACATCTCTCCATGAACTGAATCTCAAGAGAAAATGAGTCATGCAGCAAAATAACAACCCTAAGCACACACAAGTTGTTCTACCAAAGAAGAATAAAATTAATGTTTTGGAATGGGCAAGTCAAAGTCCTGGCCTTAATCCAATAATAATCTTTTGCAAGCAGTTCATGTGCGGAAACCCACCAACATCCCAGAGATGAAGCTGTTCTGTATGGAGGAATGGGCTAAAATTCCTCCAAGCTGATGTGCAAGACTGACCACCGGTTACTGGAAACATTTTATTTGCAGTTATTGCTGCACAAGGGAGTTGCACCAGATACGAAAGAAAGGATTCACATACTTTTGCCACTCACAGATATGCAATATTGGGTAAATAAATGACCAAATATAATATTTTTGTCTCATTTGATTAATTGGCTCGTCTTTATCTACTTTTAGGACTTATCTGAAAATCTGATTGTTTTTGGTCATATTTATGCAGAAAGAGAGAAAATTCTGAAGGGTTTAAACTTTCAGGCATCATTGTATTGTATCAGTGAGCCATATGGCCATTTTAATACTGTATGAAATCAAACCGCTTATTACAGTGTCATTCCATTGTTAGTTTATGTCCAGGAAAACTCACTAAAGGATCTTCACAAAAAGTTTAAGTAACTTTTGATTCTGACTTTCCAGTAGCTCTCTGTCACACAAACATAAACATAAAAATTGGACACGTAAGCAGTAGAAAAAGGCTACAAAAATGATTTCAGTTGTTAACACCAGAATGTGGTCATAAATGACTAAAATTCCAAGGCCACTACAGAAGGTTTAAGTCTTCGAGAAAAGAGAATCCAGGTCTTATTAAATAAAGAGAAATCTGCATAGTTCAAGAACAATTACAGTTTTGAGATGGAATAATTAATATACACTGCACAACAAAGTTTTTGCTTCTTGAACACTGTTGGGTGTTTCTTATAGATTTTTACACATCAAAATTTACCCATCACGTACCGTTTCAGAGAAATCTTCGTTTTGTCATGATTTTTTCTTATATTTGTATCCGTTGCTGAAGCACGTCCAGTATACCAGGTACAACTGGAATATTTGTGGAGATCTTAATGTCATTGCCCTGTTACTAGGACTGCAGCTCGGCTATACAAAGTACTGTTGTTTCATCTGTGAATGGCCAAAGAGTTGCACTATTCTCGACAGAACTGGCCACTCCGTAAAAAGTTAGTTCCAGGACAGAAAAATGTGGCACA
>JAQQZR010000023.1:13224021-13235841 GCA_030068235.1 Notoglanidium macrostoma | reverse complement strand
ACACACACACACACACACACACACACACACACACACACACACACACACACACACACACACACACACATATATATGCAAGTGAGCCCACAAACATAAAGACAGATTAAACAATTAAACATTTGTCTCTAATTACATGTGGTATGCCTAGTAACATATTAAAAGGAAAAATAAAACATTTAGGAAAAATCTAGAGTTTTTTTTTATGGATAATCTCAAAAATAAATTTTGTGAACATCTTTGTGTACACTGTGTGCTATGAAGAAATAGATGAAGCACCATAAAAACCAAACAATAGATAAGGCTTTTTATACATACTGGGCTGCATGATAGGAAAGAAACAGCATCATGAGGTCAACAAGATCAGAAATGCCACAAAGTAATGTTAAAAATACCATTCCGGACTTTTACCGGATGGCAAAAAGGAAACCAATATTTATCCAGAGCAAAGGAAAAGAAGAATTAAAAATAATGTATTGTACCTGTACACAGATTTTGAATATTATTTTAAAAGGCTATATGCCAAAGTTTACAATTTAACACTGTATGAAAATCAAATCACTGTATGAAAAAGCCTTTGTGCCTTAGAGATGTTTTTGTTCCATGAATACATATCATTACTTAAAAGTATGATGTGCTTTGTCCTAGCCATTGATGAAGAGTGGCAGAAGACACAGTGCATGCCCCGGGAAACATGTGTGGATGTGGCTCAGGAGTTCGGCACTAGCAACGACATGTTCTTCAAACCGCCGTGTGTCTCCGTGTTCAGATGTAGTGGCTGCTGCAACAAAGAGGGGGTCACATGCCGCAACACTAGCACCACCTATGTTGATAAAATAGTACTGATCTCAATTTCTCTCTAAACACTTCAACTTTTTTGTGCTTTTACCATTGATGCAAGTCTGTGTCAACTCCGAGCTGTAGGCGTTTTATTGCATTTAAGTATTTAAATTGTTTGTAGGTAAAGCACTTCAGTGCACATTGTACAGGATACAGCCTTACTCCTGTTTAATTTCAGAACCTAATTCTGTGGCACAAAACACCAAGATTGAGTACAATTCTGTATTATACATTGAGTATGGCTACTATATTATTAATTCATTAGTCATCAAGAAAATTAAATAGGTCCTCTAATAAAGACCTACTTGAGTAATTACTTTACAAATTACTTGTTAGCATATTGATTGCAAATGAAGAAGACTACATCTGACACAACTAATGCAAAACGTGATATATTTCCTATTCTGTTCTTATGTTCACTAACCAAGTAAGCTGTGCCGGAGTGCCCAGCACCTCAATTATACAGTGCATATTAAAAAGTCTACACACCCCTGTTATAATTGCAGGGGGGGAGTGGGGGGGTTGTAAAAAAAAAAAAAAAAATTAACCAAGATAAATCATGTCAGATCATTTTTCTACCTTTTTGTCACATAGCAACCAACAAAATTAAACTAAAAAAACCAAATAGAAATGTTTCACAGGAAAAAAGAAACGCGTACCCCTAAACTCATACTTTGTTAAAGCACCTATAGCTTGTAATACTTCACTCAGACTTTTTGGCTAAGAGTTTACTAACTCAATTTCATCTTCACTTTTTATACTGGCAATCTTATTCCATTCTTCCATGCAGAAATGCTCCAGGTCTCTTAAATTGTGTTCTTGGAATGTCACTGTGGTACTTCATTTTCTCCACTTGTTGATGATGACTTTCATGGTGTTCCATGGTTCATGTAATGATTTGAAATTTATTTTGTACTCATCTCCTCACTGATACCTTTCAATAGTGAGATCCTGTACATGCATGTAAGCTCTTTGCAGACCATGCTTACTTTTGAACATGAGTCTGAATGTGATTGGTTAATTCTGAGTCCAGTCACATTTTCCATTATAAAAGTGTGTGTACACTTGTGCAACCAGGCTATTGTAAGTTTTTCTTTTTCTTTTTCTTTTTTCTTGTCTCTAAAACCTTTCTATTTGTTTTTCACTTGAATTTTATTGGTTGTTGTATCACCTTAAAGTTATGACATGATTTATATTGGTGTGATTTTTTTACATCACAAACCCCCCCTGCAATTTTAACAAGGTTATGTAGACTTTTAATATTCACTGTATATAAAGATTCAAGTACAAATCCGAGTCAGTTAAGTTTAAGACCATGTCAATTCACCCTGCTGTTCATACTAATACTGGCCTCTGTTTATACTGCAGCCATACTCCATCTGAGTCTGAGAGTCTAATTCTAATTACTAAGAACAGTTTTTATTTCATCAGTTAATGAATGTCTAATACAAGATATTTTTTTTCTGGTTTAAAACAAATTTTAAACAAGGTCTACACAATATGCAGAACTTGTTCAAAAGTCTTAGCCACATGCAAAGAAATTCTGTAAAGCAGAAATTAAACAGGTCTACATTTAAAAATTACTGTGAACAGTAATAAACTAAACGGCAAAGTCAATATTTAGTGTGATGACCCTTTGCTTAATAAGAATGCATCAGTAGTCTCTGGTAGAGTGCAGTTTTATAAGGAAATTTGAAACTGGAAATTTATAAGAAATCATACTTGTTTCTGTTTTTGGAGGTAAAGCCAATCAAATTTCAAATTTTTTTGTCTGAAACATTTTTCTGTAATATTGAGTTTTTCGTTAGAAATCTAGTTTGGAAATCGATTTTTTAGTGCCAACATAAACTAAATATCTATAGCAAAATTTGTATTTAAAAATTGGGTGCCTTTTTGCACAGTACTGTAAATCATAAATAGTTCATTCTTATTTACCAAAAACTATAAAAAAAAAAAAAAAACCCAAAAAAAACAACAAAACAAAAAAAAAAGGTGGCTGGTGTGAAAGCTCAGCTTTGCCACCTCACAGCTCCTGGGTCTCTGGTGTGATCCTAAGCTCGGGTTACTGTCTGTATGGAGTTTCCCACATTCTTTCCGGATCCATGTGGGCGCCCTCTGGGTTCTCGCAATTCCTCCCACCTCCCTCAAACATGCCAGTAGATGGGTTGGCTATTCTAAATTTCTCCTTAGGTGTAAATGGAGCAAATCATTTGTGACCAGCATATTTAGGCATACTTCTGTCTATATTGATTTTTCAAACTTATAAACTCTTAAAAAATAAATAGTAAACTTTTCATGGTGTGACCATTTTGCCTTTTAATCTTAGGTAACTTATCTGTTTAACCTGTGTAAGCCATTATACAGGTGTTAAAGCTTTAGGAAGTATTTTTATAGTTAAAAGTAATAGTATTGTTGACATTGTTATTAGCACGATAATTTATGCTGGTTCTGTTCCTTTCAGCTCCTGAGTGTGGTGCCATTTAAATATGGGCCTGAGCCGATGCTGATCAGAGTAGCTAACCACACAGAGTGTAAATGCCAGGAACCACAGATGATTCGCAGACATGCTCTGCCCCACAGGAAGAGTGGGTCAGTACCGGCTTCATTATCTCAGATTAACACTGTGCCTTTACATCAGTGGCGTCATAGATGCTCTAGCGAGTTTGAATTAGATTTTTTTATTATAGATGTTCACCAAGAGATGCTAGAAATTTTATGTAGCTCCATGGTCTGGCAATTGGCCTACAGATACATTTCTTAATCCAACAGATCCACATGACAAGGTAATAGTAAATGGAGATAGTAATTTTATTAAGGCAGCCTGTTTCTGGAAGAGATCTTCTAAACGTCTCCTAGACCAATTAAGGCTGTGAACCTCCACAACCCAGCCCCTTATCGTCAGCACAGTGTCATATGTGTGGTATGCCAAGATTCATTACTGAACTCTTGTCTGTTTTTGTGTGTGTGTGTATGCACAATTCCAACTACAGGTGTTTTCCCATTCGCCAGTCAGAAGACTCCAGACGACTGTGCGACCGAGGGCTCATATGGGACTGTATGGAGGATCGGTGTGTACCTTATCCCTCCAACAAAGAAGGTCAGCAAAGAATCCAGCTCACTTTTATTTGCATTTTTTTAGTTATATTTGGCATCAATTAAACTAACTCAGCAGGAAATTCTCTTGATGTTGATTAAAGGACATTCAAGTTCTACCTTGCTTTTGTAACACTTACCCTCAGTTTGCAGAAAATTGCCTTTCTTCATGAAAGTACAATAATGTTACTGCATTAGATATTATTAAAAGAAAATTTTGTTCTTCGGTGGCATAGTGGTGCAACGGTTAGCATTGTCGCCTCACAGCAAGATGGTTCTAGGTTCAAGCCTCATGGCCAACTTGAGCCTTTCTATATGGAATTTGCCCACAAATTCCTTGGATGGAATTCCTACCCATGTTCATCTCTCTGTGTTAGCCCTGCAATAGATTGGTGACCTGCCCAGGGTGTACCCGGCCTCTTACCTAAAGTTAGCTGGGATTGGCTCCAGCTTCCATGTGGCCCTTAATAGATAAGCAGTATAAATAATGGTTGGCTGGATGAACATTATTTTCCAGGGTTGCATGGTGGCACAGTGGGTAGCCATCCCACCTCACAGCTCCAGCATCCCCAGCTCTATCCTGAACTCATATTAGTGTCTTGGCAGAGTTGTGCATGTTCTCTGAAGGTGTTCTTTGGTTTCCTCCCACCATTGAAAAACATATAGGTAGGCAGACTGTCTCTCCTAAATTGCCCCTAGGTGTGAATGAGACTGGCATCTCATTCAGGGCTCTCCACTGCAGCCCAGACCAGGATAAAGTGATTACTGAAGATAATTTCATGAATGATTACATTCAGATCATTTTAATCCTGAGTGCAATTAGAGACCTTTGTAAATATGAAACTATAGAAGGATCCTCGAGCATAGTGTCACACCTTTAACTGCTATACATTTCTGAGCTGCTTGCTCTTCAATTATGTTTAATTTTATGCTTTTGAGCCATGGTCTCTTTGCTTTGCATTATCCCCGTGACTTTGTTTGTCCCTGGACAACATTAGAATCATTCTCTCTCATGGTAAATACTTTAGCAAAGCTTTGAACATGAATGATCACAATTTTGCTGCATTCTAGAAGGCTTCAGTGCAAATTATGGATCCAACAGTAAAGGGGAAATTCCAGTTTGCTCTGTCCTTATAGATCATGCCCAAAGACTACAGAGAATTTCAACCACCATAAATTAGACCACTAGAACTGGTATAAATCTGATGAGGCATGACTCCGCCCCAAAACCATGTGGAATGATCAATCTAAATCATAAATCAAGCTTCCTAATTGAAGGGATGCTGTCTAAGCCCTCTGAATGGAGCAGGGCCTGGTTCATTTTAAATATAATGTAAAATGAGTCTCATAATGCATTGTGTATTTTATTCAGTACTTATCCTTCTTTGTATCACTCACATTGTTCCCCGACTTCATTAATGTTAGCTGAAGAAAGTGTCCTGTTCTTTTTTTGCTCCGTAACAAATCCAAAATAAGGTGATATACAACACATCATTCTTAATTGGTTTCTCAATCACACCTGGTAAGTTGATTAGTAAGATTGGATTGAGTTATCGGACATAAAAAGATTTTTCCTAGCTAAGTTTAGATTAATACCGCTACTGGATTCAAAACTGAAGTCAATAAGTCGTAATGCTTGTGCATTAAGATTTAGTTACTCTTATTCATGTTCAATTTCAAATTAGCAGTTTAATACAGTTCAGTTGTGCTAAATGTTTGGCTTTATTTTCCTTTATCAAAAGGAAAATTTATTAAAAAAAAAAAAAATGTAATTAGATTTATTGTAGTTTGTTTTGAATCCCCTTTTATAATAGACCCAGAAACACTATTTGTACAATAATCTTCCTACATTCATGCTTTAATTTACTGCTAAATTGAAATGCTCACGTGGAATGAACCTTCTCTAACGGACTGTGTAACAAAAATAGCCGCCTCTCTGTCACAGCTGATTTCAGGTCTGTCTCTGCACAGATAACGTATATGTGTGTTCTTCAACCAAAGCAAAAAGGAGAAAGTTTTTGAGGTTTGATGAGTAAGGTTTGAGAAAGGACTCTGGCTTTATTGTGGTGATGGTGCATATTTCCATGCTGAGAGCCAGTTATGTGAGAAGAGGCCCAAGACAAGACAAAGGCACAATTTCTCTTTGTGGAAAAGTGCTTTGACCGCCTGTTTGTCTTTGTCCTTCTGTTGTTCAGCACCTATTATTATGTCCATTGATTGCAGCTGAAGCTTCACCATTTTCTGCTCATTGTTCGCCTTGCTGAGAGAGTAGCGAAACAAATAAAAATTCCTTCAACCCCACACACATACCATCAGAAAACACCAGTTCCCTGAACACGCACATTGGTGTACTACCTCATAACTTAATCTCTTTTCTAATAACATAATCTCCCAATAATCACATTATTGTAGGTCTCCACTGGTTTAACCCCAGTATTATGTAGTGCAATACGATAACCAATTTCATACTAATCAGTCAAAAAAAAACATCTGATATCCCCTGCTCACTTTAACCTTGCTGAGATATTTAATAAAGCCAAATCCACAGAATTATATTTTGACTAGCAATGGGATTATGCCCAATGCCGCACCATAACACTTCCCAATATCACTCCCAGAAAATGCTATTAATAAGTATAAAAATGAAGCACTGCTTAGGTATATACACATCTCCTGCCCTTATATGCTTTCGTTTAAAAAATAATGTAAAAAAGAGTACCATGGTCTTTGGCCCGACACTATATTGATCAACTTAATGGTTGTGAAATATTATCCACTGGGGAAATATATAAGGCATTTCTAGTCAGGTTTACAGTTCTCCTGCTCTTACATTCTTTTCTTTCTTAAAAAGAACCGTGGTCTTTGGCAGTGACACTTAATGGCCTCAACTCACTGACTGTAAAATAGTGTTATTCACTGGGTCAATATACCAATTCGAGTAAAACCATATGTACTTCATTTTGTGTTATTATTTACAAAATATACACCTTGGAGGCTGAACGCACATTTGTGGAACTTCTTGATTTCCCTGACCCTTTTGCTCATCATGGAGCATCTGGACCAACCATCTTCAGATCAAGCATCTTTTGTTCCACCTCCTTATGTAATTTCTAAGCAGCATTTTCTTTGTGATCATTTTAACTCCGAGGGTTTTTTTTAACCAGTTCTTGCCTTTACCATTGCTTTAGTCTGTCTAAGCTTATTTTGCTGACACTAAAACATTTTTTGTGATGTGATTTGAATTTCGTATTGCTTGGAATTCTGGAATAATTTTCAAAAAACATATTCTGGGGGTGTAAGTCAGGATTCAAAAGGTTTTCACTGCTGTGCTTCCAAAGGCATTGTATTTTAAAGGTACACTTTGTAGGATTCAGTTGATTGCAACCAGCTGAATGCCCCTCCCTTACCCCTCCTTTTCCAAGCGTGCATTAGAGCACATTGTGGCCATTAGGTGCCCATAGCTTACTTCCAAATACTTACATTCACTCTACCTTGCTTTTTCTCTTGCTAAATCATAAGTACGATCCCCCATTTTTTTTTTAAATTGGGTTCTCAAATTTGTTAACCAGCACCAACACTGATTCGTCTTATTTCTTCTTCTTTGTTTTCTTTCCGGTGCTTCCTTCCATCTTCACTCTGCCACTTGTAAAAATGCAAAAGACGGAAGACGCTCTCTAGAAGGTTGTCAAATAAATACATACTTGAACAGTATATTCCATACTATATTCTATTTCTTCTAAAAGATCCACCTAAATCCTACATATTGAACCTTTAATGGAATGCACTAAGTACTGGATTGGAAGCATAGTGGACTGGTCAATGGGTCGAGGCAGTGGAGCAATAAGCAACTCTGTTCTGTATTTACCTCCTAGTCTTTTTGATGATCAATTTTGCGTTCTTTTTTTTAATACGTTTTTTAAATCCGAAGAGGTGATCAAGGTCTAAGGGACAGGATATAAGGATTAACAGTCTGTTGCCCTTCTGTCTTATCAGAATTTCCTTCCAACACAAAGGCAGAGGACTGTGAAATTGACGTTGAAAAATGTGAATGTATTCCCAAGGAGGTGACATCTACACGGAAAAGTCCTCCATGTGTGTGTGGAACCAGGAGGAGGCAGTTCAATCATACGTCATGCAGGTAGCAGTCATTTCTCCACATTTGTTTTTTTACTTGTATCTAAACCTCAGTCTTTAAACCTAGAGGCTACAAAGAAAAAGCTGCCCTTTCATGTCAAACTCTAAGTGAAGAGACTGCTAATCTCTAATAATCAGAGCTGTAACGATGTACAATGGACAATGCTGTTTAGTTATTTTTAAATTACTCAAAATATATTTTTAAGTAACTGGTGAAAATTAACTGTGGTATTCAATATATTGACCCCTGCATGCTTTCCTTTACAGCTGCAAGAGAACGTGAAAGCGCACACAATGCAGGCATGGAACCTCGGACAATCTGCTTCTGCTGGAGCTGCGATCGAAGATGCATTCTAATTTATTTACATCCTTATTTATAACACCGCCTTATGCACAAGTATACCATTTATCCCCACTTTACACACAACCGAGTTGAATCAGTTAACATGCAAAAAAAGAACAATTCCAGTTTAATCATGATATGTGAATAATATGCGGTTCCTGTGCACTGAATATAGTAAAATATAAAAGTGTCTTACTATACAGTGGTATGTTTGAAGTAATTTCATTGGATGCCTGAGAAGAATATTGTGGACGTGCGTATGGTACAGTATATTGTATTTAATAATTTTGTACATGGTAAATTCAATTCAAACTATTGACCTTTTCATATTGCAACCAACGTGCGTTTTCATACTGAATCACACAAAATGTGATTTAGTCCTAAAATGCTTATTTCGTATATTTTATTTGTTTCTAGTGCGATTCAGAAAGTGTTGATTTTCAGTGTAAGCATTTGTGGAGTATCCTATTTTTATTTTATGATAATGGGAAATAAATGACCATAGAATACAAATGATAATGTGCAGACCTGGCCTGATGATAGGCGACAAATATTTTATTGATCTGACACCATATTTATGACTGAAGGATTCTGGAGTTACTGACCGGCGTTTGTCGGTGACAGATGTGTAGAGGTTTTTATCCTTGCTTTGCCAGTGGAGTTTCTGAATAATAAATATCTCTTCTTGTACATATCTTGATCATATCTACACATCTACGTAGGCTACATTGTTCAATGGCTAGTTTTAGCATGCTTGTAACACTACCACAAACTTTTGTTTCATTCAATAAATCCTGAAAAAGTGATCCTGCTGTTTACTTATCAGACCAGAGAAGACAAAGGTTTTTATCTTTTAAGGGCTACAGCTTTGTTTCTTCAACCCACAAACTCCAGCAACCAGTAGGCTTCTCTCCATCTTAAAACTCCTTAAAGGTAAATGTATGTATAGATGTGTGAATGTTAGATAATGTTTCTGCTGCCTTCAGACCTGTATATATTGTTTCTTGGACTTGGAAGTCAGTGATAAAAACATCATTGTAGATATTGCTTCTTGCCTGTCAGCTCATCTTACTGCCATGGCAACGACACCATTGTGGTCTCCCCTATGGTCTGATCACAGTATAGTTTTCCTGTCCTGTATGGAAGGTGTCATATGGGTATAGCACTTCGAACCATCCTCAAGTAGAAGGTCTTATTTTCTGTCAAAACATGTTTCCTGTTCTTAGAGCCTTGGGTACCCAGCGACTAAAGGTATAGCATTGTATCTATTATTGCAAATTATTTTCGATACATAATCTTTCACATATATTAATCAGTATCTGTTCCAGCTGGCTGAAATTTGTGGCATATCGCTGTCTTCGTCTCCGCGTTTCTCTATACACTACTATGTACCTCAACAGTACTACATAACAAACAAACAAAAAATACATGAATAAGACAAATTAACAGTCGAAAACAGCCTAAATACTTTATGCTCTTTTTCCATCCTGAAAACACTAGAGATGATCACTTTTCTATTCTTTCCTGCTTATTTTTTTTTAATGAAAAAGGACATACTTGTATACAGGGCCCTCCTCTCCTATTCTGTATCACAGTGTAGCCTTAAGTGGTTCTGACAGTCATGGAAAAAAATGAATCAAACGATTTTCAGAAAATGACAGTTCTACTTTAGATGCAGGTTGACACTAGACACATTATTGGATGGAGGAAGCAATGTATTATAAAGCCTCTAACCTCACACCATCTGAGACTTGATTGACTGTTGTTCAGGAAAGATGAGATTAGAGAGGACGTATTTTCTCAGGCCTTTCTCCCTTGTTTTTGGCATCACTGGCTGTATAGTGTCACATTCATTCATGTTCATAGTGCTGTTTAAGTCTAGACAAAAGACATTGATGGGAAAGAATAGAAGATGAGAGTTCCATTTTATTCATCCTGGATTCTACACAAACCCAATAGTTTTTTCTTTTTCTTCAGAAAACCAAAGCCAAACAATTAAACAACAACAACAAAGAAAAAAATTAAAGACTGGCGTGTTGCTGGATGAAGAGCAGGCCAGGTACAATCTGTCTGAGACACTGATTAAGAGCTTTTATCCTCTCATCATGCACAATGCTTTAAAAATATTGTCAAATACAGTACTTGCTAATATTTGTTGCACTAATGCTAAATTTCTGTAGAAATAACTGACAAAATTCCCGCCGTGGGTTTTATATGAAATATCTGTACACACACACAAAGAGATAAAAAATACATGCATTAAATGTAATTAAACTATATTCATTCCTTTATTCACATAACAATCTGGATATTTGTTTTTTTTTTGTTTGTTTGTTTTTTTCAAAATTGCTCAGGACAATGAAGTGCTTTGTGTCTTCCTTTGAATTTATGCTGATTGGTGTGTATCTTGTGCAGGTGAGCTTGTTCCCTGCCTGGGCTTTTTTTCTCCAGCTCTGATTGGAAATCAGCTATCCTGCAGGGACTGACCTTTCTCTGATAAAACCGGGTTGCTCATTTTGCTTCATATTGGATCTCATTTTCATAAAATGTGTCAAAAAGAATTGGTATATTGTCACTGTTGATTCAAACCAGTGGGAGATACCACGACATGCACAAATTTTAGTTGTCATTGTAGCTAGCAGTGAGACTGTCTTATTCCAAGAAATAGGTATGGGGTATGGAGACACTTAAGGTACTTGGCAGATGAAGTTGTAGAATTTGTTTTGCACTTATTTATTCTTCACTTCTTCACAAACAAAACCCTTTCTGTATTACTTGCCAACAGTTTTTAGTGTGATTGTGTTCTTAGCCCAGGTCCTAGTGAGCCAGTATCAGAATATATTTAATGATAGCACTTATGTAAGTCGCTCTGGATAAGGGCGTCTGCCAAATGCTGTTAATGTAAATGTCTTCACCTTTACTGCCATCTCTTTTACTTTCTCTTTACATTCTTTAAAAATTGAATTATAAAGGAATGGCAATGAGATTTTATGGCTTTTTATTAGCAGGCTCTATCTGGGTGAAGAGGTTTGGAGATACAGAATCTCAAAGCTTTGAAATTCTAGCTGGCAAAACTCTAAAATTTTGGATATTACATTTCAAAAAGATCCACATGTATCATTGAAATACAACTATAATGCAGAAAGACAATTATAATACAGACAGATACACAGACAATGTTATTATTCTGTAAGAAAAACTAGCTCCATCTGACTTTTTCCTATTAATCACTAAATCACATTAAATCACTAATAAATGGTAATAAACTATAAATATATATAGTAATAAAAATATACTCTGTTCCTTACTGTTAGGTGACCATGACCATACCTAACTATCTGCTTTTTCTCTTCTCTCTCCCTCTCTGCCTTTCTGTCTGTCTGTCGAGCTATACACGCTACTCCAGAGAATCC
>JAQQZR010000023.1:13198290-13215119 GCA_030068235.1 Notoglanidium macrostoma | reverse complement strand
ACAAGCAGGGAGACACAACCCTGATCAGAGGACAGTAGTAGGTCATTCACCACTTTAACTAGTGCTGTCTCTGTGCTATGGTGAGGTCTAAATCCTGACTGATACTTTTCATGAATGCTATTCCTATGTAGGTATGAGCATAACTGCTGTGCTACAGCCTTTTCTAGAATCTTGGAAATAAAACGGAGGTTTGATATTGGCCTATAGTTGGATAAATGACTTGGGTTGAGATCAGGTTTTTTAATCAGGGGTTTGATAACTGCTCATTTAATGGATTTAGGTACATAGCCAATGCTATGGAAAGAGTTGATTTTTTTTTTCTGACCTGTGCCTTTACCTAAGAAAAAAACTATTAACAAAAAGCTTGACTGCACAGGTTCTGGGTTTGAACCTGCCTGTGAGTATGAATGGTTGTTCAATACTGTGTTGGCAATAGTTTGGTGACCTGCACAGGGTGTACCCCATCTTCTGCCCGAAGTCTGCTGGGATTGGCTTCAGCTTCCCCGCATGGATTACCTTTTATGGATAAGCGGAATAGATTAAGGATGGATGAATAGATTTTTTCTGCATAATGTAGTGACTTTACAGTATATTTTTATCATAGCAATATTTTTAAATGAAAGAAGGCTATCCTATTAATATTATCTACATGAGCTTCAAATAAAAGACTAGAATCAATAATCACATAAAGGGCTTTCACTGCTGCATATGAGGTAACTGAAAGGCCATCCATTGTTACTATGTAACCAGAAGCTTCTAGCTGCATGTGGTCCTAGTAAAAGTAATCTGTCTTGTCAGAATTAAGAAAGAGGAAGTTAATAAGCATCCAGTGTCAAGGTAGCATATATAAAGAAAAACACCAAACTTTACCTTAGTATGCATAGCGAAGTCACCATTTAAAGCTGCATACTGATAATGATGGGTCAAGACCTGAGCCAGGAGAGGGCTGTTCCCATAACTCCAATAATATTTTCTAGTATTTTCTAGTCTAGGAAAAATCTTTGTTCAGAGGTGAGTATTAGGTCATTTACCACTTTAATCGATGCTGTCTCTATGCTATTATGTGGCCTAAATCCTGACTGTTAGATTTCATGAATGTTATTCTATGTAGATATGAGCATTAGTTCTGTGCAGAAAAGAAGCTTGATTGCTTCTGTAGTATCTGTATGAGTTATTAAATTTGATACATTTCTTCTGTGCAGAACTGCTTCTTGTACTGTGTAGAATCTTTCATCATTACCATTTTTATGCCATATCATATCCAGCTCTGTTTGTGTTAAGGACTTAGGTTAAATTTGTTTTTTTATTAGTTGTTGATGTTCATTATGGCTGATAAAGTGATTCTGCCTCTCTTCTTTTGTACATTTGGCTTTTGCTGCCATTCTGCTGTGTTTCCTGCCCAGGGTGTACCCCGCCTCTCGCCCGAAGATGCTGGGATTGGCTCCAGCTTCCCCGCGATCCAGATGAATAAAGCGGTATAGATAATGGATGGATGGATGTCTTGCCTTAGTCCTGAATGCATCTTCATTAATATCAGAGCACAAAGATTCAGTTTCATATACATATTCATACACATATTCATCTTCCAGGAGTTCTGTGACCTTTCATTCTGTAAACTTTAAACACACACAATAATCTTGTGTGATTATTGAATATTATAAAACATTGCATTTGAAAAATAAAACCCTAAAGTTTGTAAAAAGCCCTATATTTAATTTATCATCAGTTGTGGACATTAAGATGTAAAAATACATATTATGAACTGTGGAAAAGACTCTTTTAATCAATTGCTGAACTTTATGCATTTTAGTGCAACAGAAAAATCACTGAATCATGTCACATATATTACAATCGACACAGAATCTCATTTAAATGAAGTTAAGTATGAAAAGTAATGTATAGAGAGTCAACTCCAGAATTATTAATAATAATTTAAGATTTTCCACAACTGTCCACAGCTGTAGGAGCCATTTATCTTTCACTAATAGATTGTTTTTTCGTAATGATACATTTTCAACTGTGTATTTTCTTTCAAAGACTCATGGCAAAATTATAATGCTAAAGAATATTAATATTCAACCTGGTGCTGAATGTAGCAGTATGGGTTATTATTATTGCCATTAGTGAAGAAATGGCCATCAAGCTTTTGTGTTTTTTTAAGGCCAGGCTTTTTTGTTGAATTAGTCCTGGGGTGCATGCAGAGCTGTGTAGAATAGAAAAACTGTGATGTCATCACTCAGAAAACATTTAAATAGAGTCTTTTTTAACCATTTTGACATCAAAAGCACAGGAACATATAATGGTGAGTATACTGGGAAATAAAAAATAACCATTCATTTTGGACAAATAAGTATACTAAATTGTAGCAATGAATGTGACATACTATTTCCGTTTGGTCCCTCATTGTGTCACTTAGAGAAAATTATAATAAAATTTCTCTTGTGCCTTCTAGCTTTATTGACTTTTCTAAATGTCATGCAAGTTTAATGCCACATCTATAAACTATCTGCATCCCAACCACTACTGTGTGACGTGACAACCGCATGTCTCTGACTCATAGTCTGAAAATATTTGCACTGCATTTTTTCAGTAATTATTGGCTTGAAGGAAGATAAGAATTGTAATTCCCTGAGTGTGAAAAGCAGACAGAATATCTGGCATTCTTTCTTTCCTCCACTGTCAAAGGTGTGTATGCAAAGACATTTTCATATAATGAAAAACTGGATGTGTGGAAGCATGAAAATTTATCTTAATGGTGTTTTTGTCATTTGTAAGAGGGTCTTGCAAGGCCTTTCACTAAGTGCATACCTGTGATAGGCTTGAATACTTGGGAATTTGAGAAAAACAGAGTTTGTATCAAATGGCTACAGACCTACAGCAGACTATAATGGACTTTCTGTGTAGTAGAAAGCCTGTGAGATTTTTTCGTATCAGTATCAACAAATAAGCATCACACCACAGAAGCAAAATGAGCACTCTAGAATAGTATTCATGCTAACTTTTCCCACATCTAATATCCCTTGTGCTGATGAGGTGACACACACGTGAAGTACTAATCATTTTCTTTTTTCCTTTTTATGTAAATACATTTGTCAACACCCTTGATATTTTGACATCATGCTGTGATAAAAAATATTGCCATGAACTGAGAAGGCATTTAAACTCATCACTTTTCAGACGACATATGTAAACAAGATTGATGAAGACAAATTGCCTTCAAATTAAGTGCCACTTACGCCTCCATCAGAAAGGTCACTGGAGATTATGTTTTGTGCTGTGCTGAATGACTTGAAATATTAAATGGCTTAGAGTCTGAGTAATTCACACAAGCCACTCACATGCTTCCTGTCCCTCTCTCTGTCATTCTCTCTCTCTCTCTCTTTCTCTCTCACACTCACTCACTCACTCACTTGCACATTCATTTACTCACTGCCATTCATTCTGTTTCACAATCATTTTGCTTTCAATAATTGCATTGCATGAAAGGCATTAATGACAGCATTAGTTTCATCAGACCATATAATCATATTTTTCATGGCCTGAGAGTCCTTTAGATGACTTTTAGCAAACGATTATTCTTGTGTCTTTTACAGTGAAGTGGCTTCCATTTCACTACTTCACATGATTGGTCAAGTGCTGCAGATATGGTTGTCCTTATAGCAGGTTCTTCCATCTTTACACAGGATCTATGAAGTTCTGTCAGAGTGACCTGTGCATTTCTGGTGACTTCCTTGACTAAAGTCCTTCTCTATTTACTGGTGGGCTGCTCTCCTGCTCAAAGAAGGGACATTGGTAGATATTAATTATTGGTTAGTCTAAGATAAGTACAAGCTGTGAATGGTTGCATTGAAGCTGACAAGTAGGCTTCAGCAGATCCCTCAGGAGTGCTGTGGCACTGCTCCCTTACACACATGAGCAGATATTTTCTCCCATCCAGGCATCCTGTGGGTCCTAAATGTAGCTCAGAGCAGAGGAAACGCACACTGATCAGTCCTAACTGTGTTTCATTCATTTTAATCTCATTAAGCAAACAGGATTACAGCCAAACTGCATTATATGTTTTTCTGCTAATAAACTGTTTAGACCGAGTGGTTGGAAATTCTTGTGGAGGTTTAGATGGGCACTCATCAGCACTCTTAAGTCAATTGCAGTCAAGCTTGCCAAGACTAATCGTTAAACCTTACAATGACAAATATTTCAAACATGTTTTCACCTTTCAGTGGGTTCCTTATGATACTACATGAATTAATTAATTAATCGTACAAGCAGATTAGTGCAACACATCTTTTTATTTTTTGCATCACTGTATCAAATATGACTTTCTTTGTATGTGTGGAATTTTGTCTGATTTTCATCCAAGTCATAATAACAGACACACACTTTCTGCCTTATTTGCAACACAGGAACAGTCGTATATTTATCACATTCCAGGCTGGGAAAACATTTGTGACCCCTTGTACTGTTTGTAATAACTGGTTGAATCTCCTTTAGATACAATAACCTCCATTAAATTTTTCATGGGTTTCACTCCATAAATAGTTCTGACAGTCATTCATTATCACTGCTAAAGTATTTCATTCTCAGAATACAGAATGGGATTTTTGCAGTGCTTGGGATGTGAGGAGCTGTATACATGTCTTGCCCCAGCATCTACAGGAGGAGGATAAAAGGACCTTGACTTGGTAGTCACTAAATCACAATTACAAACACAGCTTCACAAGTGAGTTGTATTAGGCAACTGGATTAGTATGCCTAATGTTGTCTAGTAAACTAGAAACAAATACCTAAAGGCATGTATCTGCTATAAACACACTACTAACAATTATCACTTTGATATATGAGATTTTAAAACAACATAAGATGAATAACAGTTTGAAAGAGGTAAAATTGTAGGTGCCTAAAGTGTAGGCAGCAGTCACAAAAACTGGAAAATAATTTAATGTTTCAAGGTGGAGAGATCTCAAAAGTAGGCTATGTCAAACACAGACAAAAACATCATCAAAGAGGAATAGTGGTCGTACATCGACCCTGACTGACAAGGATAAAAAATAACAACAGAATTCAGTGAGCACCTCACAAAGCTGGAATTCATGGCTGCCATTCAAAAAACCTTTTGTATTGAAGGCCATTGTGCAGAGATCCAGAACTTGCTGTAAGAAGCAGAAAATGTGGACCACTGAGCAATGAAAAATTTCCCCTTATAAATACATCTGGACCGATTACCGTTAATCACAATGTCTGTTTCCAGTTGATGACTATGGCAGGTGATCTATAATGGTATAGGCAACTGTCATATGAAAATCTTTAAGTTTAACAATTGCTTTGCATAGTTGCAAACAAACATGAGGCAGTTTTACAGGACCAGGTGCACCCTGTGGTGCTCATAAACTTTCCTGATGATTTCTTTATATTACAAGATGATAATGCCAATGCTGATGATTAATGATGTTATAAAGGCACAGGTGACATTAATATATTATGTCCTTTTTCTGGTATCCCCAATAAACTCAAGTGTAGTTCAGTGTGCTGTATGATGCGTATTTAATTAGTGAGAGATGATGTCATGGAGTGTATCAAAGGCATTTAATTTCTTGTGTTCAAATAAAAAGAAAATGAGTGAGAATCAGAGGGAGCATATGTAGCTTGAAGACTTGAGCTAATTATTCATTTCTGAAACCAGCATGAGACGAAAGATACCTAAAAAAAAAAGTCTTTATTAAGGTATGATTGCTGAAACAATCGGATCATTCTTAAAATTCTACTCTCGTTATCAGTTGAAGGTTATTATGCTTGCATGAATTTTATCATTATGTTCATTGTGTAAATATTTACATGCAAAATAGTAGCATGAAAATATATTTTGATGATAATATAATGACTATATAAGGATAATTTTATGTGAATTTGGAATGCACATTCCATTCCAACTCCCACCCATGTACACAAAGCCATGACCTGCTCAATCTGTGGTGGCCATCAGAATTAATTTAGTGTTAATGTTACTAAGGATTGTCATGACATCTCTTGCAAGCAAACAAGGCAGGTTTTGTATGAAGGGTATTGGCTTACTTTTTTATTCACAAATAGATGATCAAAGTACCTAACATTTGTTGTACGTCATTGGGAAGAAAACATTACCTCACAAGAATTAAATTCTCAACTGGCATTATGCTAAAGATACTTGATAGGAGACCCAACCTACATCTCAGTAGAGGACATCTGCTGTCTTCTTTCATAGCTAAAACAACACTTACACAAGTTCCTAATGACAATGGGTAGTTTATATCAATGTATAACAGTATATATGCAGCTTGGTTGCTTTCAATCCAGTGGAGTGAAGGGGTGCATTGGAGAGTGCCTATAAGAAGACTGACAGTTGGCCCATGAACCACAGCCAAGCAGTCCACACTTGATCACAATATTCCAAATGGGTTTGCTTAGCCACATACATCTGTCATAATGCATTTGCATAAACAATATATTTTTAAATAGTGTTCTACATATTTTCTAGGTTGTGTAATTGTAAGAAATACACAAAATAGTCTGCTGCACCTTTAAAGGTAAAAAGAAGGGCTTAAACACTTCTGTTTCTAATTAATTTGTTTTATTTATACAATTAAATTGATAATTCAGGATAAGATGTCAAATCTAATTTCAAGTCAAGTTCATGACACATTATATGGCCAAAAGTTTGTGGACACCTGACCTTCACACCCATGTGGGCTTCTAGAACATCCCATTCCAGATTTAGTTCCCCTTTATATAGGTGTTATAATAACTTCCACTCTTCTGGGAAAGCTTTCCACTAGATTTTTCTTCATTCAGCTAAGTGCATTAGTGAACAAGAGCGTTAGTGAGGTCAAGCACTGAGATCGGACCTGGCACTCAGTCAGTGTTCCAGTTCATCCTCAAGGTGTGTTCAGTGGATTTGAGGTCAGGGCTCTGTGCAGGACACATGAGTTCTTCAACTCTAACCTTGGCAAACCATGTCTTCATGGAGCTCGCTTTGTGCGCAGGGGCATTGTCATGCTGGGACAGGTTTGTGCCTTTTAGTTCCACTGAAGGGAAACTGTGATGCTACAGCATACAAAGGCAATATATACAATTGTGTTCTTCCAACTTTTGGGCTATATATTGTATTGTATTGTATACTATGTTAATCTAGATGTCTAAAGTTCTTCTTCCAAATGTTTTTAACAGCATTTATCAGATTGGCTCTAATAATCTGAACAACATTCTTAAATTGAGCTTTGTCTATGATGCCATTTGGTGTACAGTGAAGAATGATTTTCTGATAAACAACAGGTTGAAATGAACTGAGGATCTGTCACCAGAGAAGGAATAAACTCTGGTCTGCCCTGATTGTAAATACATAATGTTCCAGTGTTGATCAACATCAAGTCACTGTAGAAACAAGGCATTGAACTTGTCCCAATTCAACTGTAATGAGACCATATTATTATAACTGGGTCATATTTGTCAGAATGCCACACAAGCACTGGTTGCATTTTGGCCAAAAAACAACCTTTTGAACCCTGCCATTGCCATAGCTGGCTGTTATATGGTGAAGCTTAACCATATTTAAGTGGAATAGAGTTTTACATAGGATAACGCATTCCTGAGATGACAGTGATTATAATATTGAACCAAAAAGACCAAAAAGAATTCTACTGCTTATGCTACTTATTTAACTGTACTACTAACATGCTTTTACAGTTAGAAAACTATTAGGGCTAAGCCTTATAGGCTCTCATCATAAGCATCAGCATGCAGCTAATATGGTTACACACACAAAAATAACCACACAAACACTCATTGGATCCATGTCAAGTCAGACATCATGCCCCACCACTTCCTAACAGTAAGCATGTTAAACAGAAAAGCTGCACTTGCAGTTAGTCAGCTCTTTAGCTTAAACCAGAGAACACAAAACATACAGTTCTTTCGTTTGGACCATTGTATGATGTGTAATGAAAGTATTTTGGATCTAATAAAAAAAGTATTTTCAAGAATGTACTTCATATTGTTCGTGCTTACTATTGTATTTCCTTTATATTCCCTGTTGATGATGTGTCAGTGATGTGTATTAATAAATGATCTCCAATGGACTCCAAATCTAGGGGGCATTTCTCTCTGTGTTATCACCTGATCAACTGTTATCACTGGCTATGTGGATTTACACTCTAGAAAGAAATTCAATTCAATTCAATTTTATTTGTATAGCGCTTTTAACAACAGACATTGTCACAAATCAGCTTCACAGAATTATATAAATACTGAACATAAACTTCTATCTATACATTTTTCTATATATATCCCTAATGAGCAGCCTGTGGTGACGGCGGCAAGGAAAAACTCCCTGAGATGGCAGAAGGAAGAAACCTTGAGAGGAACCAGACTCAAAAGGGATCCCATCCTCATTTGGGTCGCAGTGTATAGTTCAATTATAACTAATACACTTTAATACCAGGGTCAAGTTTAGAGTGCAAGACTGTTCGTGGTGATTCGAGTCCTATGCCACTTGTAGCAGAACCGCTCATGTCAATGGCAGCCCAACGGCATCATCACAGTTCTAGGTGTATGTTGAGGCAGTTCATATGGTGCCATCCTCAACAGGAGCGAGTGGTTTCCAAGTGATGACTCCAACCAGGAGTAGGACACCAGGATGGGTCACGCAGGTCCGGAAAGCAGAAGGGGTCAGGATCACTGGAGTCTCAGGAGTATAAGATATAAACCATGGGATCAGCATTTAACCCAATTGGACCCAATAACCCAATTGTTAACAACTGTTAACCTAGTGGTAACATTTTCAATGAAATTAAAATATGCTTCTTGTGTCACATCTTTGAGAGTAATTATGGTTTTAATGCACTAGGTGACAGTCTTGTTCTATTTTTAAGCTTCACATATTTGATAATGTACTCTATAGACGTTTTGTCTCTTTATGTGATGGGTAAAGATAAGGCTTTTAAGCCATAATATATCATTCATACAACACTTCTTAATGGCATGTTACATAGGACATGCTGTTATGAAAAATTTGTTTGTCCTGAAAAATTTTTCTTCGTAATAAAGAATAGTTTGACTCTGACTGTTACACCGGGCCAACACTGGAGACTCCTTCCAAAAATGCAGAATAAATGTCTCAGCACAGAAAACTTATTTAAATCTGTTCATCTGGTGCGTTCACCACACCAAACCCTGAGAATTAGTTGTTACTATTCAAAATGAACATATTAATAAGCCAGTGATATGCCACACAGCCTGAATTTCTTATCTGGCAATCTGCTTTTGTCCTTTGCTTCAATTTCATAACATAAGTGATGCAAGAACATGATATTTAGGATGCCCCCATGAATTTAGAAATATGTATGCTATAAAATTATTCGAATGTAATACATCTTTTGGAACAGATGTGTATGCTGCCCTCTTTTTAATAGATGTGATCTACTAATCAGTTACCTTTTGGCTGTGTTCAATTAGTAATATTCCATATCAGGTCTATTGCTGTAGTATATGTCAAAGCAAATAAACAAAAAATAATCTGAACACTGATAACTTGAAAAAAATGATGCTTGTTTTTCAGTTTTTAACTCTTAGTAGCGCTTAGCTCTCCAAATCAGAGGGTGGCTTTAGCTATTCCCTTAAAAAAGACAGCAAATAATGGTTGGCTCTGTGGCTCTATAGCTTCATGGTTTGATCCCGAACTCTGGTTATTGTCAGTGTGGATTTCTTGGGCACATTACACACATCATGGCTTGTATATATAAATATAAGTATTTAAAAAAGACATTGTTTTGTATGTTGTTTATATAACTGAACTGCATGTACCAGGATTGCAGGACTTACACACCACCCTTCACTTGACCATCCTTCTCAACATGTACCTTGTGTTTCATTTGGTGTATGCTGTCCTTTCAGCCGCCTATTTATTGTGAAGTGGCCAACAGAATTGATGTTTGTAGATGGTCTCAGATTGTCTGTCAAACAATGCAATCAGGCCGACAGATTAAGAAATAATACAGATTTCCTTCCTCTTGCTGACATGTGAAAACTGGCTTCTGCCACCAGTCTTGGAAACTGTTCAACCTAGTAAACTACAACTGAAATAAAAAAATGTACTTGATTGCAATAGTGCATAGATTGCCTGTAATATAAAGATGAGATCATATGATTAGTTGCTCTTAAATTCTTGCTCCTGAAACTCTTATTGAAGTAGACATGTCATACACGATTACATTTCTTTATATTATTTTCTGAGATGCCTTTTTTTTTTTTTTTAATTTAATTAAAGGCCTTGGTTCTTTTTTCTCATATGCCGTATTTGGATGGTATAAAAATCCTACAGAATAAAAGAGGCTGATGTCAGGGTTTGTACCTTTAAATTAAAAAATGCGAATAGCTTCAGACTGATTAGCAAAAGGAATTGGCCAAATTAGCCAACCGGAGCAAAGATATTTAGATATTTAAATTTGAAGGCACAACCCCCAAAATCAGCCTGTCTTATCCAATTGACATGGGAAAAAAGGAACAAAGGCATTATTTCAATTAAACAAACCTTGCAAACTTTACAGAATCATCTCGGGGAATAATATAAAATAATTGAAAAGTGAACAGCATGTCTCCTTTAAATCATACTTTTTAGGATTTTTTTTTATTGACTTTTGCATACCTTGATGCTTTTATGCTTATTTTATCTCTGTATTTTGTACATACATCTCTGTGAACTGAATGACCTCTGTGATAATGTGCTCTATAAATATTTATAAACTTGACTTAACTTGACTGGTGAACACGAACCCTCCTTGGTAACATGAGTGTTTATGAGAGCTTACCTCAGTGCATGGTGGCTAACAAATTTATAAAAATCACACAGCAGGGAGATGTTTATTACTCCAATACTATGGTCAATTAAGATAAGGTAGTCCAGCAAACTACATATGTCAAAATTGAGCATCATGGAAAGAATGTTGACGTTGGCTGATCAGCTAATGTTACCTGAGGGCTCTGACTGGTCAGACAAGCTAACTAAGGTAAGAAGAAATCCATTACAATATTCAATGCTGTGTTTAACGTGTGATTTTTTATTTTTATTTTTTTTTAAGTTTTACTCACGGTTTGTGGACTGGCGGTCGACTCCAACATCGTAGGCTCAGCTCTGTCTTTCAATAAGCTTTGTAAATGCCTCTACTTATGTTCTTATTGGATTCAGATATCTGATTGCAGAGGTGTATGGAATGAGTTTATTGATGAATTACTGAGTTCTGGGATATCCTTGATTAGCCTTGTTTCGGGTAAAATTAAGGCACAGCGGTCTGTATATCGCCTGGTTGCCTGAGCCAATTGCTTAGTCTCCTTCTGCTTTGGTTGCACTGCTGAGCATAGGTCTTGGGTGCTAATAGTGCCGGCTGTAACAAAGGGCTGTGCTTAGACGGCCTGGTGTACGCCTGGTTCTCTCTCCGCTTTGGTTGCTCAGAGTGAGCTGGGGATACTAACATGACTCGGGGTATAGCCCAGTGTGTGATGCAATCCAAATCAGGAAGGCTAAAACTCAGTTCATAGTGTTTATTTTTGATCTGTTGCAAGAATTCTCTTGTCATAAGTTCTTAATGCACATATGTCTTGCAATAGGAATTCAAAAATAACAATGAAATTGAACTTTGTAGCCCATCTGATATAGACCCAAACTGATAAATCTGTCTGCAAACAAACACTAAATTGGGGCTGAAATCTTCAGCTGACAGGCTTTTCTAATTCTCTCTGCCTATTTTTTTTTTCTATGGCCATTACAGACTGGGGAGGCAACAGTCCACCTTGAAAGTCCCAGTACTTCCACGGGTCACATCGACATATTTCAAAAACAACAACAACAACAACAAAAACAACAAAAATCATTGGTGGTCACCTTAAAAATAGAGAAAGTGAGGGATGCATTTCAGAGGGATGGAGAAAGGATAAAATAGAAGTGTGTGTTTGTGAGGTGCGGTTATTTCTTTCTTTTTGATAGTGAAACTATTCAGTTACACAGAGAAAATTGGCTCAATGAGTAATAGGAAGGGTAATTTTTTTGCTGATGTAATATTGATTATACAGTGATTAAACATTTTCACAGTTTACTTTTTCCTGGTGAAATGTGCTGTGTGTGCACTGGTATGTGAACTAATGAGCAGCTTGTACCTGACCCTGGTAAAATTTTACTTAATGTGGAACCATTTTTCCAAGTGGAATCTATTTTTCCCAACATGAAACAATATTCTTGGCTCTATTGAACATGAAGAAAGGTAAATTTATGTATCTCTTAATGTATCTGCTATGATACCTTTATCTTAATGTACCTGCTATAATACTCGTATCTGCCCTTATATTTATTTTATGTAAGTCATATGCAGTATGTAAAAAAAAAAAAACAGTTGATGAGATGTAAATTGGAAAAACAAATCTATATTTGATATAAAATATATACAATATATAAAAATTTCTATTTTATTGATAAAATATCAATTGACACCAGGTGCTTTTTAGAAAAAGAAAACAAACATGTAAACAGTAGGTAAAATGCTCTGTCCTGTCTGAGCTGGTCTTATTTCGCCCCCTGAAGGAGGAACGCTGAAATGACCGATGACTGTAGTGAGCGTGGACCCTCGTGTTGCCAGATATTCTGCCAGAGAATTGAATGTATTTTTGTTATTTGGTTCTTTGTCTTAAGAACACCGAAATAAGCTTGACTTTAAGCAAACTGCGCTCAGTTCAGCCTGACTACTGCTGCCAGATTGAGAAGTTACCAGTGATTAATTTATATTCATCTCATCTTCATGATTTATATTAATGACAACCTACTTTAACATTTCTGTTACGCTCTTAACGCTGTTATTTAGTTGATTTATATTAAATATATGGATAATTTTACCCGGTGATCGGATGCTCGATCCTATTTGGCAACCATCTATATAGTGTGTGCAGGACACTTGCGTTTAAAGAGTTATAAACACAGAGCTGGGACATTATCCACAAAAAAATATGTAATAAAATAAATAGTCCTATAATTTGCTGGTAAATGCATGTGTGGCATATGTATGTGGGGTAATTAGGAAACCTTGGAATAGAAAACACAATATAACATGGCAACCCAGACCCCTGCTGCGCTGTGTTTGTGTGTGTGTGTGTGTGTGGCAGAGAGAGAGAGAGAGAGCGAGAGCGAGAGAGAGCAGAGAAGCGGATCAGGATGGCGGAGTGAGGGGTGAGAGGATGAGACTGCCCAGCTCCGTCCTGGTGTCGGTCTCTCTGTTTACTGCCGAAACGACGGCAGCTCTGTACCTGAGCACCACATACCGCTCGGCTGGGGATAAGATCTGGCAGGGCTTCACGCTGCTCTTCACGCTGGTGCCGTGCGTGTTGGTGCAGCTCACCCTCATCTTCATCCACCGAGACCTGAGCAGAGACAGGCCGCTCATCCTGCTGCTGCACCTTCTGCAGCTCGGACCTGTCATCAGGTAACTCGACAGCTCACCTTCTGCCATACATTCAACTTCTACATGTAAGGAAAGAAAAGCTTCCATCAGCTCGGAGGTGCTCCAGGATGGGTTAGGATGGACAGGGCAGGTTAATCAGTGCGACAGTTGAGCTTGTCTTGACAGCATCTTCAGAATCTCAAGAGTTACCAACACAAATTTGCTGATTTTATAGTGATATGAGGCTGAATAAATAACTGTCATGCACATTGCGCATTACACAGGGGGTAGAGTCATTAATTAAATGGTGACTGTAGCTTTTAAGCACACTTACATAATGAGCCAGATTTCATTTCTTTCTTTAATCCACGCAGATCGCAGCAAGGAGACGGCTTTTTTCTTCGTTATGTGACAGAGCTGTGCGTAAAGTCCACTGATGTTCATGACGCACTCACAACGCATAATTTAACGCAAATCAAGATTCCCAGTGTGGAATGAGCATTGTCAGTGTTTATATAAATCCAACTGGACAGAAATGAATGCCCTTAGTAGCTAACTAACCATACTGTGGTCAATATCAAGGTAAAGAATAGATTTAAATGGTAGTTTGTAACTCTGAAATATATACAAATCTATATATGTACATCGCATATTCACCAATCAGCATTAACATTGAAACTACTGACAGGTAAAGTGAATGACAATGATGATCTTGGTACAATGGCACCTGTCAAGGGATGGGACAGTCAGTTCTCGAAGCTGATGTGCTGGAGGTGGGAAAAATGGGTAAGCATAAGAATCTGAGCGACTTTGACAAGGGCCAAGTTGTGGTGGCTAGATGACTGGGTCAGAGCATCTCCTTAATGCCAGGTCTTGTGGGGTATTCTTGGTATGCAGATGCTATTACCTACCATAAGGAAGGACAAGAAGTGACCCAGCGACAGGGTAATGAGCGGCCAAGGCTCACTGATGCATGTGTGGAGCGAAGGCTAGCTCATCTGGTTTGATCCCACAGAAGAGCTACTGTAGTGCATCTTGCTGAAAAACTTCATGCTGGCTATGATAGAAAGGTGTCGGAAAACACACAGTTATCGCAGCTTCCTGTGTATGCTGCTGCTGCGTAGCCACAAACCAGTCAGAGTGCCCATGCTGATCTCGGTCTGCTGCCGAGAACACCTACAATGCTCATGTGAGCATCAGAATTGGACCATGAAGCAACAGAAGAAGGTGACCTGGTCTGATGAATCATGTATTCTTTTACATCAAGTGGGGAAGAGATGGCACCACAATGGGAAGAAGGAAAGCCGGTGGCCACAAAGTTGTTTAAGAATGATTTGAGGAACATGACAGTTCATGTTGTTGTCTTGGCCTCAAGTTTCCCCAGATCTCAATCTGATCAAGTGCCTGTGGGATGTGCTGGACAAACAGGTCTAATCCATAGAGGCCCCATTACCTGAAAAGGTGTGTTTACTGCTTGACATTGAGATTAGTTGGTCAGTGTCATAGGGGTGTTATAAAGCAGTCAACATTGCAACAACATGACAGTTCCAGCTGTCCTTCAGGCTCATATAGAGTGTGTATAAAAAGCAGTGCGTTGACATTGCCTTTTGTTCCAGTGAAGTTCAACAGCGTGGCCTGTGCTGTCCTAATCAGATAACGCTGGTCAGTGTTTCAGAGCTGTGTGCGGTTCATCAATAATTAATTCTTTCATTTTAATAGCCTTTCTCACAATGACTTCTAGAGTAAATGCAGATACCTTCCTATAATGGGTGTTTTATAAGCCATTATGTAGTCCTTTTAGTCCTTTTACCTTGTGATAAAAATATTAAGAAGGCAAAAATGTCAGCTGCATGTTTTTCTTTTAAAATTGCTATGCTTGGATGATTTGACAAAGCAAAAGTTATCAGGTCTGTGCTGTGCAATGGAAGGGAGCCCTTTGCATTTTAAAGAAGTTAGATAGGAAATGGCTCAGTGAAGCTTACATGTTCATTCCCCCAGGCAGTATTTTTCTAGCCTCTGTTCTAATGTAGCACTGGATTGATTGTTAATAGCACAATTTAATGAGATGTGCTTAAAACAAACTGCATGAGGATTTATTGTGACGAGTGTGCTATGTTAGGCTGTGAATTGTCTGCTGCAGTGTTTGCTCTTAAATAGAAACAATAATTTAATGTCAGTTTATTTATGGTTGGTTTCTCTTAATATACAATTTAGTAAACAGGATGTGAGCTTACTGCTTTGTGTCTTGACTTCTGTCCCTTGGGCTAGTGCCATTGTAATCAAGATAACAGATGTCCTGAGTTCTGCAAAGGCATTTGGATACACTTCGCTACGGAATTAAATGGAACGGGCTTGATTTGTTGCACAACAATTCCACAATAAGAACCTGTGACTCACTGCAGTAAATCCTGCTTTCTCACATCTCTGTGGTTAATCGATCAGCTAAAAGACTTTTAATGGACCACATTTGAACCTTTTCACTATCCCTGTTCTACTGAGGTGTCTGAATATCCCAAGGAGCACAAATACCTTTGTATGTAATGTGAAAATATAACTAGATTTTGTCCAAAGTAAGAGTTTATATGTTTCTTTGAACACACAGAAGAGTAAAGGAAAAAGGTACTTAGTGTGCTTAAAGGATGCCCTTGATGTATGAGTTTATGGTGAATTGTTAGTTAGTAGTAGTATCCACATACCCTGCACGCTGAGACTTTTGAACTTGGAGTGACTACGGAAATAGACAAACTGTATCTTTTTAATGGACCATTTAAATCTGGCCAGATTGGCTCGTTGTTGGGTGTCCAACTGATGTGATAACTGGTGCCCTCCGATCAGTTAGTGCTCACTGGTATGCTTGCCTGGAAAGAAATCAAGGCTAATTTAGCATGCTGTTTAGCTTTGTGTATACAGCAATGCATAGGTTGGATCATGTAATGGGCTATATGATATCTGACTGAGGAGTATGTTTACAAGCGTAGTGAGTCTAAAACTAATGTCCTGTCTCAGAGCTAATGTTAATGTTCCTTACATTTCTTACACTAGTTAAATTGATGTACTTAATAGAGCAGACAGCACATATAACTTGGTAGCTAGGTATGTTAGTTAGCTGGTCAAGTTAATATGAGTGGGAATGCAGGGAACTGTAAAACAATTACAATTTGAAATACTTGATACAAATGTATTCTGTGCATGTTGTATACTAGATTTTTGTCATGTTTTTTTTTTTCAGCAGACCTGAATATGTGATGTAGCTATTCAGAAATAGTTTCAACAGTTGTGTCTTGACTGGTTATGTTAACCAACGTTGTTTTTTTCCTAGCTATGCTAGTATCATTTTTTTTTTTTTTTTTTTTTTTTTTAAGGGAAGTACACTAAATTCCA
>JAQQZR010000023.1:13170752-13183291 GCA_030068235.1 Notoglanidium macrostoma | reverse complement strand
TATATATATGTGTGTGTGTGTATGTATATATATATATATATTTATATATATATATATATAGATGTATAGATTCATAAGTTTATATTCAGTAAAAAACTGACACTTATGGAAGATTCTTAAAGCTGGTGTATTTCTTTGTTTTGTTACTTGGCCTGATTTTAATGTACTTGTTAACATCAGTAGCATCAAAGTAATCCTCTTTCTACTCATAACATTACTGATGTATTTGCATGTCTCTGTGTGCACTAAAACAGTCTATTGTGTGGGCATGTAACAGTCGCCCATTGGGAAACTACATTCTTGTGAAAAGGGGATGTGGCTTTAGCAGAGTGATCCTGCACTGTTGGAAAGAAGAAGTGAGCAGATTATTGCAGACTTTTGCAATGATTTCAGTGAGAGCAGGGGACGGTTACTGAACTTTGATTTCATCATCAAAAACTTTTGTTGCTACCTCTTTTAAGAAATAATGTTTTGACATGCATATAGAAAAAAAAACTTCACAAAGATCACACAGTATGTTTGAGATGTAATGCAGTGTGTAGCATTCTTATTCTGAGATCAGGTTACTGTCTGTGTGTAGTTTCTCAGGTTGTGTGTGTGTGCACGTGCGTGCGTGCGCGTGCATGTGTGTGTGTATATGTGTGTGCATGGCCTGCAATCAACTGGGATCCATGGTGTATTCCATCTCATAGTGCTCCAGATCCACCATGAGAGGATAAAGTGCAATTCTTCTTCTTCTTCCATTTAATTCTAAGATTCTTGTTTAGCATGAGGAGACAGCTGAGCCTGAGTGTGTGTCTGTGTGTGCAGGGTGGCAGTGGACGGCCCCTTTGGTACGGCCAGTGAAGATGTGTTTCGCTACGAGGTGGTTATGCTGGTGGGTGCAGGCATTGGTGTAACTCCCTTTGCATCCATCCTTAAGTCTGTGTGGTACAAAACTGTACAGCAAAACACGAATGTGTTCACCAAAAAGGTGAGGCTTCCTCCGTTTTAATGAATTACAAAACAAAACCATGGCAGCTTGGCAGCACTGTCCCCTGCTTCTTGAAAATGCTTATAGATTTAAATAATAAAATAAGAATATGCTGTCATTGCTCATACTCTGGAAATGCAGAAAAAGACTATTGGATGTGAAGTATTTTTTTCTTTCTTCCAAGTAGATTGTTTAAGCAAGATCATATAACAGTTTTTCAATGATGTAACATAACTGATCTAAATCATAACGGAGGTGTCCCGTATTGCTGTTGTGGTTGGTACTTCTCAAAAAACACTTTGTGCCCAAGTCTCACCCTTGCTTCAGAAAATAATCTCAACTAGATACTATAGATTTGTACCTATGTAAACATAAAGGCTGCCTGGTGCTCATCTCAGGACTCTCATTCACTCTCATTCTGCTGATACTGAACATCAGTCAACATACTTAGTACTGTTTTGATTTTATGATTTTATAGTATACAATTTAGAAGTGCAATGATTTATAGACCACTATCCACATCTCAGCAGATGACAAGTTCCCCTTGGAGTTTGGTTCCACCTAAGGTTTCTTCCTCATTACATCTCAGGGAGTTTTTCCTCTTGGGGAGTTTTATTCTTAGGGAATTTTTCTTCAGGGAGTTTTGCCACTCACACAGCCTTGTTCGTTAGGGATCGAATCGTACATCCAGCTCTCTGTAAAACTGCACAATAAAAAATTTAATTATATTGAAAATTTATTAGGTAGATCTGGGAAAATACTAACTTTACACTTCAGTGTGACATCCCTGTCAATATGTAAATGTTAACTATACAAAGTAAATGTTTCTCTGTCCTTTTGACCCTGGCAGATCTACTTCTATTGGCTGTGTCCAGAGACAGAGGCGTTTGAATGGTTTGCAGACCTGCTACAGTCTCTGGAGCGGCAGATGAGCGACAAAAGCATGAGTGACTTCCTCAATTACAACATTTACCTCACACGCTGGAAGGAGACAGAGGTTAGATACACTTCCACAAAATTGGACCAAGAAAATACAAATAAAATGGATGATCTTTTTTATTGGACTTAGAATATGTGTGTTCATGCAACAGGTTTGGCCCAATATTTGTAGGCACACAGTAGGATTAAACGTTTCTATTTGGTAGCATTTTATACATTTAATAGGAACACATTTTTTACTTTAGATAAACAATAACAGTTTTCCAGGACTTGCAATATACTGCACTGGTTTAAAATTTTTAATAATCGTCTCTCCGAAGGCTGCTCACTTCAGAGTTCACCATGAAGCTGAAAATGACCCCATCACTGGCCTGAAGCAGAAAACTCTGTACGGAAAACCCAACTGGGACAATGAGTTTAACACTATCGCTACCAATCACCCAGGGTATGTGATGGACTACATTAGTCTCTGAATAATAACATTAGTATTAAAAGCTTTCCTGTAGGATTAAACAGGGCTTGGCCAATCAACACTGAACATTTCAGTGACATTCCATGCTCTGGACAGATTCTGTAGCAAAACTAATCAACATGTGACCAAAACTTACTGTAGTCTTTAAACTTAAACAATGGAAGCTTCTGTAGTAAATCCTCTGTTGCTGCTTGTTGCAGCATATCAGATACATTTGTGCATATTATTTATCTGAAGGTGCCTTGTCAAGAAAATAAAGACTTTTTTAAATAAGTTTTTTAAATTTCATTCAACCTCTCTGGCTTGGTTAGTGACAGCATAATAAATCAATCAATTAAATAGATGATTAGAAGGTGAACTAGTCACTTATCTGGATCTGTAACCAGTTTCCTATAGCCTAATTTTTGTTGAATACTCCTGCAATGGAGTATTATGTAGTCAATGCAACACGAATTGTGCGCAAATCCTAAGAAACTAGATATCTGTCTGTATTTACATATAGCACTGATTTCTCTCTTTCTCTCCTTCCTGCAGGCGTAAAGTCGGGGTGTTTCTCTGTGGGCCGACTCCTCTGGCAAAAGCCTTAGAAAAACAGTGCCTCAGCCAGTCGCAGGCTGGAGCTGAATTCATTTTCAACAAGGAAAACTTCTAATCTTGGAGATGGATAGACGGGCAAACAACATAAATAATCTAAGCTCTGCTCAACTAATTTTGTAGTGCATGTGTGATTACCATGTGTGATGACGTGGCATAATGCTAACAATCAACTACTGTTATTGTGGTGTGACGCAGATTACTACTATCGCTCCGAAATTGATCATTTTCCTATAATAGCATGTCCTGAAGTGCTTTATTCCTTAAACCACGGCAATTTAATAACACAAGTAATTGTTTATTTATTAAAGAATGACACGTCATACATTTTTATCCTTTAATAGTGACGTTTACTGTTGTGGAATAATTTAGTTCCTGTTGTCTCTTACTTTATAACAGCTGTTCATTCACCACCCTCTTATCTCTCTCTTGGATGACTGGCCAGAAAGGCAGATATTTGTGTAACCAGAAACTGTGAAGATTAACAATTTTTTGATGTTTTAATCTATTTAGGTCAGCATCTGATATACAAGTCCCTGTGTAAGTTGTTACAATAGAAATGATAATGTGCTTAGAACAATAATGTTAATATTAGAGCTGGTGGTATAGAAGATGAATTGACACAGTGTTACAATTAATGTTTATTGAGTCCCAGCATCTGTCACTAGACTTCCAATTAATGCGAGTTTTGAGTAACTTAGTTTCTGCAGTGTAAGAATTGTGCTGAAATAATTGCCTGTGGTAGTCACACATGCTACAGATGAACTGGAAAAAACAAACATCCAGGATTCCATCTCATATCGACAGCATATGAAGTTGTGTTAATCTTGAAGCTTGTGCTACAGTGAGAGAGATGAAAAGCTGGACCACTGATATAAATGGCTCAAGGATCATTTTTTGCACTCATTTATGTTGACTATCAAATAATAGTTGCTCATCACACCTTTGCATTTTCACTCTGCTTTAGTACTTAGTAGGATATCTTTCTCTCTTTTTTTTTGCCTTACATTACATACACTATACACAATCAGTATGTATAGAAAGTAACAAGACATTCTGCTAGAAAATGTGCAACGAAGCGCAAAAAAAACCAACACACACTTCAGGACCATTTCTACACATAAATGTCTGGAAGCTAACGGCCACCACTTTGAGCACCTCTTGTAACTGTAGAGGCCAAAAGGTGGCTTGTATTAATCTTGTGATGTCTGAATAAATTTGGTTTTAAAATATTTATACAAATTTTTCTTTTCCTTAAGTGTGTACATATTTTGTTTGGCTGACACTGTATATATCTATACATTCTTGTCTTTAGGTAAAACCAAACAGAGACATTACACAATGTCATAATATTCAGAAGTCTTCATTCCATATATAATTGTTCTTCTCTTTTGTTTAACATTGTGAAATCAAAGGATTTTTTTAAATAGAGGACATTTTATTTCCTCTTTCCTCTTGAGTTGTGGCAGTCAGGAAGCAACTGTGCTGTAAAGAGAAATGAACTTAATGTGGACAAATCTCAATAAAGTCTTTCAACTTTGCTTCCTTTTAAACAATGTGGTTAGACCGAAAAACACAAGTGAAAGACTTGTGTTTAGTCTGAAGCCATTCATAAATGAATATAGAGAAAATACTCGTTATTTGGTTGGTTTTTTACAGCTGCATACTAAATTGCATATTGTAAACTAGAGTAAATTGAGATTTTTGTGCACATTGTGAACTGTTAACTACGTAACTATTAATGCTTTCCTGATATAATAGAAATATCAATTAGTTTTGTTTCTGAAAACAAATTTAATGTAACACCAGATTTAAATGTAGCACTTTCTACAAACCTTGAGAAAGGACAAGTAAAGAAGAGGAAGTAAAGAAGCATCATGTTCTCAGGTCTACAACACTGCATTTAATTCAACCTGAACGAATACTTTTGCTAACTACTACACAATGCATTTACAGACTTCCTACACAAAAAAAGCTAGGAGTTCAAAATAATGAGTGGCAAACACAAACAGTCATGTTAAAGTATTAAAAGTACTGTGGGCAGGTGAACTCGGTTAGCCGATCCTAAGCCCAACACCAAAGGGCTTTAATAACACTCTGCTTCATTGGGCTGAAATAAGTTCATAGTGCCACCTGGTGTCTGTGCATGTGTGTGTTGGTCTTATGGCATGGTGCACCATGGTCCTGATTCACAAGGCGACAGCAAACACGCTAACCACACAATACATGGTGCGATTCTCCCATCTGACTGTGCAGCTACCTACAGAGAAAGAAAAAGAAGAGAGACAAGATTACAAACGTGCCCAGTTCACTCTGCTGTCACCACAGAATACACTGCACAAATGTCGATGCGTCATCGGTGATTAGGTGACGCTGCTTGTATAGATTTCTGCGTTTGCCAATTAGACTACAATAAAAATCAATCTTGTTTTTTTCTCGGCAAAAGTTTACACTAAACCATTTAAACCTATGCAGGGTGTCAAGTAAGGATGCTGACAGGAAAATAAGCCTACAACACAGACGATGTTAAAATGATCAGCGTGTGATGCTTTCCGAGTCAAAGCGCTTAAGTTCCTGTAACAGAATAATCCTACACCACCACAGCACTTTCTCAACATATAAAATTATTAATTGATTAAAGAACAGCAAGTTGTTGGCATTATGCATTTATAGTTATATTTAATGTTGGGGAACATCCACAAAACAAGTTAGTTTGTAAATTACTTGTTACAGCAGGAATAAACAATTATTCCATTATTAGTGTGTCTGTTTTTTTCTCTGGATGTTATACAACAATAAAACAAAGCAAGGAATCGGAAACCAGAATGTCCTCCATCCCACTGCGGAAAACTCCCATAACTTACATGACTACATATTTTCTTTGTTAAATAAAGATCAAGGTCATATCCACACAAGCCCCTGTGCATGAGGTGTTGCTATAGAAACAACAACATATTAGAACCAGTGTATTAACATAAAGCTGTGATTTATCTTGCATCCACTTCTGTCAGAGCTGATGTTACACAAAATTAATCAACACCTCCTGGAGACTCTGGTATAAACACTATTACACCAAAGGGCTATTCTAAATGATCTTTAGTGATGAATAGGTGGACGTTTTGTTCCTGGGATTGTTTTGTTATGCTTTATATAGAAAAATATTGTTGCTTTATGCGGAGTAAAAAAGGCAAGAGTCCAATATAGGTCAAGTTTAAGTCTAAACATTATGTTGCTATAACCTGATTTAAAAAAAAGTATGTAACACTGTAATTAATAAAAAGAAAAGGTTAATGCAGGAAACTGTGTGTGGTATAAAAGTAATCGAACACTGTGCTGTTACAGGAAAATACTTCAGATTGATAACGGCCTGATGTCTTGCTGCTGTTGATTATTTTTTCTTCCTGTCTGATGCTAATCCTTGTATTTTAAATTGTATAAAGTGGTAGAATTTGTAATGGAGTCTGTATTTTAATACGCTGCACTCAGTAAGCTATTCCATCTAGCCAGCACAATGAGTTTAAAGTAAGGGCTTTGCGGTGAAAGAATATGGAAAATCCACAGTATAATAACCATATGGCACAAGATCACGGTAATTATCTCTTTACAGACTTACAGATGACTAAAGGTTTATTTATTTATTTTTTTATTAACCAACTTAACATCATTAGTTGGTTTGTCTGAATGTGTAAAATAAGAAATGCAAAAGGTGTATTATATAAAGTGGAGTAAACACATTACTGATAAGCATATGCATGTCGATTAAATGCAGAGGAAACATTTCACTGCATGTTGTACCATGTATGATTGTGTATGTGACAAATAAAATTTGAATTTAAATTGAATTTAATTATTTAATTTATTTTTTCGAGCCGGACTCAGTTTGTATGCAAACGCCAAACAAAAACCGCTGTGTCTAGCCTCCATTAATGTCCTACTAGAGCTCCTTAAGCAAACACAATGGCAGAAATACTCAGCACGGACACTACAACTTTCCCCAGATTGTGTGCACTGAAGGTTAAACACATATCTAATGTACCCAATCACTTACCGTCGGTGGTGGTGTCCCAATAACAGGAATTGGCCGTATGGAGTCCTGCGCCGCTCTTCTGCATTATAGCGCAGTTAACTAAAGGACACACACATATACACACAGCTTAGAATAAATCAGGAGATTTTCATACAAAATGTTTAATTCTTATGCAAATGATGACACCATTACCTATGTACTTAAAAGCTTTGCCTTGTTTAACCAGCTGAGTCAGAGAGTGCTCTACAATGCTCGCAGTCCACTGGTTTACTTTATTTTGGCTGTAATCCACACCTCCGATTACACCCTCGATGCACTGTCCAACACACACACACACACACACACACACACACACACACGTGTAAATGAAGCATGCTTTTAATAAGTAAGTGTTAATTTTTCAGGGGGTTAGACCTGGAATATGATACGTAATGAAGCCAATCATTCAGAGTAGGCACTATACAGCCAAAAAAATCAGTTCCACCAACTCATAACAGGTACACATTAAATACAGCTTTCTGTTCTGGTTAATGTCATTTTCATTGTGTTGCTGATGAGAGTTACCTCTTTAACTGCATTGCTTGCATCATCAGGACTGAATCCAACCTAAGTGAAAGAAGAAAAAACAGGAAGAACATGAAATCACTTCTGCTCATTTCCATCACAGCTCAATAAAATGCCGCACTGTTCCTGTACTAATGTCTCTGAATCGTTACTCACAGCTTCCAAACATTTAGGCCCCATAATATGTACTTGGTTCCGAGCTCACTATTAGAGCTGCCTGAATATGTTTAAAAATAAAATAAACTATTTCCCTAGTCACAATATTTTGAACTAGTTAGGGAGTTTGCTAACTTTCTAATTCATGTCTAAACATAGACTGGAGAAATTGAAAGCACACCAGGTGATGCAGTAGATTAGTGTTCAAATAAAGCAGCCTGACACAGGGGTCCTCCAACTTTTTACAAACAGGGAAACTTCCCAAGTAAAAGAATATTGCTGTGATCACAGTCACATTTAATATTAGAAACGTTAAGCAAAAAGTGTCACATTATCGAGGCCACTTTCCACTCATCCAGATGTAGATTTGCGACAGTGTATCATATTAACACTTCCGGGATTCATTGAAATTACAGTTAGATCAATACAACCAGGGATGGATCCACTTTGAGAAGCTGGTAAAATGTGCATTTGAGTGTTTTTCCTGCTTTGCTTTACTCAAGCACCAGGTTTACAAATATTTAACACACAAAATGCACTAAAAGGAATAGGGAGTAGGGACTAGGGGGCTAATTCGGACACAGGTTTGTTGCTAGTCACCCACCGCTACCTTTACATAAACAAACATTCCCCTTAGAAACGTCATTCAGCCACACCCGGACGTCCCCATTATATATTAACGCAACGGAGTTTTTCCACAATAAACTGTTTGGCAAATTTAAATATTAGAATATAAATGCACTTTAACTCCTTAAACATACATCGACATGTTATTTGATTAATTATATGATTTAACTGTCCGACGTCATCTGTTTTAAGGCACCGGTCTCTGTGTGTGAAACGTATATGGTTTTCTACCTGTTAGCCAACACGTTTTCGCAAGTTTACCTCATCTCCTGAATTGAACTCTTCCATTATTTCCCTGTAAAAATGAGAAAATTTGAAAATGTGAAGTGTGGAGACAACAGAAACAGCAGAAACGGTTGTCACTGCCCGATTCAAGTAGCGAGTCGCACAGCGCATGCGTGAAATGGCGCGCATGCGCAGAGTTCCGTCACTTTTACAGTACGGTTCACCTTGTTTTGGTCCAGCACCATCTAGCGACAGTCATCCATAAATACACTTCTACGCTGTTGAATTCTCTACTCTGAGCGCTGATAGAGTTAAAAGAAATCAAACGAGTTGTGGTGTAATTTCTTATAACTGCACGGGAGCATGAACATAGAAGTTTTAAAAATTAAAACTTCTAAGGCTGAACTGGGAAGCAGGAAAGCACCAAGTCAGGACCAAATCTTAAGCTGCATAGAATGCTTTCTTCTTCTGGCTAAGGCGACATACATCCCAGGGGTATTCAAATAAAATTAGTGGTGTTTCAGCAACATACTCAACTAACCAGTAGCATAAGGAACTAACATGACTGAATAGCAACTACAGTTTTTTCCTTTAAAAATAAAAAAAATAATAATAATAATTCTCCTCACCTCCCTTACTTGGGGGGTGGTATGTGTATATCCATGTATATGTCTTCCTCAACCTCAGGTGCTCTGGGAGTTTGAGGGTTCTGCGCAGTATCTTAGCTGCGCCTAGAACTGCACATTTCTGGACAGAGACCTCAGTTGTAGTCCTGGAATTTCTTGCCTTCTTAATGCATTTGAGACATACAGTAAATAGTAAATGGTAAATGATAAAAATACAGTATTTTTTATAACAGACCTATTGAACAACTGTAGTAATCCATATTATATCAACTGCTCAACTAAGTAAAGAGAAACAACAGTCCATCATTACTTTAAGACATGCAGCGTCTTTTAAGCAATAAAAATAAAGTAAAAAACATTGAATTAGAAATTGTGTCCAAACGTTTTACTGGTAGTGTATATATATATATATATATATATATATATTTATAATTTAGCTAGAAATTTAGCTAGAAAGGTAGCTAGCTTGATTAAACTAACCTATTAGATGTTTCAAGCATTGTTAATAGAAATGGTTAACAGTTTGCATTAGTGCCCAGAAAAGTTCAAATGAGAAGATGTATGACGGGGGTGAAGTTATGGCTACTGCCGGTCTGTTCTGGACAAGGCTCTCAATCACTTCATTCCAAATTGTAGCCACTCCTTCTTATGCGATAGTAAAAATGTTTTTAAAAAATAATTTCTGGGGGGAAAAAAGTACATATCAGTTTAGTAACATGGAAAAGAGACTATTTTGTCAGTGAAACTCATGAGGATGGGCTGTGCTATAAATTGTACTGCAGCCAGCCAGCAGGGGCACTAAACCTGTGGTGGCTTCACTTTTTAAAGATGATACACTGTTCATGTTTACTACAGTCAATGGGGCAAACTATAACAAGCCCAGCACTGTAGATTCACACAGGCAATGAGAAACAGTTGTGCCAGGTGACTACACAGATTAACATGCTCCTTAGTTTTAATCTTTATTACATGGGCTAATATGTTTCAGCCTGTTTCGGTGACGTTTCTATTAATGTCATCAGTAGGCATGGTCATGGACTCTGTAATGAAAAAGAACGAAGTGGATTATTGTTTATTGTGTTGTACTTATTTTGCTAAAAAGGAGAAACTAAAAGTTGATAGACTGCACACACCACCTATTTAACATTCAAATTACACAAAAGACAAAACCAAATGTTTAGTGCTCTATGGTTTGAATGAAATGGTTACAGCTTTTTTTTTTATTTACTTTGTAGCCATCACTGGTACGTTTACAGAAGAAACAATTTCAGAAAAACATTTATATCCTAATCATGCTACTGACTGTCATGCAATTAAGAATGTCGATATATAAAAGGAAGGCAGAATCAGGTGGTGTAGAAGTTAGTTCTGTTCTTCTTTTAATGATATGCAACATTTTATTAGAACCAGCACTCAGTAATCAAACTGGTATCAAGTTGCAATGTGTCGTATATTCTCCAGCAGATCACATGCTTCCTGTGAAAACATGCCCTTCTGCTTTTCTAACATGGTATCAGGGAGGGTGCAAGGAATTTCTGGCAAAGATCTACATCTGTTTTCCTATTGCACTTAGTGTTTGACTATTATAAACCTCTCATGTAACCTTTAAACTGACCAAAAGGTCTGTTTTGTGTACTGTCTAGGAATTCTTATAAGGAATTAAAGCAATTTTACATAGTCCCTCTATGTTACAGGTTCAAAAGTAATTGGATAATTGACTGATAAGCAGTTTCATGGCTAGGTGTGGCCTGGTTCATCATTATTTCATGAAAAATTAAATAATTAATAGGTCTAGAGTTGATTCTAAGTGTTAGTTAGCTAGTTAGAGACCAAAGCAGTTATCATTTTCCCATCCAGTACCCACATTGTTTAAATAGCAAATGCACTTGCACCCATCTGAGTGCCTATAGGCATGTTGGTCTTAAAACGAGGTGTGTCAGCTGCATTGCTGTCTTGAGGCAGCAGAATGTGATTGTGCAATTGACCAACAAACCTGGTCTGAAATCAATGGTGCAGTATTTTACTGTTATTTTAAGAGTGCAGTCCAATATAATATAGCAGTCCAACAAGGTACAAGTGCACGTGGCTTTTAAAGGAAATGGGAGATGACACTCATTGGTTGACTGCATGTTACACCTAAAACACACTCATTATTAATTAAGAAAATAAGTACAACCCTTTTGAATCATGCACCTGGTGCTGTTACCATTTTTATGCCTTTAAAACTAAGAATGGCTGTAATTCCTAAACAGTTAATACTATTTTTGCTAAACCCCTTGAACTAAAGATGAAAATCTACAATTACATATTGATGGCTTCATTTCAAATCAATTGTGGTGTTGTACAAAGGCAAAATTAGGAAAATTGCATGGCTATCCAAATACTTATGGACTTATCTGTAAACTATGTGTATGTACGTAAACAATGCCACACTTGCTCCTGCTGGTTCTGCATAGCAGGCCTCATATGGCTATAAAATTGTAGGTTATTTACTCAAAAACCAAACCTGTCCATGATTTTTATCTCGTCAGGTTAGGTTATTGCAAAACACTCCTCACTGTGATCGCTGGTGCATCCATCCATCCATCCATCCATCATCTATACTGTTTTGTTATTCATTACCACATTACAGCCTTGTACTTCTGGTGGTTATTAATGTCCATTTCTTTCTTTAGACCTCGACTAAACAACACTTTGACCGTGTTCTACTATAATCTATAAGATTTATAATAACTCATATAAACATGTACATTTTCGACACTGAGGTGCTGGAATAGGTTGAGGTACAGTATATTAGGTAGTAGATCCCCAAGAGGAAGGTAAGACTTTGCTATTAAGAATTAATGTTGGTGTGATCAGTAATTAATCAGTAATAAAAGAGACATAGCTAGTAGTTCTGCAGCAATCTTGTAAGACTCGGTAACCACTGCATAGTTACAAGAGGACTTGTACTAACATGCTTACTGAGTAAATAACTAGCACTTCTTATTAGTTAATAGGAATTTACTCATTCGATGCTGCTTAGTTCCTGCACTGTTCCTGCATAGTTACCTACAAGTACTTTAAACAGTACTGTGATGTGTCCATTGATATTTACCAACTTTTTCGATGAGAAGATTCAACAAATCTGCCAGACATTTACTCCCACCCCAACTCCTTCATGTAACACTGAGGATTCCCCTTCCACCTCACTGGCACAGTTTTCCAATCTAGCTACAGATGAGATCCTACAAGCCATCTCCTCAAGTAATCCTACCACCTCAAGTCAAGTCAAGTCAAGTGTCTTTTATTGTCATTTCAATGTATACATGTGGTACAGTGTACAGTTAAAACGAG
>JAQQZR010000023.1:13159845-13170652 GCA_030068235.1 Notoglanidium macrostoma | reverse complement strand
TCGTTTTCAACCTTCCCAAGTTCTCCCACACCACCCCATTGCTACGCTCCCTTCACTGGCTTCCCATAGCTGCCCGCTTCAGATTCAAAACACTGATGCTTGCCTACAAAGCCAAAAATGGACCTGCACCCTCCTTCCTCAAAGCTCTTCACACCCAGCACTGAACCGCGCTCCTTCCGATCCTCCAGCATTACTCGACGGTTCCTCCATGTCTCAAGGTGCAAGGAAGACATGCATCTAAACTCTTCTCTGTTTTGGCACCGAGGTGGTGGAATGAACTTCCCCTTGATGTCCGGACAGATGAGTCACAAGCAAACAAGCAAAAAAAAACCTTTCTGTATTACTTGCCAACAGTTTTTAGTGTGATGGTATTCTTGGCCCAGGTCCTAGTGAGCCAGTATCTGAATATATTTAATGATAGAGACTTCAAAGCACTTATGTAAGTCGCTCTGGATAAGGGCATCTGCCAAATGCTGTACATGTAAATGTGTCCAGGAATTCTTAATGCACTTTGATTGACTAAATAAACAGTTTATGGAGTTTTGATTGATTAAATAAAGAGATTACCTGGGAACTTGAAAAAAAAATCATCAACTAAAACACAATGAGCTTTGTGGCAGTAGTCTGAGGTGTGATTTCAGCTGGAAACAGAGCTCCAAAGATGGCTAATAAGCCAGACTCCTACTGCCTCTTTTTTGGGCATCATAGATCGCAGAAGCACAGGGCTGGTGTCATTTGAATGTCACCAAAGGGCTGTGCGGCCAGTTTTTCATACATTATTTGGTTCCGCTACAGTGGTTTTCCAGAGTCAGGTTTAATCCGCTGAAATACTTTGCTAGGTCTGCATGTTAAATGTGATTCACCAGTTGACATGCCCATTGCTGCCTTATATATCCCATAATCCAGTCAACCAGTCTGTAAAAATGGCAACAGAAAATGCCAGTGTGACAGGAGGCAGTTCCATCAAGGTGTCTGTTACATGTAAAAGTGTCCATGACTGAAAGTATAATGAAGCATTGGTTGTTAAAAGTTACATTTTAAAATAAATAAGACAGTATAAATGTTAAAAGGAAAAAAATCTTGAAATTGTCAGAGCTTATATTATAAGAATGTTGGCTAAGGCTGATTTCACTGAATTCTAATATTTATTACACATTTCATACAAGATGTGAAAGATGAAGAAAACAAATCCAAAGACAGAAATCTTATCCCAAAATCAGTCAAAAGTGCAAAGGTGCGGTAATATTTTTAAATGACAAATAAATAGTTGTTGTAGTAGTTTTTAAAATACATTTTATGATATATTTCCCAGACAACTAAGCCACTATCAAGCACAAAATATCATAAAATGCAATCACACAACAAAAATAACACAATTAATACAATAAAACTGTAATGAAATCCCAAAATGAATACGGATGTCAAAATAGTGATTGGAAAATCTGTCCCAGAGCTGAGTTAAATGTTAATGTTTGTGTACAGCTCGCTTTACAAGGCACATTATGGCTGCTGTTTTTAATCCAGCTCAGTCCAGATCTGAGCAAACATTTCCAGGTTTTGTGTTTTCCTTGTTCAAATACTAAGCTAGTGAAAAATCCTTAAGAAGCAGGACAAGAAGCTGGTGGTTTTGAATGGAGTCAGAGCAGACTGCAGGTGGCAGAGCGTGATCGGAGAGGCTGAGAGTCAGAGGCTTCGGCCCTGCTGCTCTGCTCTACCTCCCCACAGTCTGAGATCGAGGCTTTCTCAGCAGGGCTGCTCTCCTCCAATGGAGCTTCTGATTTCTCCTTTTTGGTGGAAGACCTCCGCTTGAAAAGAGAGATCTGAAGCCATAAAATAGCATCAAACAAAAGCAACACTTTAATGCAAAGTCTAGTGTCTAGTGATTCTACAACATTTTTTCCACATTTTCCTCCCCAATTTAGTTACCTGCCAATTCCCACCCACCACCTATCTCTCCCCATCATACAACAGCTAACTAAAGAGGGTGAAGGTTAAGCTGACAGACACCAACGACTCGACAGTGTCAGTGTGATTGACCACATTCAGAGTGCATGACCAGTTTTACTCCATAAGCTCCTGTCCATGGATGGCTGTGGCATCAAAAGGATTTTAACTCAAAGTGCCACTAGGGATCATGAAACTATTACTCATCATCATCATCATCATCATCATACACCTGCTATTTTATACTTTATATTTTGTCAAAATACTTTATATTTTGTCTATACAGCAGTGGTACAACTCTGGAATTTTAACCTGATTCCAATACCTTGCTGTTTGATCCAAATAATCGCTTTGGTCTCTCCTGCTTGGCTTCATTTTGGTTTAGCGTCTCCTCAATAAGTGGACTTGAAGTGTCTTTATCCTCAGAATCTATAAAAATTCAAATTACATATCACCTTTAAATAAATAAAGCAAATATAGCATAATAGAAAGCTTAGAGACATTCAAAAAACTTTAATTAACACACTGCTTTTAGCAGATAAAACCCCAGACAGGCTTGATAAGACGTCAAGATTTCAGAGAAGCAGGGCGGTTCAGACAAAAGTCTTCTATCAGATTTGTAAGAAAATCACTTCGAAAACAGTAGTAGGTGAAGCCAGTGTATATTTATTCATTTCACGTAATCCTGGTCATAGTCACTGTGGATCTGGAGGAGGTAATATCTCTTGGATGGAACACTAGTCTATTGCACACATTCCTTCACACCTGGGGGCAATTTAAAGTACCCAATCCACCTACTGGAGAACCCGGAGATCATGCACATGCACATGGGAAGAACAGAAACAGTAACCTACAATATAAATTGACGCAAAAAGAATATAAGAAATAAAACATATGAAACTGTAATTCTGACACTTACCTTTGACTTGTCCATCAGGTACAGTTGCTTCTTCTATATTATTCTTTACCTACAACAAACAGATCCAATAATTATGATTTAGTAACAAGTAATAACTACTTTAACATCCAACCATCCATCTATTCATCCATCCATCATCTATACCACTTATCTGCTAAGGGTTGCAAGGAAGTTGGAGCCAATCCCAACTGACTTTGGGTGAGTACTTTAACATGCCAAGTTCATTGTGCAATATTACATGAATAAACTATTTACAAGTGATCATGAGTGTAGTGACTCAAACCCATCAGTGCCTGTAGTTCCTGAATAGTGGAGTCATTTAAACTGGAATTAGCCGCCACAATTTTTATGCTTATTACAAATCAAGGCTAACGTTTAGAATTTCAAAGGTGTGTATGTGCTGTCATATTTCCAGAAGAAAGTCCAAAACCAAAGGGACAAATCCAAAGCTTTTTTATAGAAGCTATGTTATATTATATATAAGGGGTCAGATAACCTGAGGTGTTGGCTGGATTGCACTGATCTCTTGCTGGTTTGTTTTTTCCATTGGCTCCTTATTTTCTGCTTTTTCACATTGCTCCTTCATTTCATCATTCTCCTCTTCCAAATCATTTTCTTCATCATCCTCTTCATCTTCTGTCTGCTCTTCTTCTCCACTTGTTTCATCATCACTGAACTCTATGGCCTTGTGGACCGAAAAGGAAGATGATAAGGGTACTGTGGTATGAAGCATTGCAATAAATTCATATTTTATTGAAAAGTAGTGGCAGGGGTTAGAGGTAGGAGGTAAGGGACATTTTGAAATGTGTTATAATGTAGTGGGAAGTTACAGAACGCATGAAATATGAGAGAGCGCTCACCTTTTCTCTGTCTCACATACACCACTGAGAAACAAAACCCACACAAGGTGACAGAGACTGAGGATCTACGCTTGCTCATATGCTAAGGGTAGAAAATTCTCACCTCAAGTTGCAATCCACTCATTCCACTTCCTAATTACTGCTCTGCATTTCTGAACATTCAGTTTTATAACATTGTGGAAAACATACATATCACCCACATTCTCATTGCATTTATTCATTATTTACTTATACAGCAACATCCACTGTTTAAAATATTGCGTAGTGTTAAGATGATACACATCCCTCCATTATACATATATTAGATTCTCAGCAAATAAACAAATGATAAATGAGAGGTATGCAAGAAAGTGTGGAAAAAAAGACTAGCACAGATGAACCAAAGAGGGAGATTCAAAATATGTCGAAAAAATATAATATATTTTTATTATAATTATTTTTTTTATTTTTTATAATTTATTTATTAATATTTTTAATATAATTAAAAAAATTAAAATATGGAATTTAATAAAAAAAATGAATAAATAAATTGTTAGACTCAGAGTAAACACTCATACAAGCTTTTGAATGAGATGGCTGAGAAAAATGAAACATATGTAAATAAATAATGCATATTCATCATACTGAGAGAGCGAAACCAAATAAGATTGAGGCAGAGGATTTATTTTAAGTTGAGGTATTGAGGGAGAACATCATCCCAGAACTGTCGAGGCTCCTGAGACTCAGGGTTCGACCGACGTTTTCTAGCTGAACCCTTTTTACTCTTTAAGGCCTCTTGCTTTAATTTAGATTGCTTTGATACAAAAGATGGCTCTTCATTTCCTTTTCGTTTCTTCTTAGGTCCTTCTTCTACTTCTTCTCCAGCTTCCTCTTCATTTTCTTCATCATCTTTATCCTGTTGGATATCCTCTTCTTCTTCATCCTCGCCCTCTCCTGCTTGCTCACTTCCTTCCTCCTCTTCTTTTTCATCTTTACTGTCTTCTGCTGCCTTCCCTGCCTCACTCTCTTTATCTTCATTCTCCTGCTCTGATTCTTCTACTACCTCTGCTTCATTAGCACCTTCTTCTTCTTCTTCTTCTTCTTCTCGAATTTCTTCCTCTCGACCACCACTCTCCTTTTCCTCTCTCTCATTATCTTCCTCTTCATTTTCTGTTTCTCTTTCCATTCTCTCTTCTTCTTCCTCACTTTCTTCTCTTCTTGGTTCACTCTCCTCCTCTTCTTCCTCACTCTCCTCCTTTCCTCCTTCACTCTCCAACTCTTCTTCCTCACTCTCCTCCTCTTCTTCCTCACTCTCCTCCTTTCCTCCTTCACTCTCCAACTCTTCTTCCTCACTCTCCTCCTCTTCTTCCTCACTCTCCAACTCTTCTTCCTCATTCTCCTCCACTTCTTCCTCACTCTCCTCCACTTCTTCCTCACTCTTTTCCTTTCTTACTTCACTCTCTTCATCTTCTTCTTCACTCTCTTCCTTTCCTGCTTCAAACCCTTCCTCTTCTTCCTCACTTTCTTCCTGCCCTGCTTCATTCTCTTCCTCTTCTTCCTCAATCTCCTCCTTTTCTGCTTCACTCTCTTCCTCACTCTTGTCCTCTTCATCTTCAGTCTCTTCCTCCCCTGCTTCACTCACCTCCTCTTCTTCCTCACTCACCTGCTCTTCCTCACTCTCCTTCTCTCTTTCTTTACTTTCCTGCTCTTCTGTCCCGCTCTCTTGTTCTTCTTTCTTGATTCCAACCTCTGCCGTGTCTTCCTCTGCCTCACTTTCCTCTTCATCCTCAGTCTCATTTTTGTCTTTCCATACAGAGCTCTTCTTCTCTTCAGAAGTATTATTTTCTTCTCCTTCTGCTTCTTCCTCTTCACTCTTGTCCCCCTCACCATGATCCTCCTTAGTTTCACTAACACTTTCGGATTTAGAACTTCTAGTCTCTTCCTCACCTTCCTCCTCTTCTTCCCCACTGCACTGGTTCTCTATTTGTCCATCTGATTCTTTCCTGTACTCTTCATCGTAGCTCATTCTGCTATCCTCCTCCTCTTCTTGCACCACTTTCTGAGTCTCACTTACTTCTTCATCCTCTCTTTCCTCCATAACATGACTGCTCCCTTCTTCCTCTGTCTCTGTCTCACTCTCCTTTCCTTGCTCTGACTCAGTCTTACTTTTCTCCTCTTTCTCCACTCCTTCACTGTCCTTGTATTCACTTGACACTCTCCAAGTCATATCACCTTGCTTTTCTCCATCATCATTTGTTACCTGATAAATACTTTTACTTTCTTCTTTAGCATATTCCATGCTGTTGCTCTTCTCCCTTCCTTTTGCCAATCTCTCACTGTCTGTCATCCCTCTACTCTCACCCTCCTCTTCATCCTCCTCTAATAACTGAGCAATCTCATCCCTCCCACGCTCTACTCCTTTATCTTCAGTTTTCTCCTCAGACTGATACTGTGACATGTTTCTCTCAGTTCCCTCATCTGAATCCGCAGTTACAGGCATTACATTAATGGTAACTGCTGTCCTTTTGCTTACATTCTTCTTGGGATCCTCACTGATAGAGGCAGCATTTGAAAGAGTCTGTTCATCCAGTGTGTTTGGACTCTGCCCATTAGTTTGTGAGGAGTTGATAGATGCTGCTCGGGACAGGAAGTGGCTAGAGGCTACCTCTTTCAGAAGACGAACAGTACTCTCAATTGGCAGGTCCTCTGATGTCACCCCCATTAAGGAGCTAGGCTCTGATTGTGACTTTATGCTGTCTATTGAACTGGCTGCTGCTTCCATCACAAGCCCCTTAGTTTTCTTTTGTATATCCATGTTGCATGCATATTTTTTTGGCTGGGTCTTCTTTGGTATAGCCTGTGCTTCATTATACTGTTCACTAATAGTGCTCCCATCCCATGAATTTACATCATGCTCATTGGTATTGTCCAGTAACTTGCTTTGCACAACTATTGGCTTGCTTTTCTCTTTCACTTCCTTGATTTTAGACTCTGCAGGTACGTGTTTGACCTGTGTGATTCGAGCCAAAACCTCTCTAGGCAACTCCTGCCTCCTTTCCTCAGTGGCCTGTAGCTGTCTTTTGCCCATTGACGTTGTTTTGGACCCTGCTTTGTCTAAATCCTCTTGTCTAAAACATCTAGCCTTTTCTTCTGATTTATAAACTTCTTTCTCAATCTCTGTCTTAGCAGCTTTTATGTTAACTGAATGTGCTTTTATCTCATACTTGCTTAAGTCCTCTTGACATGGCTGGGCATTAGTTTTAATCTTAATAAGTTGGCTTTTCAAGTCAGGCTTAGTCTTAGACGTTGGCTGGCTCTCTGTTTCAGCTCTACGTTTCCTCACTGTATGCATTTTAAGCTTATTTTCCTTTGCATTGCCTTGATCACTGTCCCAGCTCTGGGAACTCTGGTATGGAATGCTGTGAAGTTGACGTTCCCCAAATTGTGATATGACACTGTTACTTCTTAGTAACTCTGTAGACAGGGCCTTGCTTGAACTAAGCCCCGCCCACCCATTATCAGAAGCAGGGTCTTGTATAAGCTGCTCCACCATCTTACTGCTCTTTTCCCCAGCTTTAATCTTCTTCTATCCAAGCCCCCGTGAGCAGGAGGGAAAATGAAAGAGTGAAAACTGAGTGAAAATGCAGTGCAAGAAAGATTAGTGCAGAATAAACACAAAGATGAAAAACATATAAGCAATAAAAAAGCTAAATAAGTGCTATAGTGTGAGTTACATAGAAAGCCATGCTAATGGGAAGTGCATGTGAGCATTATAAATAGCAATGTTTGTTAGATGCTTTAATAGATGGATAGATAGATAGATAGATAGATAGACAGACAGATGGACAGACAGACAGATAGATAACCTTAACTATAGCTTAATTATATTTAATCCCAACAAAAAAATCTAATTTTCTAGCTAATTTGAACAATGTCACATGTCACATCCCATAAAAATAATGGGTATTGGCTTCTCCATGGCAACAATAACAGCAAAATTGGAAAGGAGTGTAGAAAGTGGACTTATTTTTTTATTTTTACACAAGTGAAAAATATTTTGTCCAAATGCTCACTGTTGGGGTCGAGCATTCAGTGTTCTGCTGTTCTTTTGTTGTATACCCCTCATAGACTGTGCCACTTTTGGAGAACATCATGAAGGATGACTAATCTGATTATACCACTTTTGTCCATCTCTGTAGACCAGTGTCTGTGGTCTTTACACCACTGAACTCAAATGTGCATGGGTCTTTGTAATGAAGCATTTTTGCACTGTAACACTAATACAATGTACTTCTCTATGTAGAAGATGATGGCCTGCTTAACTGTATTATTCAGAACATCTGCCTTGAAGCATCATTATTTCTTTATATATATTTATAAACACCACACTAATTCAATCCACTGCTTACCTTCTGAACAGGAGACAAAGTAATAGTCTTTTCCCCAGGATCCATCTTCAGTACATGAGTCTTTTAAAGCAGAAAGAACATGAAAAATCAAACACCAGCATTTTCCCTTTCAGTCATATTCTACTTATGATGTATAATCAAGTCCATCAAAGCATATACACTGCACATGCTGAATGCTGAAGATAAAAATATTTACGTGCATTACGACCACTTGTACATTATCCATAGTATTCACTGTTTTAGATATAAACTCATATACTATTCATTATTCAATATCCAGGTTTAAATGAGGTAAAGCATTTAAGATATAATATTCCTTTTCATACTCACTAAATTTAATAAATCAGCAGTTTCTCCCAAATCTTTAACACTTTCATTATCTTCATAGTTTTCAACAGGAGTCCTCCCATCTACTTCATGTTCTTCTGTGACCTTGCCTATGAAAATACATATATAATGCACAAAGCTTCCAAACACTATTACTATTACTATTATTACTTCCAATCAGTATTAATTAAAGGAATCAATATTTTCAAAAGTGTTCATTACCAGTGCTGCTGAGAAGGCCATTCCTCTGGAAGCCATTTGTGGTTTTCTTGTTTAGCTGTGAGGGTAAAGTCTGACTAGAAGCAGGCAGAGACACATTAAGGTGACCTGAATTAAGAGGTGGAAGAGTCCGGAACATCATCCCAAACTGCTCTGGAGAGCGCTCCTAAAAACAAGGAAACACAATGTTTATTGCAGGTGGCATCTATCCGATACCAAGATCAGAAAAAAAAACAATAACAAAACATAGTCAATTCAATTGTGTGATAGAATTTAAAAGACATAATTGGATTTAAAAAAGATTTTCTTGGAACTGGAAATGTTTAAACATAAAGTAACATGATTGTAATTTTGTTAGGATTGATTTTAGTATATTTCTACTTTTTTTTTTATATAATATTTTATATTTATTATATTTATATTTAAAGGGTTTAACTAAAAAATGTGATTTTTTCCATGTATATTTCCTGTATTTTTATAAATGCAAAAAAATATAATTTAAAGTGCCAGACAAAAGTACGAGTGGTGATGGTTATAATTTGTTATTAAATCATTTATGGCATTTATTCTCTCTCACAGTACCCCATGGGCTACATTTCCCAGCAGTCCCCAGAGGAATATGTCCAGAGGATTAGGGAGGCAACAAATTAATACTGACCCCAGGAGTGATTAAGGAGCAGGGAAACAGAATTGTATTACCAATTCAATCGTTTATTGATTGTTAAGAAAGCAAAAACAAATAACCAAAACCGCTGTACAAAGAAAGACAAAAGAAAAACCAAAACGGGTTAGGCATAGAACAACAAACAACAACAAATCGACGTTGAACCAAGCCCACATCAGCATTAGTCAAACTCAAGAACGCAAAGAAGCCATGAATACCGGCTGGCCTTATGAAATACCATTAGCAGACACACAATCTTAATCACTAGCAAGACAAGAGTTACAACCTTCACACAGCCTAAAACTGTAAATGAGCATTACAGCTCTCATGCACAAGCTCACAAGGCCCACTGGCCCCTTCTGAGTGCCTCGCATGCCTTTTATTCACCCAAAGGCTAAATGAACACATTAAGTGCAGGTGCAGCCAATCACTTCCCACAAAGGAGGTATCTAGGAGAAATAGGAGAATAACACATAACACAGCCGTAACAGTGTGTTAAGTTATTCATCCAAGAATAAACATTGGAACTGTCATAAAACATTTGATTCTGCATTCAACGCTGATGTCCACCCTGTAACTACTCCTTAACCTTCCATAGGTAAAAAGCTATAAGGTTATGCTAACTGCTTCTACTAATTCACTGATAACATTGTAATCATTATAATTAGTTATGTTACAATTAACTCACCTTTTCCCTGCGTCTGTCCCGGGCTGAGACACTTCTGTTCAGACCATGACAACACTGTGCCTCTCTGAGCAGCTTCTCTAGATGGTCTTCAGTCACATCATCGTCCTCTAGGATCACATCTTCTGACCTTTTGAGCCGAGGTTTAGCCAACACTAGCATGTGACACCCACCACAAGTAACCTAAAAAAATAATACAAGTACAAAGTGCATGCTTGATATATTACAATAAAATGATTTTTAGAATTTAGAGGAATAGTTAATGAAACCCACAGTCTGCACATTATATTTGAAGAATCGTGGACACAGTGTTGGTTTGAATTGGTTGGCAAAGTACTCCTCTCCTAGAGCCAGTTTCCCATGACGGCCATCGCCAAACGTGTAGAGAAGTCCGCTCTCTAAATTGAGCATATTTAAATTAGAATAAGAATTTTCAGACCATAATTATATTCTTACAAATATTTTTCCATAGCATATTTTTAAACATAGGAATATATGGTGCAGCACCTATGGTTTTTAATACAAACCCACCCATTCATAATGTATTTATAAAAAAAAAAAAAAAGATTAAATCAAACTTCTATTTCACTATTTATCTACAAATATTCCAAGGCATTAAAGTGAAATGAACCACTCAGAGAAAGAGAAGGCATAAAACTTCCATCCATCCATCTATTATCCATACTGCTTTATCTGTCTGGGTCGCGGGGAAGATGGAGCCAATCCCAGCATCTTCGGGCGAGAGGTGGGGTACACCCTGGGCAGGTTGCCAGTCCACCACAGGGCCAACACAGACAAACA
>JAQQZR010000023.1:13124146-13151601 GCA_030068235.1 Notoglanidium macrostoma | reverse complement strand
ATAATTCAGTATATGTGTTGCTTCATAGTTTGAGGTATTCAGTATTGTTTTACAATGTAGAAAACAACAACAAAAAAAGAAAAACCTATGAAAGAGGTGTGTCCAAACTTTTGACAGGTAGTTTATATATATATATACATTTTATATATATATAGATAGATAGATAGATAGATAGATAGATAGATATAGATATATAGATATATATACTGTATATAATGCCAATGAAGTCTGTTTCAGTTCAGTACTGTTATAACCTGGAACCAAAATTGACTTAATTATGATTATATGTCATGTTATATGTTTTATTTTGGTAATGAACTGCAGAGTGTTTATGCGTTTTATAAATGACATGTTATGCTTGACCATTCAGAATGTACATTTGAGATAAATGCCAATAAATGCACATTTTTTAGAGTTGTGTTGGTCACTGATTTTTTTTTTTCGCCAAACTATTTGACATCATATCATATGATATCATATCGTAGCAATATCATATTATATTATATAATAAAAGTCTTGAGCCACCCCTCACCCATCATTTCTCAATATTTTCCTAGGAAAATGAGACAATAGCTACAGTGATTTTTCTTGCAACATGTGCAAACATTCATGTAAATACAGTATATAACCCAAAGAGAGTTTATATAATTCTAACGAGGTTTAAAGGCAATATTTGTTATGAGCACCGTTATTCTACAACACAGGCTGAACTCTCTTATGCAAGCTTTCTTGTAATTTCTTTAAGCAGTCTTCAGGAATAGTTTTCCTATTCCTATTCCTATTCCTATAGAACTATTCCTCAAGCCTACATGAAAAAATACAAGAAAGTCTGGCTCTTTGGAATCAAAATATTAAGAAATGAGGGGTGGCTCAAGACTTTTGCACAGTACTACTGTATATATAAAAGCATATTTCTAGACCTTAAACATCAAAATAATAATATAAAATATAAATATATTATATTATAATATAATAATATAATATATTATTATAAATATATAAATATAAATATAATATATAAAATAATAAAATAATTACATTTTAAGGCAGGACTGGAATTTATGAATACTGTCATTAATTATACTGTGTGCCTAATCAAGTACTCCAACAGTTTACAAAAATGTTAATACGTATTGTATCGTCTGCGGCTCAACAGTCACGCCCTCCGACTGTAGCAAGTGCTCCATCCCATCGGACAAGCGCCAGGGGGAGACATCACTGAGCCCGCTACAGCCACTCTCACAGCACAGAACAGGCAGAGCAAGAGGCCAGAGAGCGCCCCAGGGGCGGGGCTGCGAAATCCAGTGTGGCTGGAGTGATAATCATCTACCCTCCAGCAGATGACAGCGAGCATAAAGGGAGGGGGCAGTGAAGCCTGGGTGAGTTAGGCTGTAGAGAGTGTGATTTCTATGTGGCTCTCTCTCCACCCTGCTTCTCTAAATTCCTGTGAGAGTTGCTGGACTGAGTGTGACGGCTCTGGGACTACTCCCCGGAGATCGCTACAGCTCATCACCGACTGTCCCTTGCTGTACACCACGGCCTCCCACGCCAGACTGAAGCACAGGGCCGGCTTGGGAGCTGACAAAGCACCAAGATTAGCACTTCTCCTGCACTGCTGCATGTCTACTTCCTGAAATACACTCTGTGAGCACTAATAAACCTCTCACAATCTTTGAAAAATAGTCTTTCCAGTGTCATTTGTGTGTTGTCTCTGGTTTATATGTTATCAGGCTTGGATTTAAATTTGAAATGCATCACAATTTTAAAGATTTATAATTTAACTTGATCTCACTTAAATATGAATTAACATGACTTGAGTTTATGAGACTTATTGCATTGTCCTGCTCTGTTGTGTAAAACTAAGTAAATAGTTGCTTCTTTAAAATTTAATTACATTACTCAATCTATTCCAAGTACTTCAGTTCAACTCAGTTTTGCTAGTAGTTTAGGGATCTTTGGACTTGACTTGGTTGTCAAAGTGAGATGACTCCGGTTTCACTTAAGGGTAAGAGACTATTTACAACTCCATTTATTAGCATGTCATTTAAAACTCAGGACTTAAATTTCTCACGTGTAACAGCAGCTGATGTGTTGGAGCCAGCTGCGAGCATCTTGATTGGCCCGTGTTTGCTGAAGAACTCCACCAGCTGGAAAGAAGTTCTTTCCTCAAAGTCTCCAAGACCAAGCTGGCCTTCATTATTCCCACCTGCTGCATACAGGTTACCACATGCTGCAGACACAAAGGAGGTTATGGTCACACCTTCCATCCATCCATTATCTATACCGCTTTATCCGTCTAGGGGGAAGCTGGAGCCAATCTCAGCAGACACGGGGCGAGAGGCGGGGTACACCCTGGGCAGGTCGCCAGTCCACCAGAGAGGTCACACCTTCCTCTATGGAATAATAATATTTACAGTTTTTTTTTTAATATGCTTACAAAGGCTGCATTTACATTCTGGGCCTTGGTATTGTGACACAAATTGGAGTTGTTTTGTCCTGTTGGCGAACATGTACATAGGACCTGACCTATATACACTCACTGTCCACTTTTGAGACTTTGCATAGAATGGTGTGAGTGAGAGAGAGTTTTGTGGGTGGACACGACTTGCTCATAAAAGAGGTCAAAGGAAAATGGCCAGATTGGTTCGAGCTGCCAGGAAGGATATAGTAACTCATATGGGCCAATTACACTTTACAACCATGGTGAGCAGAAAAGGATCTCAGCATGCAAAAAACGTCGAACTTGAGGTGGATGGGCTACAACAGCAGAAGACCATATTGGGTTCCACTCCTGTCAGTCAAAAACAGGAACAGCACTATGCTGTGTAAACTCTACAGACTGTTATGTGTGAGATCAGCAGTTCATGAAATACTCAAACCAGCCCATCTGGAAGCAACAACCATGCCATGATTAAAGTCACAGAGGTAACACTTTTTTACCATTCTGATGTTTGAACAATAACTGAAGCTCGTGACCTGTATCTGCATGATGTTTTTCGCATTGCGCTTCTGTCGTTGTTTAGCAGAATGAACGTGCAGGTGTACAGGTGTTCCTAATAAAGCGGACAGTGAGCATCTATTGATAAGACAGTTTAATTCATCTGTACTCCACTGATACCCCTTCATGATTGATGTGTGTCATTTGAATAGGGAAAAAAAAACAACAATCTGAGCGGTTTACACATATGCAACAATAGCCAAACTGTGTCTGAACACAGTGGAAAAAAAATAGAATTGGTTGGCAATGTAAATGCAAAAGGTTTTTTGATGTTAGCAATGCAAACACAACTGGCATCAGATGTGCTCCTTTACTGATGTGCTAGGTTGGATGAAGTAAAACACTTACATGTGTAAACAAGTGTATGAGTTCTTCCACAAGCGACAAGCTTGATTTTTTCAGATTTCAAGGCTTGAAGAAAAGATACAGTTTCATGTTAGTTTCAAAAGGCATGATAAAACCATTCTGAGACTAAAAAATCTCACAAAGATGGTGACTGTGCATGTGATTTGCCATAACACTGAAGAGAGGATTCAGAGATATGCTGCTCTGTTAAAATTTACACTGTGATTGAGATGGCTTAAACCCTAGTGAGTCCAGCAAGATCAAATCAAAACCAGCAATGCTCTCAGAATTAAAAGGAAAATGGATGACTTCATTTTGGGATTAGAAGGACTCTGGAGGTCTAAACAACTCTATTCACTTTTCACAATTCAAATTTATGTAAACAAAGCAGCTTTATGTATGTCTGGATGTAGCTCTATGGTTAGATCCCTGATGAGAAATCCAGAAGCAGCAGTGGCAGAGAAAATCTATCTGAGAAGGTATGAGGAAGAAACCTTGAAAGGAATCCATCCTCTTCAGGGTGACACTGGATATTGGGATTAATTGTGTGTTGAAAGGATGTTCAGTAAGAACAGATTATAAATAAAAGTGCTTAGATGAGCACAGCATAGTCTTTTGGATTAGCAGCAGTTCTTAGGTATAAATCTACAGTATCCAGGTGAGATTATCCATCAAAGGTTGAGTCTTATAAACATTTTTATGTAGTACAAATCGTTTGGGTATCCATGTGGGAGTCACATTTTTATCAAACAACAGTACCAATATTTTTACTGCTGGTTCTCGAACCATAATCACGACTGTATGTCATCAGCTTCCTAACTGGGAAATGTTATACCTGATTTGCATGTGTGCTGTCTGTGTGGGTGCTAATGGATTTACAGACTGTGTCGTCTCCCCATGCTAAAAGAAACGGGTGCAATTTACCTTTAACACAAGTAGGTTTATTCACACTGATCTTTTCGCCCAGGCCTAGCTGTCCCCAGTTATTACTTCCAAACATGAACAATTTTCCATTCTCTACATTAGGATAGAAAAACACAGATTAAAAGAGAGTGCTTAATGACATCGGATGAAACACAATGGATTTACTGTGCAACAACTGGCAATAATGTTTAGAAACAAAAATCATTATCAATAGCACAGTTGATTCCCAGCATGTTAATCATACCTGTAATTAGTGCGGTGTGTTCATCTCCACATGCTAACTTTAAAGGGATGTCATTTTTCAACCAGAACTTGCTGGGAACATTGTCTGCAAATTTACTCTTACCAAAAGTGAACACAGCTCCCGTTTCTACAAAAACAAGAAAAGAATTCAATAAAATGATAAATTCATTTCTCTAGTCAACCATCTGAGGATTAAATGAAGTTTTCTGTTTTGCTCCATTAATGGTTTAATAAATGCACTGAGAGGGAATGTCAGAGGAATCGATAGAGAGAATATATATATATATTTAATTACCTTAGATATCCTTCATTTCTTTTTAACTTGCAGGTATTCTTTTATTACAGCCTTATAGAGTGCACTATTGTCATACTTGAAGCTACACTAATGATTAATACACTTCGAGTGTACTTAAATAGAAAAACTATTTAAGAAACAGTCTTTAACTGTGTAAACTGAACTAACTGTGCAAAAATAGAAAAACTGATACTTTGGTATGCTAGAAATATACTATAGTATATGCATTTTAATGATGTACATACACTCACTGTCCACTTTAATAGGAACATCTGTACAGATGCTTATTTGTGCAGTTATCAGCCAATCATGTGGAAGCAGCACAATGTATAACATCATGCAAATACATTTCAAGAACTTCAGTTAATGTTCACATCAAACATCAGAATGGGGAAAAGTGTGATCTCTGTGACTTAACCGTGGCATGGTTGTTGGTACCAGATGGGCTGCTTTGAGTATTTCATAAACTCCTGAGCTCCTAGGAATTACACACACAACAGTCTCTAGAGTTCACACAGAATGGTGCAGGTGGAAAAAAACATGAAAGAGATCAGAGCAGAATGACCAGATTGGTCTGAGCTGACAAGAAACCTATAGTAATACAAATAAGCACTCTTTACAACCGTGAATTCGTACAGAGCACATCAAACCTTGAGGTAGATGGGCTACAACAGCAGAAGACCACATCGGGTTCCACTTCTGTCAGCAGAGAACATGAATCATGAGTGAAGACACACGCAAACTGGACAGCTGAAGACTGGAAAAAGACCAGGAGATTTTTTTTCTTCAAATTTTCAGCTGTCTAATTTTTATGAGTCTGTGCCCATGATAGCCTCAGACTCCTGTTCTTGGCTGACACAAGTGGAACCCTTCTGCTGTTGTAGCCCGTCCACCTCAAGGTGTGATGTTTTGTGCATGCTGAGATGCTTTTCTGCTCACCACAGTAAAGAGTTATCTTGCTGTCATTCTTTTACACCATTCGGTGTAAACTCTAGAGACTGTTGTGTGTGAAAATCCTAGGAGATCAGAAGTTTATGAAATTCTCAAACCAGTTCACTGGACACCAACATTCACGCCACAGTTAGTCATAGAGAACACATTTTATTTCCCCATTCTGATCTTTGATGTGAACATTAACCATACAACACAGTTGATAACTCACAACATCATAAGCACTAACCTTTCTAAGAGAAGACACTATTATACTAGAACACTTGTGCTTTGTACAGTAGTTCCAATATTCAAAATACCTGGCCTGGAGTCAATAGCAAAGCTATCATGTAGGCCCATGACATGTTTAAGTGTCTTCAAATACTGTACTGATGGAACCAAGACAGCTATCACTGCTTATAAAAAAGTACAAATGTCATAGAATATTGCATGTAAATGGATTTTAAAAGCTCTAATGTGCTTTAAACTTTATACATGTTGATATCTTACAAATACACTCCTTTCTCCTCTAAATATTCCATTAAAAATGATCAGCTCCCGGATCACACAAAATAAAACACATTGTGTCAGCTTATCTTAAATCATATAAATGAACATAATAACTTTTATGAATATAAAGATTTTAGATGACTGTACCTTTCCTGAGAAGAAGTCATTTCAAACATCATTTCTAAACTAAACAGCTTATAAAAGTTGTTAAAGCAGTAGTTTTCAAATTTATGGATGAATCAAACTAAAATTATATAATTTAAAAATTGATAATTGAATAGTATTTTGGTATAGCTTTTATATACCTTTATGAAATGATAATATCAACAAAATCATTTTATAAAAATATACATTTTATACTTAAAAAGAAATGTTAATGGTAACTGTTTTAATATATTTCAGCAACAGTATGCAGTGAACATATTTGCAAACAATTATCTATCAAATATATTTCATAAAAAATAAACTACATTTTAACTAGAAGTATACTATATTTAATGCACTGCAAATAGTGCAGTATTAATACAAATGTAAATACATTTTAAATAATACTTGCTAGCATATGTGATTGTGTTTTTAGCATATTTTCATTACGCAAATACATTTGCTACTATAATTATATTTACAAAATACTTAGGCAGTGTTCAGTATTTCAGCAGTATTTTATGTATCTATATAACTTAAATATGAGTGCAATAAATAAAACTTAGCTTTACTAGGCCAGGCCTTGAAATAAGTTTTAAAGTTTGCATATTTTACGTTAACAGACAGACAGACAGACAGACAGAGAGAGAGAGAGAGAGAGAGAGAGAGAGAGAAAGAGAGAGCGTAAGGGGGGCGTGGCTTGGTTGTCTTAGCAACGCACAGAAGCTACTTTTCATCTGCTTGAAATAAATGACAGCTCTTTACACACTAGCGGAACGAACAGTAAAGATGGGGTTATTACATTGTGTGTTTTCATGATTTGTGTTTTATTCATTTTCCCCTTCCTTTAGATTCTCTTCTTAACTAAATTCTTATTCTTGTAATCTCTTCCAATACATATGGAGAGACTAATAGCTTTTTGACATTGCGCTTGCTGTCTGGCTATTCTGAAACTGCAATGTAATAATAAACTGCAAAAAAAATAAGAAGTTAATTGGAAGCGAATTTAAAGCAAACCTACCAGGTATCTCATCCTCTGTGTCTCCAGCCATCTCTACGGTAATCAGCTTATTACACGAAAGCCCAAATCAAAATTCTATTCCGGTTCACGAGAGCCTAAAACGTCACTTCCTGTTTACTTGCGTCTTTATAAAATGCAAATTGCGTATTATTATTATTATTATTATTAGTAGTAGTAGTAGTAGTAGTAGTAGTAGTAGTAGTAGTAGTAGTATCGTTTGTGCATTCTTCACCTCTGGGATATTAAAGTTTTTTAAACATCCACTTCCGGTGTCGTTGTGGTAAACGCGCTAGTGTTCCGTCCTCGGCTTAGAAAGGACTTTTTACGATGAAATTTAATTTTGGATAACAGTAATATGGAAACGTTTTATATTTCCTACTACATTTGATTTTTTTTTCTTGTCAAGATGAGAAGCATGTAAATATTTAAGAGCGGCGCTTGGCTGCGTTGTAATCTTCCTGATTTTTTTTAATCTTTTACAGTCTTTCTACCATAACAAAAATGGAAGGAGTGCTGTACAAGTGGACTAATTACATGACAGGTAACTTCATTATATCGGAGGAGGTGCTGGGCTGCACTCGTTACCACTGCTAGTCTCTAATGTCCACATATTTATAAATGAGCTAAAAATGCACAGAGCATTCGCAATATAATAACCTGCAAACAATGTCATTCAAGTTTCAGTTCCTTCTCAAGAACCTCCATCTATCCATCGATCTATCTATCTGATTCGACTGTAAATGGTTTTTATAGGTTTCTAAGGGCGCTTTTACAACAGTTAGTCCGATTCCTCAGTCCAAATCACAGTGACATTTGAGACTTTTGGTTCGTTTTATTTGTTTTCTCATTTCGCGTAATTACATGAATCGAAAAGCAAAAAAAAATGTCTGAGCGTAATTAGGGCTGAAAATACAGTCGTAATACTCGACGGAAAAAAGTAAACATTCGTTTATCATGTGCGTGTAGAAATCATAAAATCTCCTGAGCACGGAGCAGGAGCTCATGAATTAGTAGATAATTATATAAACTAGTTTAAAACATTTTTTGAGTTGCATTTAATTTTAATTTAGGTTTATTTTCTATTTATTTGTTCGTCGGTCCAACTCTCCATAACACTTCTGTGGCTGGTTTAGCAGCTCATGTCTACAGGAAAATGTCGCCTGCAACCGAAAATCCACGTCGTGTTTCTGTTTGGTTCACTTCCTGCAGTTGGGTCGATTCAGAGTCGGATCATTTTCTCACTGCACGAAAATAGCACTTTAGTGTGATTGAAACCGAGACTAACTTGTTCAATGTCAAAACAATGCCAAAATGCATCAGGATTCCACACTGCATTACACAAATTAACTGCAGTATTTTCCTTAATTCTGTGCTGTAGGATGGCAGCCACGCTGGTTTGTGTTGAACAATGGAATCATTTCTTATTACGACTCACAAGATAATGTGTGCAAAGGCAGCAAGGGCAGCATAAAGATGTCAGTGTGTGAAATCAAAGGTACCACACTTTGTACATCTTAAAAGAATAGCCTGTTAAGCATAAACTGGTTTAAGTTGATTGTTTATTTTACCTCTTCATTCCTGTAAACCAGTTCACCCTACTGATAATACCAGACTGGAGCTGATCATACCAGGAGAGCAGCATTTCTACGTGAAGGCTGTAAATGCAGCTGAGAGACAGAAATGGCTGGTGGCTCTAGGAAGCTCGAAGGCTGGGCTTGCTGACACAAGAACTAAAAAAGAAAGAGGTCTGAGATTTTTACTTACCATCTAAGCCACGCTTTACAGCTCTTTTCCATCTCTGCATGCTTTGCCTCACCTCATTCTGTGGTGTTGTTACATGCATGAAGTTTAAACCAGCATGGACTATAAAACAAGATGTTTATATCCATCTCTTACAGAATTAACAGAGACCACCGAGTCTTTGAAAACCAAGATGTCAGAACTGCGTCTGTACTGTGACTTACTAATGCAACAGGTTCACACCATTCAGGAGTCGGTGGAGCAGGAGGGAGACCATGCTGAGGTCAGTCACTGCACAGTATACTATTGCATTTCAGTTAAAGCAAGCTAACATAGTTGCTTTTTTTGTTCTGTTAATTTATCATCAAATATTGCACCAAGATGTGATTGAAGTGTAGACTGTTGACTTTAATTCAAGGGGTTCAACAAAAATGTTGCATTTCCCATTTAGGAATTACAATCATTTTTACATAGCCTCTCCATTTTCAAAAGTAATTGGACAAACTAATATAATTATAAATATAAGCTTAATTTGTAGTACTTTTTAATACTTTGCAAATCTTTTGAAGTCAGTGAATGTCTATTGTCTGGAATCCATGGACATCAACAAAGCTTGATGTGCTGAGTTCCTCTGTTAAGATGCTTTGCCAAACCTTAACTGCAGCCACATTATGGGTCTTTCAGCCTTCAGTTTTGCCTTCAGTAAGTGAAAACCTTGCTCTGTTGGGTTGACTGACTGAGCCATTTAAGAACATTACATTTCTTTGCCTTAAGAACATTTGTGGGTTGCTTTTGCAGTATGTTTTGGGTCATTATCCATCCGTACTGTGAAGCACTGTCCTGTCAGTTTTGTAGAATTTTTGACTGAATCTAAGCTGAAAGTATAGCTCTATACACTTCAGAATTCATCCTGCTACTTCTCTCAGCAGTCACATCATTAAGAAACAGGAATTACCCAGTTCCATTGGCAGCCAGACATGTCTATGCCATAACACTGCCTTTGCTACAGGTTTGATAGATGAAGTGGCATGCTTTGTATCTTGAGCCCTTCCTTTCCTTTCCCTCCAAGTTAATCTTGGTTTCATCTGTCGAAAGAATTGTGTTCCGGAACTGGGCAGGCTTTAGAACATCTTTTTTTAGAACATCTTTTAGAACTGTGTGTCTGTACTGTGACATACTAATGCAACAGGTTCACACCATTCAGGAATCGGTGGAGCAGGAGGGAGACCATACTGTTATCCAAAATAAAATTTCATCGTAAAAAGTCCTCTCCGATCTGAGGACGGAAAATTACATCTTTTAGATGTTCTAACAAAGTCAAATTTGGTCTTTCTGTTGTTGAGTGTTACCAGTGGTTTGCATTGTGAGGTAAAACATCTGTATTTACATTCATGAAGGCGTCTCTTCATTCTAGAAAGTGATAAGCCTTCCTCCTCAAGTGTGTTCTTGACTTTTCTAAATGTTGTGAAGGGGTTTTTCTTCACCAAGGAAAGAGTTCTGTGATCATCTACTTTATTTGTCTCTGTGGTCTTCCAGGCTTATTGGAATTGCTGATCTCTCCAGTGCATTCCTTTTTTAAGAAGGTACCAAATTGTTAATTTGGCCACTCTTAAAGTTTCTGCTGTCACTCTGATAGGGCTATTTTGTTGTGGGTTATTTTTTTTGTTCTAATGATGGTCTCCTTCACTTGTGTCAGCATTACATTTTGAGACTTCCCATAGACTGCTACCAAATGCAAATTAAACACATGGGATCAACTCCAGACCTTTTATCTCCTTAATGTTTCATGAAGTAACAAGATAACCAGGCCATGAAACTGTTTATCAAGTAAGTAGTCAATTATCCAATTACTTTTGAGCCTGTAAAAATGGAGGGACTGAATAAATGGCTGTAATATCGAAATGGTTAATGCAATGTTTTTATTTAAACCCTTGAATTACAGCTGAAATTCTACAGTTCAGTTACATGTTTGGTGCTTTATTTCAAATCCATTTTGATGTACAGTGGCAATATCACGAATATTACCAACTGTCCAAATACTTATGGACCTAGCTGTATGAAACTGAGTTAAGTGCAATGCTTATAAGTTCTTGTTGATTCGGATGTTTTTCCAGACGCGGAATGAAGCATCGTCTTTGCTGAGCGCTACGTGTAATACGTTCATTCAGACACTGGAGGAATGTATGAAGATTGCTAATTTGAAGTTCCAGACAGACATGCTGCAGTCGAGTCCTTCAGACCCACTAATGTCCCCTGTCTCTCCGTCTCCCATCCAAATGGCCAGAGTGAGGACCTAATTTTACCTCATATAACTTCGTATAATCTACAATAAAACTGGATATCTGCTTAGAGGTGTCGGTGTATAGTGTACAATGTGTAAATTGCTAAAATTATTTTTTTCCCCTTCAGATTAACTATGAAAACACACTGCATTTGTTTTTTTTTACAGTTATACGATAAGGTGAATAATAATGTAATTATATTATGTAATAACTGTCATGTTTTTCCCCTCTTCTTCACTGAGTAGATGAAACGCTCCATCAGCCATCCAGGCACATATAGCTATGACAGGTACTATATATACGGCTATATATAATATAAGGCTAGTTTATTTTGGGTATCTCAATATGGCCATGTCTCTGGACTCTCAACATCTTGTACCTTTTCTCAAGGTCCAGTGCGCTGATAGAGCACAGGTCATCACAGAGACGCACACGGACATGCTCAGATACAGAGGCTGTCAGTGACGGAGGTGCAGAGGAGATGGAGCGTGAGTCACCGTGTATACAAACACACACACACACACACACACACACACACACACACACACACACACACACACACAAAACTACAGAGACTGCTAAGTGCATGTCACTGAAAATGCATACCCATTTGCAAGCAAGCACTATTTTGGTAACACCTCTAATAACCTCAGTGTATAATGTGTTCACAGGCCAAACCTGGTTACAGATCATTTAAAGGCATTCTACAGTGCTAGTATTTTATGAGGATCATACAGTAGTTTTATTCCACTGACACCACAGTAAGTTTGCCAGCATTTTCAGTTATATTATATTATTGTAACATCGCGAGCCATTGTGGCATCACCAGTCACCTCGCAGGCGGAGCCGCAGCCAACCCGGGGTCCTAATATAGGCCCAGTTGCTAGGCGACAATCACGTGGCCGCAATCGGGGGAGACGTGCCACAGCTGTGAGCCGTACTTAAAAGACGCCAAGCTACACAGCTTGGCGCACGGACATTATATGTTGCACGCCACGCTGCCTGAGCTAAAGAGAAAGAGAGATATTTTACTTTACAGCGCAGACAGATGAGAGAGTTAGGGGCAAGGAAGAGAGATCCCCCGGACAGTCTAGACCAGAAGTCACTAACAGGCGGACCGCGGTTCGGGTCCGGACCAGGAAGCTGTCGCATATGGACCCAGACTTACAGCCGAAACAGAAGGTTATGATTTAAAACCTAATGGGGCGCTTCCATTTTAGCCGGCGCATTTTTAGTAGTGGATGAGGAAATGCACAGACCAATTGTATGCACGTTAAGCCATTTCACGTGATACCACTCAGCCAATCAAGTCTGTGGATTCTAGGTGGTGATCATCGCTTTACTTTACTTTACAGCGCAGACAGATGAGAGGGTTAGAGGCAAGGAAGAGAGACGGTAGAAAGAAAAAGAAAGATAGCGATACATGTAGAAAAAACAAAGGGAAAAATAAGCCGAAGAAAGTGAGAGATACAGACGACTGCGCTGGAAAAAGAAAAGACGGGTGAGATGGAGAAAGGGACAGAAAAATAAGGAACAAATGGCGCGCTCAAAAAAAAAAAGGAAAGAAAGCGAAAATAGGGCATTTAATCCGGAATGGACAAACTCATTTCTGTTCATACTTCCCACTGGGAGCACTAAACCAGTGTGTCTCATATGTTCACAATGAACATAATCAAAACTAAATATCATTCCAGGCTCACCAATGAACACCTCCACATGTCTATGAGAATGGCTCTGACTACATTCAGGCCCAGGTTTAAAATTCTAGCAGGACAAGCTAAAGCTCAGTTCTCTCACTGAGCAAAAAAGTGGGGCGATGACTATAAGAGGGGAAGAAAGTGAGCATTTAAAACTGTTTAATTGTTAATATGTGTTGAGATTTATTATCTGTAAAATTGGTCGAGACTGTTGAGTCAAGATGTGAAACAGAAAAGGGAAATTCAAGCTTTTCCTTCATTTATTTAATTTTTCTTAAGTTAAGCACTTTATTTAAACATACACAATTTTCACATATATATATGATCCTAAATAGTTAGACAACATGATCTTCTGGACCATTGCTTCAAGAACTTTTAGATTTTAGTTGAATACCCCTGGTCTAGACGAATAGTATGCTCTAGCGATTCAGCTGGATAAACGCCTAAGAGAGTGTCGCCGAGAACGCCAGGGGTTCTACAATGTCACCATAGGCAGCGACCTGGCGATTTAGAATTGGGGCCGAGGGGTCCGGAACCCATTCATTTAGGGGTCGCAGACGGCTCCTTGGCAGTAGCGAGGGGAGGTAGCAAACGGAACGGGGAATGTCGGGGCTGCGGCCAGAACCGGGGCCTGAACTCTGTTACCCCTGCCCTTGATGAACGGGCCAAAGATTTTACGAAATTGGACCTGTGCAGTGACTATTATTTGATCCGCATCAAGGCAGGGGATGTATGGAAGACCGCATTCATCATGCCGACTGGCCACTACGAATACCTGGTCATGCCCTTTGGACTGGTGAATGCTCCTGCGGTCTTCCAACACTTCATCAACGAGGCGCTCCGCGAGGCCCTCTACCACTTCGCCTTTGTCTACTTGGACGACAGATTGATCTTTAGTGCCTCTCTGAATGAACATGTGGTCCACGTGCGGCGGAATCTCCAGCTGCTTTTGCAAATCTAACTATATGTCAAGCTAGAGAAGTTCAATTCCACCTGCCCACAATGTCGTTCTTGGGGTTCGTGGTGTCCCAAGGGAGGCTCAGTATGGACCCAGCAAGGGTCAAGGGCAGTCCTCTCCCAGCATGACAGTATGGATCGGTCATTGCACTACTTCTCACACCATCTCACCCCTCCGGAGAGAAACTGCGACATGGGGAATAAGGAACTCTTAACGGTAAGGTTGGCCCTGCAGGAATGGAGACAGTGGCTTGAGGGGGCTAAGCATCAGTTCCTCGTACGGACGGACCACAAGAACCTAGCGTCCAGAATCCAGCAGGCCAAGTGCATTAACCCTCGACAGGCCAGGTGGGTGTTGTTCTTTGCCCAGTTTGATTTTGTTTTATCTTATTGACTGGGCACAAAGAACATGAAGCCGGATGCCCTCTCAAGGCAATGGGACCTAGACATCTTGGAGCCCATTCACCGGCCAATCTTACCCCTTCAACAGGTTGTAACCCCATTACAGTAGGGCCTGGAACGAGTTATTCAGGAAGTCCTCTGGCCGGAGCCCGACCCTGGTGGTGGCCCACCAGGGTGGCTTTATGTTCCCTCCACTGTCAGGCCGCAGGTGCTATCCTGGGGCCACACATCCCCCTTTGCCGATCATCCAGGGGCTGTCTGGACCCTTGAATTCCTGTGGCGACACTTCTGGTGGCCAAGTATGGATAAGGACGTTAGGGCCTTTGTGGCCGTCTGTCAGACCTGCACTCGGAACAAGGAATTTGGTCATCCTGGCACGTGTCGACCGTTTTTCCAAGGCATGCAAGTTCGTGCCTTTGGCCAAGCTCCTATCCACCAAGGGGACGGTGGAGCTTTCTTACAGCATGTAGTCCAATGTGATGTCCGACAGGGGCCTGCAGTTCAGCAGCAGATTTTGGGGAGCCTTTTGCAAACTTATCGCCTGGACCTCCCTCGGTCCTGGAGAATTAACCCCACGTTTCACATGTCGCGTCTGAAGCCCGTGTTCTGTAGCCCTCTGGCCCAGCCTGCCCCGGCTGCCCCGCCACCCCCACGCATCATTGACGGGTCACAGGCCTTTACGGTTTAAAGCATCCTGGACATCCTGGACTCGGGTGCGCGGGCGTACTCAATATCTGGTGGACTGGGAGGGGTATGGGCTGCAGGACCATTCTTCGGTTTCTGCCCGGCACATCCTTGACCTGGGGTTAATCAGACAGTTTCGCGATGAACGGAGGGCAGCCCTGGAAATGTCGGGAGCCGTTCCTAGAGGGGGGGTGGTCCTGTAACATCACGAGCCATTGTGGCATCACCAGTCACCTCACAGGCGGAGCCGCGGCCAACCCCGGGGCTCTAATATAGGCCCAGTCGCTAGGCAATGATCACGTGGCCGCAATCGGGGGAGACGCGCCGCAGCTGTGAGCCGTGCTTAAAAGCTACACAGCTTGGTGCGCGGACATTATATGTTGCACGCCACGCTGCCGGAGCTAAAGAGAAAAAGAGATATTTTGGTTGAAAAGAAAAGTAAATATATTTTGGTTTAAAAAGGAAACGGAAGAAATATTTTGGTTGAGAAATAAAAGCAATATATTTTGGTTTAAAAGAAATGGAGGAAATATATTGATTGAGAAAGAAAAGCAATATATTTTGGTTTAAAAGACCGGGGAAGGGGATTCATTCCATCCATCCATCCATCCATCCATCCCTCCATCCCTCCCTCCATCCCTCCCTCGAAAAGCTAATTCCTGCACCCGAAGAACCGGAGACTGCCGGTTTGAATCCCCACCTCAACAAGTTAATTGCCTAGCCCTGTCGCACCGAACACTCCCTCACGATCTCATTTAACTCGCTCATGCATCTTGGTTCCTTTTACATCAGGTTCTTTAGAGACAACAGTCTAGGGGTTCCCCTACCATGTACAACCTCGCGAATTGCCCCATAACAATTATATTTATTGAAGAACAAGATGTTATCACTTATAATAGCTAGCAATAGTCATTTGTACAGAAAAAAAATGCAACGTGTTTCTAAGAAACCATAATGTGCTCGAGACATGTGTTCTCACATGGTCGAAATACTACTGCCACTGCCACTGGAGATTCCTTCCAAATCTCCTTACAGAAAGACACATTCTATAAACATTTATACATTTTTCTTTGTTAAATCAAAGCAAGTTTTTATCCATTTTTATGACTTATATTATGTGGAGCGTTGCCATACAAGTCACTGTGAAGGAGTTATTACAGTAGAAACTAAATAATTCTATGGCATTTAATCTAAAAACAAGCACTGTTTATGCCTTATGCATAATATTGAATAACCTGTAAATGCTAGTACATAATTAATACATTTAGCTTCATGGATTAATTGTTTAATTTTAATACAGTTTCAAAAAATGGCCAATGAATGCCATTATTTATATATAAATATATGCCTATATTTATTCTTCTGTTTGTAAATGGGTTATTACTAACTTATCAACATTGTTAGGGATGGTTTGTAAACAAATTGTAAACACATCACATTGGCTTGAGTTGACTTGAATGTTATTATGAAGCATTCATTGTCATGGTTCATGTTAAGATTTGAATCCAAAATATTTAAGTGGTAAAATATCTCGCATGTTAATGAGATGGTTAATTTGACATTCTAGACTGGTGTTTTTGATGTTAAGTATTTTCAACTGAATTGTTTATTTCTGTTCCTCACCCAAAAGGTCCTGTGCTGTTGCCCAAAGCCAGTGTAAACGGTGACACCGCACCAGTAATTCCTGAAGAGATCGGCACGGGGACGTGTTTAATAATGGAAACGGACACTCCGGAGTCAGACTTGTCACTTTGAGCTCAGATCTTTCGGGGTACACGAGCAGAAGGAAACATGTTGATGTGCAGCTACTGTTTGCAGCTCCGCATTACTGATGTTTAGGAAGTATTATTTCCCTCAGTGAAAAATTTTGTTGCACTTTAATAAGAAAATGGCAGAAAACAAAGTCTGAATGTTTTTTGTTTTTTTTTATTTGATTGTTTTCCAGATAAATGTTGTTTGGTTTGTGATACACGAACCCGTTGGTGAAGAGTATAGAAATCCTCTTTGGATTTCACAAGTTACGTGTAGCCTTTTGTGAAGAAAACCTTGATGAGTAAGGTTTTAGTTACAGTGCCAAGTAAGTGGCAATACTGTGAGTGTACTGACATTAAAGAGTAACTTTTTTTTTTTCTTTTCAAAATGTCTGTATAATTTGCTAAGTAAGAAGTCAACATTGGTGCACTAAAACCTCTAAAATGTTACAAATATGTTGCCTTAGTGGCTGTTTCATAGTAAGAGTTTAATCTTTGGTTCTCGTTGGGCTTCACAGGTGCAGGCCCAAACCATTACAGGCTTTTGTGTTGGTTATGTAGCATATTATTTGATACATTACATGCTGAATACAGTATGGATAAAATAAATTAGTCACTCTTTAGATTTGCCACAATAAATCTAAACATATTAAACTGCTCTTGTCATTTGGATAACAAACAAAATGGCTCTCCCTGTACTTTAATCCCTATCAGAAATGTCATTTTAAGAAAATGTATCTAACTGAGCAAAAACTGTGCAAATTGTGTTGGCATTTTGAAAAATCAGTAGAGTTCCCATAACTTTTATGCTTTACTTTTGCTTTGTTGTGCAATTGGCATGCTCCAGTGTGTACGCAGTTTTTGTGCAAGTACACACTTATTTATTTATTTATTAAGTTGCCAGATTTTACCAATCATTTTCCCCTATACAGCTGTGGCCAAAAGTTTTGAGAATGACACAAATATTATTTTTCACAAAGTCTGCTGCCTCAGTTTTTATGATAGCAATTTGCATGTACTCCAGAATGTTATGAAGAATGATTAGATGAATTGCAATTAATTTCCAATGAAATTGCCATGAAAATGATCTTAGTCCCAAAAAAAACATTTCCACTACATTCTTTGCCATGAAAATGATCTTAGTCCCAAAAAAAACATTTCCACTACATTTCAGCCCTGCCACAAAAGCACCTTATTGACATCATTCCAGTGATTCTCTTGTTAACACAGGTGAGAGTGTTAACAAGGACAAGGCTGGAGATCACTCTGTCATGCTAATTGAGTTAGAATAGCAGACTGGATGCTTTAAAAGGGAGGTGGTGCTTGAAATCGTTGTTCTTCCTCTCTTAACCATGGTTACCTGCATGCAAACACATGCAGTCATCATTACTTTGCACAAAAAGGGCTTCACAGGCAAGGATATTGCTGCTAGTAAGATTGCACTTAAATCAACTATTTATCGGATCATCAAGAACTTCAAGGAGAGAGGTTCAATTGTTGTGAAGAAGGCTTCAGAGCACCTGGATTGGGTCACCACCAATACAGAGCTTGCTCAGGAGTGGCAACAGGCAGGTGTTATCTAAAATCCAAAAAAAACAGGAGAGTGGCCTGGTCTCAAGATGTGTAGCCAAGATGCCTCTAAAATGAAAAACATCAGGGACTGACTGATATTCTGCAAAAGGTACAGGGAATGGACTTCTGAGGACTGGGGTAAAGACATTTTCTCTGATGAATCCCCTTTCCAATTGTTTCCGGGCATCCAGAAAAAAATCTTGTCCAGAGAAGAAAAGGTGAGCGCCACCATCAGTCCTGTGTCATGCCAATAGTAAAGCATCCTGAGATCATTCATGTGTGGGGTTGCTTCTCAGCCAAGGGAGCGGGCACTCACAATTTTGCCTAAGAACACAGCCATGAATAAAGAATTGTACCAAAACGTCCTCCGAGAGCAACTTCTCCCAACCATCCAAGAAGTTTGGTGAAGAACAATGCCTTTTCCAGCATGATGGAGCACTGTGCCATAAGGCAAAAGTGACTGCTAAATGGCTCAGGGAACAAAACATCAAAATTTTGGGTCCATGGCCAGGAAACTCCCCAGACCTTAATCCCATTGAGAACTTGTGGTCAAACCTCAGGAGGTGGGAGGACAAACAAAACCCCACAAATTCTGACCATCTACAAGCATTAATTATACAATAATGGGCTCCCATTAGTTAGGCCCAGAAGCTGTCATGGCCCAGAAGTTGGTTAACAGCATGCCAGTGCAACTTGCATAGGTCTTGAAAAAGAAGGGCCAACACTGCAAATATAGACCCTTTGCATAAACTTAATGAAATAAAATCCTTTGACACTTATGGAATGCTTGTAGTTATACTTCAGTATACCATAGAAACATCTGACAAAAAGATCTAAAAACACTGAAGCAGCAAACTTTGTGAGAACCAATACTTGCGTCATTCTCAAAACCTTTGGCCTCGGCTGTATACATCATTTTGCCTTAAAATTGATTCTTCGCATGGAGGAATTTGATGTTCTGATGTATTTAATATAGGGAAAAATGCATTCAAGGGTATACAGGATTTTTTTCTTTTAATTTTTACCCAACTTGTAAATAGCATTACTGCTGAACATTCTGCCAGGTAATGAAAAGGAGAGAGTGAACTGCACATTGTTTACCACAGCTAGGCAAATCCAGCTTTAACCCCGTTATCTACTTTACATTGTCTGCTACCAAATCTACTTATTGGATTATCATTTCTGGCTTATAATTTTTCCTCAAAAAATATTGAGGAAAGATGTAATTTAAATGATTGTATGATAGTGTAGAAGAGGTTATTTAGGAGCTCTGGTTCGTAATCGCAAGAATGAACAGTATAAATCTATTTTTAAATTTTCAACTGAATCAGCCACTTTATGTAATGGTCAGATAAAGCAGAACATAACAGAAAGATGGAACCCAATGTGCTCTTCTTTCCTCTAACATTAATTTTTTTTTATTATTATTTTTTTTATTTTATGATTTTGTAATATTTAGTAAGGCACTCTTGCAACAGCTTCAAGAGAATAAAGTAGTTTTGGAGCATAATTTGCATTTAGCACTTTTTTCATTCACATTTTTTTTCTCATATACATACTTCTTAACATATTAAAAATAAGTAAAACAAATCAGATGAAAAAGAAAATGAGTAAGGAATAAAAGAGGAATTGGAATTAATCAGTAATAATGTGGTGCAAAACAGGAGTTTATTTTCCAATCTCAACTGTAGTGTTTTATTTCTCTTATTCCTATTATCACAGTAATGTACCAACACTTTTTCACACTTGCATTCACACCTATGGGCAATTTAGAGTATCCAGTTGACCTAATCTGCATGTCTTTATACTGTGGGAGGAAACCGGAGCACCCGGAGGAAACCCACGCATACACGGAGAGAACATGCAAACTGAATATATATCTTATAGAAAACTTATCACCGTATCAACTATTGCAGACAGGGTTTTTTAAAAAAAAAAACCCCATTTACAGTTGAAGTCAGAAGTTTACATACATTCATCATGGATATGAGTGTCATGGCAATATTGGGCATTCAGTGATTTGATTGTTTTCTTTCTATGGCAGAATGATTGTACAATGTACATCTTTAATAGAAAAAAAAAATTTGGTGAACATTTTTAAATTTATTTTGGGTTTTCAGAAATCAACACAGGGTCAAGGTTTTACATATATAACTATTTGGATAAATGTGTCTAAGCAAGTTTTATCTTGACTATGTGTTTTTGGTAGCCATCAACAAGCTTCTGGCAGAATTCTGGTAGGACATTTCACCACTCAGAATTGGTAGAGTTCAATTTGTGTTTTTCCTGTCACAGACCTGACTTTTAAGCACAGTCCACATAATTTCATTTTTAGGTAAGTACTTGTCTTATGCTTAATGTTAGTCTGCTTTATCCATTTCACAGCCAGCTTTGATGTGTGTTTGGGGTCAATTTTCTGTTGGAATACCCAACTGTGTCCAAATTGAGGTTATGCTGAAGAATTGCTGAGAAAGAAATTTGCTGAGGTTCTTCATAATATCATACTCTTTGAACAATTAACAAGTTCCATTGGCAGCAAAACAGCCCCAGAGCGAGATTCTACCACCACCATGCTTAACAGTTGGTACAGTGATCTTCTGTATCTCTGGTCATTGTGACCAGACAACTTGGTCTTTATCTCTTCTGACCATAAAACTTGCCTCCAGAAGGTTTTTTTCTTGTCCATGTGATCAGCTGCAAACTTTAGTCGAGCTTGAAGGTTGAATTTATAGTAGGGGCTTCTTTCTTGGGCAGCAGCCTCTCAGTCCATGGTGATATAAATCACACTTGACTGTAGACAGTGTTCCAGCAGCTCCCAGTTCATGGTAGACCTGCGTCTTGATGGATCCTGAGTTGTTCCTGACCATCCAAACCAATTCCCTCTCAGCTGAGGGTTACAGTTTGGATCTTCTTCCAGACACTTGCAAAGTTGCGACACCTCCCATTAACTTGTATTGTAAAACAACCATTTTTTTTAATGTTGTGCACAGAGAAGCTACCAGCTGTTCGGTCAATCTTGATCACTAAGAGGAAGTTAAGAGGCCTCGACAAGTTAAAAGACATTTTGGAATTTCAGCACCATCCATATTCTATATCACTTTTCAAATGTGGCTCACAGGAAAGCTGGAGCCAATCCCAGCTGACTTCAGGTGACCAGCAAGATACAACCTGGATGCGTCATAATTTGTTACAAGACTAACCACAGAGATAGACATGATATTTGGACTGTGGGAGGAATTCCATGCATGTAAACTCCACACAAAAAGGCTCCCGGTTGGCCAAGGAATGAAACCCAGAACCTACCTGATGTTAGGAGACAGTACTTAACACTACACTGCTGTTCTCATCACTTTCAGCACCACCTAATTAATTATTTAAGTGGGTGTATGTACATTTTTGGTTATGTATTATTTATGAGCTGCTGCTATAGAACCCAATAATACCCAATGACCAATCAAAAGATACGAATAAACAGCACAGTGATATAAATCTGATGGCAAGGCACCTATTACATATATAACCCTGTCTTATACTAGAATACATCAAAAGTAGCATAAATTATATAAAACACATCTCTAAATCCCAGCTGTGTGTTTGGATCACAGTACAGCATGGCTAATGATGGTCCAACCTGGCTGATGTTTACCTTCTGTCACCTGTATTTGCCACATCTGATTTTCATTTGAAAAAACACTCTGGGGCATGTGGATGGTTTCTCTGGAGAGTTATTAGTGCCATGTGCTGTATTGTGTTTTCATACGGCTCAGTGTGTAGAGAGAAAACAGGTGCAAATTAATCATGGCCGTAGGGCTAATGTCTCTCCCAGATGGAGAGCTAGTGCTCACAGAGCTGCTAGCCAAGCTGGGACCTGTTATACCTCCATCCAAATGTTTCAGAAATTCAACAACGGAACAGCAAAAGGTTTTCGTTCATTTTAATTGTAAATTAAGTAAACAAATGAGCAGCAGCTGTACAGACACCGTCACGGAGAAACAAACTATCGATTCAGAAGACTCCAATGCCCTTCATCATATCTACTTTTTGATTAATATGTAATAAATGTATAATATATATGTAAGTAATGTGAATTAATATGTAATAATGAATAAATGTTCAGGTGATGTATGTCAAGAATTAAATAAATTGGATGTTTTTACAGATTCCTATAATTAGAAGAATATTTGATTTGATATAGTTGATGACAGTATACTGCTGTGAAAATCACATCTGCACATTTACAGTTATCCCATCAGGCACATAATATTGATATGATTTTATTTGTTCAGTTCAGTTCAGTTTATTTAGTAGTTAGCTACCAAACATTAGCTGGTTCGATTTTGTATAGCAAGGCATCTCATTTAGCAGCCCTGGGTAAAGTTTGACTGTACCAGGATTTTATAGGCATGAAGGGATTTTTCACACAAAATCCCACAGTGAGAGGTGATCAGGTTCAGAGACGAGTGGAGCAGCAGGAGCTGAAGCAAGAGAGCACAACAGAATAAACTGGATGGGCATTATTTTAATCCTGAAAGTTACCTTGGCTTTTCAAAAGTTTGCACATTTTTATGGCTTTGATTATTAAAAAAAATCAATAATTAACACATGGAAATGTGTTTAAAAAATATAATAAAATAAAAAATAGTGAGTCACACAGTAAAACTTATTATTGAATTATTGAACGCATGGTCAGCTTCCACCTGCAATGCCATCATGGACCACCAGTGGACCATCTGAAAAATCTCTGCTCTTGACCATCAGCTTTGGCCAACATTGCTAGCAATCTTATTTGCCGTGGTTGAAGAAAAATTGCATATAATAAAGGCAATTTTTCAATTTTAATAAGTAAATCAAAATGAATAACATAGCTAGATAGCAATGACTTTGTTAATGAGACCACTTTTTAAATAAAAAAAAGTCATTTTACTCACTATGTAGAAAATTCAGATGCTTAAACTCTGTTATACAGTCATGATTATTTAATCTTCTTTGCACTTATAAAGGTATAAAAAAGGCCTAATGAAAGCACTTCATGTATGATCAAAAGAGGAAAAAAGACTAGAAGACTGCAAAATGAACAAAAAAGTCTTTCATTGTCTTTGGAGCCTAGTTTATTTTTCCACCACACAGACAGCTTTATTGAACCACACAGCATTTATAGTCTTATACAGTTTTGAATATGTTATTTGATTTTTAGAAAAATTACAGAAATTCTTTACAATTTCTTTCATGAAAAGTATCACATTCCTGTTAAAGCCACCCAAACCTACAACAAACAAGCTGCATTAATGGACCATTAAATAGAAATTATTTATACAAACTTGTACACAGCAGTGGTGCACTGATCTCACTTTTTGATACATTATCAGTGTCAAAGGTCAAAGTACTGGCTGATTCTTGGTGCCAGCTCTGATCAAATTCTTTGCAAGCTTCTTCGTCAATCAAGGATGTCAGGTAAATATCTGCACTTATCAGACCCACCAAAGTGTAATAAGCTATACTATTTGGATATGTGTTATTTGAAGAATTTTACACTAGTACATAAAATAAATTGCATAAGATAGTTCATAGGTTTTTTATCTGCTATATGACTGACATGTATGTGGAAGTCATGTACTGTGTGATTTAAAGAAGTGTACAGAAACGGGAGTTGATGTTGACGTTTTCTGATGAAAGGCCATTCTCTATGGGCTCTGAGTAATCAGGCACATAATGAAGCACATCATGATGAGGAGAGTCAGCAGCAGGGAAATGGGGTGAAGCATCATCTGTGACAGGAAAGGGTGAAGGGTCATCAGAGGAAAGATAGGGTGAGGAGCTGCTGCTTTGCTTTTTGGTAGGAAATTTCCTCTCTTCTTCGACTTCCCTTACTTTATCTGGTGAGAATGAGAATTTTCAAACTTTTTGGGCAATGGCAAATTGACTTTTCTGAGTCTTGATTTCCCTACACTATTTTTTAATTTAAAATGTATAATATAGGATCTATTGTAATCTTTGAACAAAAAAAACCAAAGGAATATTCCTTGCACTTACTTACCAGTCTAGGGGGAAGTGTTATAGGAAACAGAGGCAGCCTGAGTCAGAGCTGAGGTGCCTGATTTATACCTGATTTTGCGCATGTTGCAGAAGCTGCAGCAGCACTGTTCAAATACTCACTGCGTATCTTATGTACGTCCGACAGATTTAAAAACAAAATTCCCTAGATGGCACGTCAGAGTCAAATCATCCCTGTCTATCAGATTTCCAAGTTGAATTATAATATGTTTGGGATTTTACACACAGCAACATTAAACACACTGATAAGCTCTGTCTCTCTTAAAACTGTGATTGCTGTCATAGGCTGCATCTCAAATAAAAAACTCTGTCTTTATGTTCAGAAGTATTTACCAGTCAGGAAAATCCAAAAGACTTGTATACACAACAGAGATTTCAGTGAGTTTAAATGCAACACAGCTAATTACAAACACTTTCTGATTTATTAAAATTGGATGAATTAAAATCATACTTTTACGGATGGGCTGGAACAATTTTTTTTTATAAATTTTTTATTCAATCTGTAACTGAACAAAAGTTCATGGAAATATACATACCGTCTGTGGCTTGTGTCACCTCCATATGGTCATCTATGTACACAAAAGTGGTTTCTTCCCCTTTGCCCATGATCTGCTCCTCAGACAGCTCAAGGTTCTGGAGCAGGAAGTAGGTGGTCATCAGTCCCTTGCCCTTCACCTGGATCTCGCCTCTTTCACGGATCTTAAATGGCTTATCCTTCAGAACGCTTCACAGATGAACACACAAAACCAAAAACATGCAGATTAGACACTTTCATGTGTGCATGTGTGTGTGAGCTGAATTCAACGTTCAAGCTACTCTGGACTAAAAATTAAATCCCTATTATTATTATTATTATTATTATTATTATTATTATTATTATTATTATTATTATTGAAGCCTTATTAAAAACCATTCAATTCTTAATTTATAAATGAATTATTAATAAGGGTGTGCTTTCAGGTAGTGTAGCAAACCTGTAGTGGCAAAGCTGTGAAAAGCGGTGAAATACTTTCACATTTTCCAGTCAAGATTTTTTCTTTTTTTGGTGATTGTTACAGTACTGTTGGATAAAAAATGCCATATCTTACTCTTTAAGTGACTATTTGTATTCCTTTTTAAACCCTTACAATCTCTCATTATGTTAAAATTTGTGGCCATGTGTCTTTCTTATGAGTTACAGTGTAGTTACAGGTTCCTGTGCATTATTTTATAGTGCTTATGTCAGACACGTGTACAGTATTTAGGCATGTATGGTACCTGTATGTGAAAGGACTCAGGTGTATATGGTCAGGGACTCCATGACTCTCCATTCTGGATGCTGTATTGACTGTGTCTCCAAACAGACAGTAGCGGGGCATTTTTTCACCCACTACCCCAGCCAGCACAGGCCCAGTGTGTAAACCTACTCTGATCTGAAACGAACAGATAACACATGCCGATTCTTGAAAAACACGTTAATTAACACAGCTGCAAAATCTCCCCATGACCACAGTGAAACACAGATAAACTCCAGCCAGAACCTGTATTGGCTGTCCTGTGATAGGGCTGTTCACCTCCCTGGCAGCAATCCTCATGCCCAAGGCAAAGTTTGCCACACGCTCAGCGTGTGTGTCCTTGGGAATGGGTACACCTCCGACCACCATATAAGCATCGCCAATTGTCTCCACCTGCAATGAAGGCATGATTTCACGGAAAAGACAGCAGATCACTGAAACAAAAATGCAGTAATCAGTTTGTAATGTGCCGTCAGATTGCACTCAAGTTGTTATACTGTTTGAAATACACATTAAATTATCACACTGGTGCATCACTTCACACCATGATTATGATTCACCAGGTATTGTGTATTTTGAGAAAAAAATGTTCTGAAAGACTTCAAGCTATTTCTCTGACACGACCCTTAATGCATTCAAATTTCATGTTAAAGCAGAAAGATAGTGATGAGTGATCAACAGATATTGTTGAGTTTTTTCTGACCTTATAGACATTGTGGACATTGGTGAGCCGGTCAAACTTGGAGTACATGGCATTAAGCATATTAACAATCTGGATGGGCTCACATGCTGCACAGATGTTCGTGAAGGTGACCACATCACTGAAGAGAATAGTGCACACCTTGAAGTCACCTGATGTAACACAACAGAGGAAAAACAGATACAGCAATTAATGCATAACTTACCCTGAGCTGCAATGGTAATGCAAATGTGGTTTAGGGAAGACATTTCAATGTGTTTCTTCCTACATTGTAAACCATATAAATTTACAAATTTGATTTGGTTCTGCTACATTTGTTGTTAAATCCTATATGATTCCTACAGAAACAGAAAGCATCTCTAAGCCTCATCATTTTTTGCTAAATATATTGGTGTCATTTTCAAATTCATCAACATTTGGTCTAATATTATCAGTAGTCACAGGGGTAGTAGCTTTAATTATATTTATTGTCTTGAAAGCCATATTAAATACTAATTAATGCTTAAATAGAAAACTACTTAACTGTTAACTGTCCTTTCACAAGGATTTTATTCAGGATTGTCTGGTTTCCTTCCACCTCCTAAAACCTTACTGATAGTCTGATGGCTACTTTAAATTGCCAGTAGGTATAAAGGACTGTGTGAATATGTGTGTGTTGTGTTGGACTGGTGTCCCATTCAGGGAGTGTCATCACAGCTTTCCAGGCAATTTCTTCTGGCCCAACTAACAGATCTTCAAACCGCTCGTCACTCATAACATGTCTGATCTGGGGGCCAACAAAAATGCCCCCTTTGATCTTGGCATCAGTTATTCTTGGGAACATCTGTCTTAAATAATGAAAACCTTCACCTTCCTTGCTCAGTGCTTTCATGAAATTCTTCATGAGTCCCAGTTTTATGTGAAGAGGAGGCAAAAATATCTTTGCTGGGTCGACA
>JAQQZR010000023.1:13106758-13121867 GCA_030068235.1 Notoglanidium macrostoma | reverse complement strand
CACACACACACACACACACACACACACACACACACACACACACACACACACACACACACACACAAACACACACACAATGTATAAGTGCAAAACTAAGGTTCTGCACTCAATTTTCATATGGACCTGAGGAGCCAAATGTTTGTTGAGAGGTATGGAGAAGTTGTTTTCTATACTTGTTGAAAGTTTGCTCGATTGGATTGAGATCTGGGGATTTTGGAGGCCTAGACAACCCATTGAACTCTCTGTGATATTCCTCAAACCATTCCTGAACAAATTTTGCAGTGTGGCATAGTGCATTATCCTGCTGAAGATATTTTAGAACTATAGTCTATGATGCTTTGTGATGATATTAATAAATAAATATGAAAAAATACTGCTCTTTGCCATGAAGCACATTCATGAAATTGCCTTACATCATGGTCAAACACGATATGAAAAGGAAAAGCATTGCAGAAGGTTTTTTCATCAATCCACAGTCTCTTCGGGTAGCTGGGGCAGAAAAAGTGAAGGATACTGTCTGGAATAGAAAGATAAAAGAGCTGTATTATGTGTTGTATTTAAACAAATGCATGGAATTTGCTTACACACATTTACACTTACTTACACACACACACACACACACACACACACACGCAAATAGAGTCACACCGCTCTTCCTCTAGCCCAGTGCCATTGGCCAGGAAAAGTTCCAAACTCCCAAAGGGGTTTCTTTTTCTCATGCCCAGTGCCACCTGCAAGTTCCTTGTGCATTGGCAGGGCTCCTACACTGTTGTGGAGTGAGACGGTCCCCAAGCCAGATGGAAGCCTCCACCTGTGTAATGACTTCCGGAAGCTTAACAAGGTCTCAGAGTTCAACAGCTATCCCATGCTCCGTTGAGTGGCTAGGGAGAGCCCGGTTCATCTCTACGCTTGACCTCACCGAGGGCTTTTGGCAGGCATCCCAGTCCGAGACTACCTTCAGCACCACATCCAGCTACTGGCAGAACAAGATTCTCCCTTTTGGCCTGCACGAAGCACCTGCCACATTCCTGTGCCTGGTGGACATCATCCTGCATCCACATTAGAGCTATGCAGCCACCTAACTGGATCATGTTGTCATTCACTTGTCCACCTGGCATGATCACTTCTACCACCTGAGCCAAGTCCTCAAAGAGCTACGGAAAGTGGAACTCCATGGAAATATCATCTGGGCTGAGCAAGGCACAGTACCAGGGTTACAGTATCAGAATGGGGCCTGCTGAAACCCCAGGGGCGGAAAGTGGAGGCTGTGCGCCGTACCCCCGGCCTGTCAAACGTAACCCGTACACCCTTACTGGTGCAGACTGACTGGCTTGGGCACCGTCCTTTCCCAGGATTTTGATGGGGAGGAGCACCCCATACTGTATATTAGCTGCAAGTTGACCCCTGCCAAGCAATGTTATGTTGTCATCAAGATGGAAGGCCTTGGCCATCAAGTGGGCCGTAGAGGAGCTCCAGTATTACTTCACACAGCAGCAGTTTGTTCTTGTCACTGACCACACACCCCTCCTGTGGCTAGCCCAACACAAAGACACAAATAGCATATTGCCATTACTGGGTTTTGCCTGTAAGGTATGACATCAAGTGGGGGCTCAGCACTGCAACACTGATGGCTTCTTGCATTGCTATGCAGCCTGTTCGGAGTTAAGGGGGAGCACTGTGATGATGCTGGCCATACAACCCCGTCATCTGAGCAAGTGTGTTTTGCCATGCTGCACAGATAGCGCTGGAAGTATGGATCCTCCATAGTAGAGTCAAGCCACTCTTCCTCCAAATGATCCTCCATAGTAGAGTCACGCAACTCTTCCTTCAAATGATCCTACAGCTACTGTGTACTGCTGTGTGATTGCTGTGAGAAGATATTGAATTTTTTTGTACCCATTAGTTTATTTTTTTTTAATTAAGGAGGTTTCTTTTTGTTTCACCCCAGTGTATCTGTGCCTATTGCTGCTGTATCTTGCTATATATATGTACACACACAGGTATGTGTATGTATATTTCACATGTGCTTCAGAACCAAAGTTAAACAAAAATGAAGGTTTAGACTGTAAAAGACTTTGTTTTATATTTTAGAATAAAGGACATTAGATGTTAGCTGTTTGCTCTTAAATGGTTGTGAAATATTGGCCCACATGACACACATGACTATTGCGACAGGTGGTCCTACCTGACATACCCGTCTCCTCGACCTCTGTCTGCTCCCGCCTGTCATCTTCTTTAGCTTGGGTTTCAGCCTTTGTCCCTTCGCTTGTTTGTGTCATGAGGAAAATGACATGTTCCCTCTTTCCTGTGCGCTCTGCCTCCTCCGGCTGCTCAAGGATGCTCATGGTCACTTTGCTGCCAAAAAAATCCTTTGCCACTGCTTCAATTATGCCTGTGGTGTAGTCATGGAAACAACAAAAGGGAAAGAATAAATGTGTGTCTTTTTTCAGCTTTTTTAAAACAGCCACTATGGTTAATGGTAAGGTCAGACAGCAGTTATCTCATACACTGGCAGTAATTAGTTCTTATTTTGTCTGCACTGTCTGTACCAGGCACTATGTGGTGGAGTCCTTTCCTGTCTGAGTAATAGTGGAGCAGAGTCCTGCCATCATTTGTTCTCTCCACACGGAAAGAAGGTGCGTTCATCTCCTGAAGAAGCAGAATAAACTTTGAAGTTCACAGCATTCTGAAAGCCTGCTTTGTTACAATATACATTGTTAAAAGCGTTTATGTAAGGATTAACACACAACTGGGCATACTGATACCACCCTGATGTTGATTAATTCCTAAAACAGCATATCATGCTTTTTGTCCGTTTATAGTTATATTTTCTTCTTGGAACATTTGTGAAGTGAGTTCATGTCATCATTTATATTAGTTAGAAACAGTCATATTTCAATATCCTCTGTTTTCTTCTCTCTTCTGTCTATGAATTTGCTGTTACTATGGAAACAATAGCATTTTAGAACGAATGCATTAATACAAACCTGCACTACTGTCAGAACTGCTGTTCTAGAATATTAATATTAATTTGAAATATTTTGTGACTAAAAAAATGAAATAAAGTGTTATCAGTTCACAAGGACCTAGCAGCCATCTGTTCATAAAGTTCCTGTTAAAATTACCTTACTTAAATCATATAAAACCACAGTTACTAACAATTACTGTTCACTTTATAGAGAATACACTGCTCATGGTTGTAGAGGCAGGAAAAAAATCCAAGAAAACTTGATATGAGGCTTGTACTAAGTGAAGCGTTCACTAAGAAGAAGACAGTTAACAGAAGACAGTAGGACCAAATCAGACCTGATAAGATAATGCCAGGTAACTATGGAGGGCATCAAGATTTTCAATGAATTCAACCAAATTTCCACCAAGGGTGCGCAGCATGGTGTCATAGCCAGACATCTTACAAAAGCTGAAGAAGTATTCTCCAAACAACTTCAACACCACCTCAGAAGAAACATCTAGAAGTTGAAACACAAAGGACAAAACAGTTCAGATTCACTTCCTGCAACACTATCATTCATTTTTGGCAGCTCAGGTGTGAGACCTGTTCAGAGGTTCACACCTGTCCTTGTCAACACACTTCCAGGGACAGGAATTGTGTCCAGAATGGCTCCTGTGTGACACACTTCTCTGTCTCGGTGGACGGCCTTCATGGGGACATTGTTAACACCATCTCACTCTGTCTGAACAGCACAAAACCAGTCTCCAAGGTCATCACACATAGAGACTGCCCACAAACAGCAGAAAACCTTTTGCTACTTAAAAAAAAAAAACCCTGTCTGAATTTATCAATGCTGCATCTGACCCTGGACTCATACAAAGCATTTTTAAATAGGAAATTCAGCACACTTATGAAACATATAATGTTTGTGAGCGGAAGAAGGTGAAATTGGTGAATACAAGTTGAGAAAAAGAAAAACTTTGAAAAGAGCAGAAACTCAAAGAGGTTAATGACGTCTGGAGACACAAAGCATCCGCTACTTCCTGTATATCTCAGCCTTGCCACTGGGCATTTGAAAAGACAGAAAGCTAAGTAGTTTAGGTAAACAATTAAAATATGCCTCACCCAGCATTTTGCAAGCCTCTTGCACCAGACGAATTGTGATAATATCATTGTAAATTTCATAGGTCATAAAGGTGTCTTGGACTTCTGCCAATAACCTGAGAAAATATAACTTTAGCCACAAGGAGCAAGAGGACAAATCACTGTAAAGCAGATAAGGCTACTTTGATAAAGTATTTACACACATACCTTAGCTGTTCCCATGTCTCTTCTCCAAATTTCTCCACCACTAACGTCCTCAAACATGTGTTAATGAAGCCGTACTATCCAGACAGAGAACAAATGGATGTGTCAAAATAAAACACAATATCACACACTGTGACACACACCAACCGATTAATCACATACAATATTAATAATTTCACAAGCATACATATCTGTAAATCCTGAAATATTGATGTCATTGGTTTACCAAAACAGAGTCAATATCCATATTTTAAATATGTGCACAGAAATAATAAGCACAATATAAAATATATGAATCATTTCAATAAAAGCATCATATTATAGTGCAGGTTCACAAACTAATGATGTTTACAGCTATTTATTTACATTAAGTTATGGAAATATATTTTTTACTCAGTAATTAGAAAATGAGTGAGTGTGTACTTACCATTCTGGCAGTTCTGTTATGAATGTAGCTCCTACTGTCACTAGGTTGAAGGATTGAATCTGTGGATGGGCTTTACATTTAGGCCAGTACATACAAGTTCACTCACACCCATTAATTAGCAAATCAAACCCCTCCTTCCAGCTCTTACTCTGCTCTGCACACACACACACACACACACATACACTACACATAAGGAACTGTAGTTAATTACTCCTTTGAGAATGAAAATGAGAGTGAGTTATGTAATTAAGTATTTATAATTATTATTTCAATAATTACTTTGCATTTCAGCTTCAGTTACTCCCTGGATTCTCATGCTCTGAAGTCTTTTTCAGCTTTATTGTGTACCTCAAGGTTTGAAGTATTTGCCAACAAGATGTTTCCATCCACAGAATTGAGTTGCCACTCATTTGATCAAGAGATCAAGAGGTGATCATGTTTAGACCAGAACTCCACCAACAATCTGGCTTTAAAAATGTTTCGGAGATCTGGCACCAACAATCACAATCAAAGTTTCTGGGATCACATTATTTCTCCATTTTTAATGTTTCACTTATACATCAACTGAAGCTCTTCACCTGTATCTGCATGATTTTATACATTTAAATAAATGTAAAATATCTGAACAGTTGCATTTGTGGTTTTCCTGGCATATCCAGAAAGGATGCACTGGTCCACAACTGGCCTCACCATAAATCACTACAAGTCTGTTGTGCACAAGAAGGTGCTGGTCCTCACATTCCTTTGAAGTTATCTCATGGTTCATAGAACTATGGTTACATACATATTTAGTGTATAGTGTTATAGGCATACGTACATATCTACAAACTGCATGATGATGACACCATACCAGCAGCTGTAAGTGAAATGAATAAAAGTCAAAAGAGTAACAAAAATTATTTGCAAAAAGTTTATTCGCATAGATCTTAGATTTAGATTCTTGCCAAGTTAATTATATTCCTAGTTCAGTTTCCTTCCTATTTTCGGTTACTTTTTTCCACTTAAACATTTAACAAGGAACATGAGTGCCATTTTCATGTCTTTTTTTCCTGCTTATGTATGGGTTTTGGTTATATTGTAGTAATTTGTTTATTATACTCACTACCTTGGAATTTTGTAAAGTATTGGTTTATTATTATTATTATTTTTACTAATTGTTTTACTTTTCTGTTTACTCTTCCTCTGGCAAAGTCTTTACAAGTCCAGACTGAGTTTGACACAAGAGTTCAGAAAAGTTAAAAAAAAAAAAAAATTAAATAAATTAAAAAAAATAAATAAAAAAAACCTCTGTTGTTTTTGCCATGTCTACACATGTTTGCACACATACACTTTATGTTGTCTTCTGCTGTAGCACACGTACATATTTTTGTACTTTTTTTGTGTTGTCCTGTATGTAGCACCTTGGTCCTGGAGAAACGCTGTCTTGTTTCACTGTAAACTGTATTACATGTATATAGTTGAAATGACAATAAAATCCACTTGACTGGACTTGACTTGACTTATTACCCCATAAAGACAAAAGGTTTGTTTTACTACCTGTGTTAGTATGCCTGGCATGCATCTTTACAATTTGTAAATAAAATTTTATCAACCTGGAAACTACCAAGGCATTTGTTTCTCAAAAGTCCCAGATTTTTATGAGAAATCATAGAGTTGTTTTTAATTTTGGGTTAGTAGTTATGTGTCAGGTGTCCTATTCCTCTGACAAGCCTGTCATAAAGTTGGGTATAAAAGGTGAACAAGGCCAGTGTGAATGGTCATAGATTTTACAACTCCTGACTCATCACTGACTGACACAGAAAAACACAACAAGGTAAGTGTCTTTTGTTCTTCTTGTCAGTTTATTCTCAGATATATTAAAAAAAAAGTAGTATTTTTTTGCACCATCTTGTATGAACAAAGCAACATGCAAAAATTTCCATTTTATACAGATGCTTTGTGGAGGCTCTCTATGGAGTATGGGTTACCAGGAGCACATTCAACAAACAGAGAGCCACTCAAGGGGCATAGTCCTGTGTGAGCTCGCATCAGACCACAAATACTCTACAGACCAGACTGTCCACTTCTATAAGCCACAGAGAACACAAGTCGACACTGGCTGGTTTGATCACAGCCAGCCTATTGAAAACCATCATACAGAACATAGAAAAATAACAACAGCACAAATCTTCATCAAGTTTCAAAAGCCGGAATGGAGAGCTTGATATTTTTCATCATCTCATCCCAAGGGTGTTTTTTTAGAAATCTGTCATTATCCTCTGTGCTTTTGGGCATCTACCGAGACTGTTAATCTTCCAGAGGCTACAAGTTCCTACTAAACAACAGACAACAACTCTGTATGCTGTAATTGATCGAGACTGGTGTAATGACTAAACTGGCCCTCATGCTGGTGGACAAGACAAGAAAAGGAAAGAAACTGGAAATACAAGATGAATGAATGTGTATGTCACTGTACAGTTCAGTCAGTGCCTCCAAAATGGTTACTATTAACAATACACTTTTATTCTGTTCATTCAAACACTTATTTAAATTACAGTCATTGACAGCACCTATTTGGCACATACGTTGAAGTATGCTCAGTGTTTATCACTCTACATAAAAAAAGCTCTTTAACTTGTTATTTGTTCATGCAAGGGTTAGTGGTTTAGTGAACATTTTTAATGTCTTTCAATGCCAGGAGTATGCACGACATGGTAAATTTAATTTTTTAATTTAATCTAATTTAATTAAATTTAATGTAATTTAATTTAATTAAATTTAATTTTCCCTAAGCAACACCAGCACAGCAGAGTGAAGAAAAATATTATTTAATGAGAACTTTTTTTCTTTTAAATACAGTACCTTCATGATTGCAATAACATTTATGTGAAAACAAATATTTTCTGGTGAAGGATACAGTGAAATACCTGGTCATTCATATGATGAAAAGCCTTGCAGTCAGACACTCTGGTAGGACAAAAAAGGAATATATTCAATTTGTAGCTTGAAAGAGATTTATCTTTATATGGTAGAGTTCTCTTCTCCAAGGTTGAAGAATTATCCCATTTTATGTATCCTTCTTTTCTTTTCTTTTCTTTTTTTTGGTAATGACTCCATTGAGAGTGAAATACTCCCTGGGGGGGGGGACAAAACCACACACACAATTGTTCTATTAGAGCAGGCTGCTTTTCATTTATTTATTTTCCTAATAAACTGACAGTGACTCTGTCTATGATTATTTAGCAATTACTTGCTACTTACTTTCCTGGTAATCAGACTTTTCTTTGTAGAACTACAGAATACATATTGCTTCCAGTCTTTCTGCATTTGGACGATGTTGGTTATATATTTTCACATGGACAATTTATTCCTGCACATAAAATCTCTGTTCCTTTGATCACCTGTTGATTAGAGACAAAGTGGTGAAATTCACCATATTAACAGTCATTTAGGTTTGGCTGACAGTGATATAATACAGCTTTCTTGATTCTTGATTTGAAAAAAATAAAAAAATATAAAAACTTTAACAAAATGTTCAGATTGGCATTTTGTTATTTAGTATGTACATTATATTTGGTAATTATTTAATAAGGATCCATGTGGTCACTGCAGTGTTAGTGATATTGGCCACTAGAGGGCGTGAGGAGCTCCTACTGCTGGCCTGCAGTCTTTAGGCATAGCAGGGTGGAAAAAAGAAACACGATGCAAGTGAGACATTTTTAAATTTTTAAATTATAAAAAAATTATAAGCAAAATGATTACACTTTTCAGTGTTTTATATGTTATCTCAAATTAAACGAAACACCTAACAGCTTGGCACAGTAGGTAACACAGCTTAGGCTGTACCAATGCAAAATGCTCTAACATAGTTTGCCATTTTCCTATTTTCACGTCTTTTTTATTATTTTATTATTTGTTATACGAATGTGAATGTGTGGGTGTGAAATGTTTATGGTCTCCTTTTAATGTTCAGATAAGTGTATTTTTAAGTTAAATTATAAAGTATGATTGTTTCCATCATAATCACATTCTTGCCTAAATTCTTTAAACATCTTTTGAAAATATTAACGTGAACTGTGATTTTTCAGTACAATACAATAAACAATCTTGACATTGGTTTGTTTTTTATATTAACATATTTTAAGCAGGTGAATGAACAAAAGAGTATTGCTATATGTGTAGATTTACATTGCAATAATGGATGTTTTTAAATGTGGCATTCTACTTACTTAAAAAAAGAATTAAACATAATAAATTACACTGATTAGTAAAGTCTCATAATTTTTTATTGCCCTCTGAAAATCTACAAAATATATCCTGTCCTGTGTCTTTGGAATAAATTGTAATTCAACAAATGATAGACATTTGTTACCTCTACTTCATCAATGATAGTCTTAATTGTCAATGAAGAATAAATACAAACTTTAAGATTGCAACACAGGCCTTTCAACCAGAGCACTGCAGGAAAAATAGATATACATTGTATATAATAACATATTACAATATTATTTATAGTCTCAAACAGATGTTGAGATGTTTCATTGATTCTCAACCAAAAGAAACAAGGCAGGCATAACCTGATCAAAATCCCAAACATCTTCATACATAAGTTAGAAAGTCATGATTCATATGTGGAAATGAAAATTGTATTGATTTAAATCACATTTCAAGGAGACACAAGGCGTATGGCAGATCATTAGAAGAAATTGCGGCCTGCAAATGCAGTCCACATGGGGTTTGTTTGGTTGGCCCAAGGTCTCATGATAAAAAGCAGTTCCTCTGTTCATTTGCATGAAGGCCTTGGGGCTCAGGCTTTTGTGCCTATAGCAGATTCTTTCTTACACACAAGCACAATCTAATTAGAGCAAAGAATGAATGTACAAAGAATTTTATAAAACTTCTCTTTCCTCTGTTTCCTCTGTTTTCTAGTGGACTGACCACAAAATCCAATCTGAGATCCCTCTGTTGCTGTTTTAATGATTGTAGTGGAAAGCAATGTCTTGCACTTTGCTCCAAAATCTCCCATAGGTGACTGCGAAGGTCATAGCATTTGTTTTACTTTGTTTTCATCCTTATCAAACTATCAAGTGAGCCATCATGCACTATAGACAGGGGCAAACTCATCCTGGGGTGTGTTTCCCAAAAGCATAGCTGCTAATGTTGTTAGTAACCTGTATAGTTGGAACCATGCAGTTATGATTCAAGTGTTTCCCAAAACCATTGTTTGAACCATCAAGATAATTGGTCAAGAACTTACATAGTACAAACCTTATTTAAGTGACACAGATGTTTCCCAAAAGCATAGTTTTACCTAAAGTTGTATAGTTCAAACTACAGCTCCCGAGTTGTGCTTAGCTCCTGGTGACTGTGTCATCGATGGCATGGTGACTACGTCTTCTATGGCGGAATTTCAGTGGAAGGAGTGTAGTCACCATGTGAGTAAGCTGAATTCAAGAATCCAAAGTGTTTGGTGCGATGCACCCAGTAGAGCAGTAGGTGGTTAAATAAACTACATATGGAGGGTTCATGGTTCAAGCCTGTGGTATAATTATAGGCTAAATCATTAGAGAGAGAGAGGAGAGATAGTTGATATGGACTCAATGTAAATAATTCAGGTTATGTTGACCTGTTTTACAATTTGTGTGTGTGTGTGTGTGTGTGTGTGTGTGTGTGTGTGTGTGTGTGTGTGTGTGTGTGTGTGTGTGTGTGTGTGTATTTCTAGGCCTATGCAGAAGATTGGGTGTTCAAGTGTTAATAACTGAAAGCTATTGTGAAAAAGATGAAGAGAATGGTTCACCACATGGGATACAAATCTGTGTTTGTGAAATCAAGAAATGTCTACCATTGCGGTGTGTGAAGCACACCCATGTAGCCCACTGAGACACTAACACACTACTTTCCACAAAGTCAGCCCATGCTGGAAGAAAATAACTTGTCGAGTTATTCTTGTACAAACAATAAAAAAAAATTGGCATCAATTTGCACAGCCTTTTTTGCTTCAGCACATTTAACCCTATGTGTATTATTAAGTAAAACTTACCCAAACATCACTTATTAAAATATATGGTAACACTTTACAATATGGGTGCACAACTAAGCATGTATTAATGTGTAAACTAATCCTTACATGATGATTAATTAATACATAAGCTAAACATGAAATAAGGTAGTGTATACACTAACACACAGCAGAGTCAACAGCCATTAATAAATGAAATTGTTAAGCATGAATAAACCTGTTACTGGTATTGTGAATTAATATCATTAATTACAGTATTAATTACAATTACAATCATTTGCACAATGAAGGTTCTATTTGATGACAATGCAGATTTGCCTCAATTTTAGGCTGTAAGATAAATTCATGATTAACTTGATGATGATGAAATTGATAAAATGATGATGATGCAATAGTCTCTTTTCAGATAACAAAGTGTTATCTGTTAAAAATAAAATGTTATGTTATGTTATAAAATGTAAAAAAACATTATTACTATTATAATTATAATAATAATAATAATAATAATTATTATAGTTATTATTATTATTATTATTATTATTATTATTATTATTATTATTACAATTATTTATTATTATTCCCCATGAAGTCAAGATGCAAGTATACATTTGTTAGTTATTATTTTTTTAATGAATCATTAGTTAATAGATAGGTAGCACGGTGGTGCAGTGGTTAGCACTGTCGCCTCACAGCAAGCAGGTCCTGGGTTCGATCCGCGGGTCACCCAGGGTGCCTTTCTGTGCGGAGTTTGTATGTTCTCCCTGTGTATGTGTGGGTTTTCTCCGGGTTTTCTCCTCCCACAGTCCAAAGACATGCAGATTAGGTCAACTGGCTACACTAAATTGCCCATAGATGTGTGGCTGTTTGTCTGTGTTGAACCTGTGGTGGACTGATGACCTGCCCAGGGTGTACCCCGCCTCTCACCCGAAATGACTGCTGGGATTGGCTCCAGCTTCCCCGCGACCCAGATGGATAAAGCGGTATAGATAATGTATGGATGGATAGTTAATAGATGTTTATCATGTAACTTGTCTATAGTCTGCATGAATTGATGATGATGTGTCATGACATGATAAGTATATGCATGCAAATAATTAATTAATATTTATAAATTTATTGAAGCACATACACAGGAATTTGTGTACAATTCAGTGGTAAAAACCAACATGTGTCACAGTACTTTGTTATGAAGAAGGTACAACAGATTTTGAAATCAGTAATACTTCAGATGTTAGTTAGTTTAATGATGCATTGTACCATGTTAGTTCAATGTTAACCTCCTTACTGTGCAGGAAACACACCCCTGGATGAGAGCACTTTGAAAAATATCATTGGAAATACAACTGAAGTTCTGTGTTGTGAACAAACTGAAACTTGGAATATGTTCCAAAAACGGGGAGAAATATGGACAGCCTACAAAGTCCCACTGTATGGATTATTGATGCTCAAAACCTGGTTGTGTCTTCTTAGGAGGTTAAGATATTGCCTTAGATGGATTTTCCAAAAAGTTAAAATCAACACAAAAATGGTGGTGGGATGTAGAATGAATTGAAACCTTAATGAAAATTTGTGGTCTGAACTGAAAAGAGAAATCCACATGATCGAACCTAAGTAAAAGATGAATGAATGATATCAATCATTCGTTCATCTGCTTTGATCACTTTAACCAGGTCAGGGTTGTGGAAAATCTGGGGCCCATCCCAGGGTGTGAGGAGGGAATACACTCTAGACTGGACACCATTCCATTGTAGAATGCCATTCGCACACATTCATATTTTGTTACCAATGCAAACATGCAAAACCCAGACAGTTCCCTGACTTCAGGATCAAACTGAATATACTGGACCTGCAACAGCAACACCAAAATACTGTACCATTGTGCCACCTGACTAAAAATACCATTAGGTGCTTAAAATGTTGTATGAACATTTGAAGGATGAAGGAGGGCCCAAGATTCTACCACAAGTAGAATCAATCTTGTTCCACATTACAGAAAAAGGCTCAGTGTAATTATTATCATCAGGGCAGACTTCCCACTCTCAACTTGTTTGCATGGTAACTGGTTCCAAATTCACACTTTATTAGGAATACCTGAATACCTATCATTTATGCAATTATCTAATCAGCCAATCGTGTGGCAGTGGTGCAGTGCATAAAATCATGCAGTTACATGTCAAGAGCTTCAGGTAATGTTCACATCGCACATCAGAATGAGGAAAAAATGTGATCTCAGTGATTTTGACTGTGGCATGATTGTTGATAGAGTATTCATGAGTATTTCTATAACTGCCAGTCTCCTGGGATTTCCATGTATGACATCTCTGGAGTTTAATCAGAATGGTACAATAAAGAAAAAACATCCATACCCCTTTCTCACCAACAGGGAATGGGTTATCTTCGGGTTCATGAACCAAATTTTGAACCGTTTGGAGCATTTTGACCAAAAAAAAACATTTGTTTGTTAGCTAAAAAGTTTGCTCCCAGTTGGACCCAAAAGAAAGCTGCTTTTTCCATCAGTAGGCATGCCATTAGTTTGGAGAGGAGGCAGAGTGCATCTATGGAGAATACAATGAAAAAGGATAAATCAGACAAATATCTGAAATAACAGAATAAAAGCTTGCAGGTAATCAATGTGGTCTGCTACTACTGCTACTTCCATTTACATCCATTGTGCATTTTGGAACACCCTGCATTGATGATGCATTCTTGATTACAATGGTTCTGCTCAAAACTGGTGGAAACACAAGCTGGCTTGCTAACTGGCACCAAACATCAAATATTCCTGAAAAGTACTGGTTCAAGAACTTGCTCCCTGTTGGGCGAAAAGGGATACCAGTGAGTGGCAGTTTTGCCAGATGGAAATGCTTTTTTTATCAGGCCTCAAATAACTGTTCTGTACAATTGTGGTGAGCAGAAAAAGCATCTCAGAAGGCACAACATGAAAAAACTTTGAGGCAGATGGGTTACAAAAGCAGAAGACCAAGTCAGGTCCCACTTCTGTCAGCCCAGAACAGACAGCTAAGTCTGCAGTCTGCACAGGCTCACCATAACTGTACAGTTAAAGACTGGAAAAACATAGCTTGGTCTGATGAATTTTGATTTCTGTTGAGGCACACAGGTGGTAAGATCAGAATTTTGTGTCAACAGTACGAATCAATTGACACAACCTGCCTTGTGTCAACAATCCAGACTTGTGGAGGTGGTATAATGGTATGAGGAATGTTTTCTTGGCAGACTTTTGGCCTGTTAATACCAATCATCACTTGAATGCCACAGCCTATTTAAGTATTGTTGCTGAGCATCCCTTCATGGCCACAATTTACTCATCTTAAAGGTTAATTCTTCCATGATAATGCACCCTGTCACAAAACAAATACCATCTCAGACTGGTTTCATGAACATGACAATGAGTTCAGTGGTCTTCCCAATCACCAGATCTGAATTCAATAGAACATCTTTGGGATATGGTAGAACAGGAGATTCACAACATGAAATTGCACCTGAAAAATCTGCAAGAATTGTGTGATCAATTGCTGACAATCATGTAAATGGACCAGAATCACAAATGAATGTTTACAACATCTTGTGGAATGTATTCCATGAAGAATTGAGGCTGTTTTGAGGGCAAAGGGAGGCCCTACCCAGTATTAGCATAGTGTTCCTAATAAAGTGCTCAGTGAGTCTATATTACTTCACACTTGTTATTACTGATTAAATATTATTCAAAATATTTTTACACAACAGTTGTAGACTTCCCTTTTAACAGTTTCCTTAAAGACTTGTGTTGAGGTCTTGCTGTTGGGCTCATGGTTGGACCTTTGTGCTCTCACATTGACTCGTAGCACATACATAAAGAGAGGTGCAGGAAGTCAGTGGGACCAAATTTGTGCTTTGAGTGCAGCATGACAGACGAGATACTGTGGAATAAATAAGTGTCTTTTATTGGTTCATAAAGTAATTTCCCAGACACAAGACGACATTAATCCAGGGGTTAGATAAGAGCAAGGCCAGAACACCTCAAATCAAAATGAAGGCCACTTTTTTCCTTCCTTTTCTTTTTTCTCCCAATCATGAATGTTTCTATCCACTCACATATCCCACTCCGGTTCTCTCTCTCACTTCGTCATATTGAGTGCTTTGATTACATGCAGCTGAATTGGAAAACATTTGAAACCTTTGAAAATATATATTTTTTTTACAGTTAATTTTCTGAGTGCCAGTTCTGTCCTCTATACTGTATGCTCAAGGCTGTGTCATTGTCAAAGCACATTTCTTCAGGGAGATTAATCAAAAGTCTACTTGTGATTATTGTCGCAACCCTGTTTCTATATCTATACATGCATGAAAGAGAAGAAAGTGTGTGTGTGTGTGTGTGTGTGTGTGTGTGTGTGTGTGTGTGTGTGTGTGTGTGTGTGTGTGTGTGTGT
>JAQQZR010000023.1:13047021-13068635 GCA_030068235.1 Notoglanidium macrostoma | reverse complement strand
TGTGTGTGTGTGTGTGTGTGTGTGTGTGTGTGTGTGTGTGTGTGTGTGTGTGTGTGTGTGTGTGTAAAAACATATTTACCAGTGTAGAAAATCCTGATTTGATAATGATACTGATTGTAATTTGATACTGATGTGAGTTGATGCTCTGTCTGATTCTCTCACTCCTTTGGTCATTCAGAATTAATAGAACATTGGCATAACATGATAGCTAAGTTAATCAATTAAAAAGGAATTAATACATGTAAATTCTATTTTTAATGATATTAATAATAATCTTTTGTTAATAAACATGATTAATGAACAAACAAACAAAAGAAAACAAAACAAGCAAACAAATAAACAAAAGAAAACACCCCAGAAGATTAATCTTAATCTGTAGTGTCTTTAGTGTAGAGTTGTGAATATGTCGGTGATAAATCTGTGCTATATATCATTTTCAGTATCAGTTTTACCCCAAATGTTCAGGATATTTACCACTGCTTTAGAAATTGGTATCTTATGGCTGTGTCTGGGTTGTCTTATTCTCTTAGGGTTGTCTTAGATCTACCATTTCCATTTCTATGATAAATATACACAATGCTACAAGAAGCGAAAACTCAGAATGAAACGGTTAAAGAAGGAAATAATGGATAACTATCAATGCACTCTGAAATCCATCAGGCTTCTACTGTATCTTTCTGCCAGGTTAACATTCAACACATTTGCCTAATTTAGCAGAGCAGTGACTCGGAGACAGACGTCCTTCAGCATATAACACACCCAAAACAAACATGATAACAGTGAAGTGTTTAATAGAGTCATTCAGAAAAAAAAATCAAATGTTTGTTTGATGAGCAGTAAATTGAGACAACCCTGTTTTCTATCCATTGCCTAATTTACATAATTTTGCATATAATTTGTCCTTTTAGATTATAATTACCACTCTTTTAGCACAACCATATGAGAAACAAATACTGGATCATGACCAAAGTTTTTATATTAAATGATGCGATACTGGACAATACTGCATTCACTGTCATAACCTGGGATTTATCACTTTTGTTTAAACAACAATAAATACATGTTTATAAAAGACAAAAAAAAGGGATTTATCACATGTTCTCTATTCCACTGCCCTGCACATGCTGCCAAAAAAAAAATGCTGAACAGCTTTGGTTTTGCCTATTTAAAGTACAGTTACAAAGCTCGTCTTAGATTAGAATCCAAAATTGACAGTCTAGCGCAATCAGGCACGCAGACCCTGGTGCTGACACAGAACTATGGCATGGCTGACAACGAGGCTGGATGTTGGTAAGAACAGTGCAAATGCCGTTTGGAAGCTGCTCCAAGACCAGCTTTGCATTTCATCTTTAAATGGTAATGGATGTGAAAGTGAACAGCTGGAACCTAGATTAAGCCTAAAGCCTGCTTGCCCCATGCACCTCATGAGGCCAAGGATATAAACAACTCAGTCTCATTGGACATTTACTAGAATTTTAACAAGCACGATGGAGAAGTGAAGCATTGAATAAGAGCAAATTTTTATACGAGTTGCCTTTCCCAGGACTACGGTAATATAAATCTTTATTCTGAACCTAAACAAATTAATGTTTGCCTCTGGATTTCTCAAAAGGTTTAGTTTTGGAAGAGCATGAGGAATAACTCTCCCTCTCCAAGTTCAAATCGATGGAACCTGGACATCCGAGCTGCTCCTGAGAGAATCAACCTTCAGACTTGGCCATTTTTTGTCTGCAGGTGAAACAGTTTATCATCTATACTTAATTTTTGTTTTTATTCCAAAACCAAAGGTGAGGCACAGAGAGGAAGAGATGTCATGATATGACAGTATGTTCTGAACAGGAAGTGAGCACATATCCAATTCAGTTCCATAACAATCTGGTAGGAGGTGCTTTGTTATGAAGTGAGTATAGTATGTGAGTGTGCAGGGAGGCACTAAACTGGAGGTTTAAAAGGTTTTTCAGTAGTGAAGGGAAAATAAGATCAATCCCGATTGGGTTCGAGGATGATGTGAAATCTTTTGTAAATATATAATTATACTTTAGATTAGAAACTGAATACATATCTAGTTGCTATGACACTCCAAAATGACACCAGCTCCATGGGTAAGATAAAAACACAAATATACTCTTTTCCCTCTTTCCCCTTCTCCCGTCCCTGATTTAAGACTTGGACAAAAGCAAATGAAAATACTTTCATTTTTAACTTTCAAATTAAAGGTAGTTCCTAATGCAAACAAATCACTCTTCACCTCTGATTAGTTGAATGAAATGCAACTATGTCTTTCCAAGCAAATTCTTTTTGTTATAAAAATATACTTCTTTCTTTTAAAATAATATACAGATTTTTTTTAATGCTGAATGTTTTTTTTTACTATCAAGCTAAAACAGCAAAGCTGTTGTTTTTCTGTTTTTGATATAAAGTGTTAATATTTCATGAGAGAGAGAGAGAGAGAGAGAGAGAGAGAGAGAGAGAGAGAGAGAGAGAGAGAGAGAGAGAGAGAGAGAGAGAGAGAAAGAGAGAGAGAGAGAGAGTGAGTGTACAGAGACACTAGATCATCATGTTGAGGCATTTTGTTTCCTCTCTCGTGTCTTCTGCTTGGTCGTTTGTTCAGGAAGAAAATTAGCTCCCAGGCTTCTGCACATTTTGCATAATCGAGTTTTGTTCATGAGTCTCTAAAAACTGAGATACTCACTTTTCAACCATCAACCGAAGAAACGGAACGGTGTTCTCTCAAAGAAAATGTTACAACACCACAAATCCCAAAACACTTAAAAAAAAAAATACATTTGCAATCTCCAAGTCAAGAAAATGCAAAAAATAAAATCGTAATACCTTACAGATCTCTTCTCAAGAAAAAATTATAATAATGATAATTTAAAAATTTGATACAAAACATTTGGATGATAAAAAAAGTAAAAGAGACAGAAACGTTGTAACTGAAAAAATACCAATGCTACAAAGAAATCTCAAATTTATGTACAAGACCCTGTATTCCTCAAGTGTCAGAGTGAGTGTGTTCAAATGTATGTGTGTGTAGATCTTAAATGCAGCAACTTCACTGTTTTTATAGACCTTTGCACTCATACCTTATCATTAAAATGTATTCAGGTCCAGTGCTCCTCATTTTGTTTTGCCTGTGAATGTAAGTTCAACAGCAGCAACAGCAGTCTATAAGAACTGTTTTTGTCTTTTTTTTAATTGCTTACATTACTAGGAAAAGTGTCATTTGCTAAAAAACAAAACAAAACAACCCCCCCCCCCCCAAAAAAAAAAAAAAAAACCAAAAAAAAACAGTCCTTTTCTGGCATCAGAAGACGTCACCAGATGACGCTGGAAATGCTCGTCTCACGTGGTAGCAGAGGCAACATGGCATTATTGGCATGCTGCTCCTCCAGGTGTTGCTGCTGCTCAGTGCGCTGTGCTTTGCCCTGTGTGCGTTGCCCGTTCAGCAGAGTCATAGGGATGTTGCAGTAGGTATGATGAGCGCCCAGTGTTGCCAGCGTCGGCACGTCATACCCATAGCTGCGGTAGTAGTGTTTCTGTCCAAGTGGATCGTGGCAGCTGCTGTTGCGGAAGGCGGCGCGCAACTCAGGTCGCGCGGTGGCCACGGCCGTGGAGGCGGCTGTGGCCATGGAGAGAGCTGAGACGCTCTGCAGCTCACCAGCATCCAGTGCCTGCTCATGCGAGAGCTCATGCGAAAGCTCATGTGAGAGTACGCGCTCACGCCGTTTGAACGGCATCTCATAGCGTAGACGCTTCCAGAACTTGCTTCCAAGCTTGCTGCCCTCAGGCCCGGGCCAACGGATGACGGTGAGCAGCTTGATGGTGTGCTTTAGCGCCTCCACCTCCTGGTAATTGATGGTGTCGCGCAGCTCGGCACACTCAATCAGGATCACCCTGATCTCGCCACTCGCCAGCATGCTGCGGAGACGCGTCTCCAGCTCGAAGATGCTCCAGCCACGCCGCACCACATAGCTAGGTGTCATCACGATGATGAGCCGTCTACTCTGGTCCACACAGCGTGCAACGTCTTCAATGTAGGCTTAGGGAGAGGGGGTGGGAGATGGAAAAGAGAAAGAAATAAATATCTAATACAGGCAAATAGTTAAATATACAGTACTAATAATGTGCCCTGAGAATGTTGCTTTGATGTCTCATATAAAAAGCTTTCATGATGTGTCTATCAGCTACATTTTTCAAACATTTAGAACAAATAACTGAAAATGTATTAATGTGAGACAGTTTACACAAAACAGGACAAACACAAACAGGATGGGGACATGACAGAAAACAGAAGCTCAGGCATTCTCTAAGAGCTGTTTTTCAACACTCCACTCTTCTGCACTGATTTAACAGCTTAACAAAGAGAGCAAACGCCAGCTGTAGCACATTCAAGGACTCAATTGCAGGCTTAATCAGAAACAACAATAACATTTTTAAATGGAATACCAATGCTGTACATGGCTATCAAGCTCAAAAAGACAAATAAGACAACAAAGCGTAACACACTGCTGCCACTTTGAGCTGTGCTAAGTGTGTTTCTTGTTCCATTTATGTGGAATTTAGTAATCAAGAGCTCAAAGATGGAGGCAGAGACACACTTAACACACTCAAGAAGCAAAGTGTCTCTAAATACAAGAGAAAAAAAAGACATTTTTAAAAAAGTATTATTATTACTTTGTGTCTGTCTGTCTATCTTTCACTCTCTCTACATCACATTCCACCTTACTCTTTTTCTGTCTCTCGCTCTCTCTCAATATCAACTCCCACACACTGTTTTCTTCCGTAACACTGCACTCAGACATTCTCTCTCCTCTGTCTGTGGCTTGTCTGATACCTGGTTTACTAAAAGTGAGCTGACATTACAGAAGTAAGCCCTTGAGAAGCATCTGAACGTCTCATATCAGCTTTATCGCCCCGGCCCTTGAACTAGCACTGTGTCAGACCTGGATCCTGATTTAGACTAAACGCTGAACCACCCATGTCTGAAAAGTTAAGAAAAAAAAGTGCAGTCTACAACTGTTGACAGAAGTGGTGAAAGCTGTACCTCTAAAGAGTCTTGTGTCATCCTGGAAATGATCATTGGTGAAACCTAAACATAAATAATTTCAACATTCAATGTGTGATCAAAAGATTCAGCAGTAATTTATCACAGCAACAGTGCAGGGACTTCCACAGAAGAGAAACTGGCACCAGCTATTTGATTTTGCTTTAGCAGGGCTAACAAAGGCTGTAGGAGTTACTTTTTAAGCACTTGTGCTTGTTTGAAAAGTTTTACAGTGATTACATGAATAAGCCAACCCAAGATAGAGCACTGAGACTTTTTTTTTTACACCCAGATCAAACTAAGAGATGAAGATGAAGACATAGATGGGACCAAAGGCTAGGAGAGCAAAGATAAAAAAGATTATCAGTGGCAGTGTGTGATACGGTCATGTATTTACATAAGAATGCAGCACATGTTATGACTTTCAACAATTCTAAATAATTATATTTTGAATTGGATTTTATGATGCTATTGTAGTATCATACAAAAGTGTATAAAATTCAAACATAATATACAATAACAGCAAAATATTGTAGAAGTAAAATTTTCTTAGAACAATTTTAGGGTAATAAAGTGCAGGCTTCTCAAGTAGAATGAATTATTGAATTACTAACAGGAAATGAGTGTAGATATGTTAATGAAGAATAAGTCTGAAGCTGCAAAGCACTCCTGTGACTTAAAAACTCCAAACCCTTTAGAATTTAAAAAATGAATTGTAAAATAAATCTGGGGTGCCAGATTGAGCTTTATTAATCCTACGTGTTCATCCCACATTAAACGCAAACAGTCCCATCAGAGTTTAATCACACACTCACACACACACACACAGTGTGACAACGGAAATTTGAAGCAAAGCGGTCAAAATGGAAGACGATGAAAACAGCACAGAAGTAATACATATTTCAAATAAACACCTCCAGTAACTTCAGTAAGTACATAATCTTTTCAAACAAGCAAACAGCAATGTGGTATTTGCTGTATTTCCACACATACACCCTGACAGACATGGATTCACAGGAGCATTTTAATGTTGGTTGCTGACTGGCAGTAATGAAAGCAGGTAATGCCATGGAAGAGTGACAAAATTCTAATGAGATCCTGCAGCAATAAGGTTTGCCAATTGTTAAAATTAAAATGAGGCTCACGACAATAACTGACACCGGTGTGACTGCACAACATACATCATGACCTCATGAAGTAAAATGAATTAGAAGTAAATCAAAAAGTATCAAAAATTAAAATGAAAGAGAGACACATTTATAAGAGGACAAGAGACATGGTCATGGACATACAGTACATACAAACACATACAGTACAAACAATCAATCAGATAGATACATAGACATGTAAAGACATATTAGTGTCCATATAAATATCACACATACCACCCCCCCACACACATAAACACATAGCAGCCTCAGAAAAAACCTTTAACTACTTACCTTTAACTACTATGTATAGTTCTGAAATATCCATGTTCTCATGATATGAAATACACTATATGGCCACCTGAGCATTACACCTATGTGTGCCTTTTTGAACATCCCATTCTAGATTGATTCCCTCTTTGCTGTTCTAATTTTGGCCTGTCTGTGGAAGGTTTGTGCCCATTCTGTCACAAGAGCACTAGTGAGGTCAGGCGCTGATGTTGGGGTGAGCTGCGAGGTCAGTGTTCCAGTTCATCCCAAAGGTGTTCAGTGGGGCTCTGTTGAGGACACACGAGGTCTGCCACTTCAAACTTGGCAAATTATGTTTTCATGGAGCTCACTTCCTGCACAGGGGCATCATCATGCTGGAACAGGTTTGAGCCTCTTAGTTCCAGTGAAGAGAAATTGTAATGCTTCATCATACAAAGATGTTCTGTACAAGTGTCTGCTTCTAACTTTGTGGCAACAGTTTGGGGAAGAACAGTATGGGTGTGATGGTCAGGAATCCACAAACTTTTGTTCATGTAGTGTATCTCAACATTAAGTAAAGTTCTAGTATTTTTGAGTCTGAAGGACGCCCCACCTGTCTCTACGTTTATAACCTAATCTAAAAACCAACTGTCAAATTTCAGCAGTCTCTGTGTCATCACTTGTGGTAAACATCACTTGCAGCATTTAAACAAGCCTCAATGTCAGCTCTTCATTCAACTGAGCTCTGTTCACACTAACATCACTGATTCATATGGTCACATCTGTTCAGGTGAATGTCATTTTATTAGGTTCATCTGTACAAAGCATGTACATGCTTTTCTCCATTTTGATGATGATGTAAAAGCATAGAAGAATCATGGACTTTTGGACAGCTGGTGATTTTCTGATTATGAACAGCACTGATGAGGTGCATTTCACTACGGAATGTAAAATAGGCTTCGCTAGCCAGGTTTTAGACATCTTGAAAATGTATCCTAAATGAATATGTCAATGTATTTGTTTTAGTTAAAACTCAAATGAAAACATCACTTTTCATAATTTTTTCCCATTTTCCAGAATTTAGGCACAGAGGTATCCAACAGGTATTTCCAGGCACATAAACACAGACATGTTGAGAAATATACACAGAATTGCATATTTGTCCAGCTGAACTTACTTCCAGTAGGAATCAAATCCCTGTCTGGGATGAAGAGTTTATACCCATAATGTTTCTCCAGAACATCAGGAAGAATCTCCAGGGCAAAACGTTCCTCCTCTCTGGTCTCTTGACTCCACTGTTCTGGCTCCACTTTAGTGTAGGACAAATATGCATCATAGTCCTTGTTTTCTGCAAAACATACAAAAACACAGTTTTAATGAGTGCACAAACTGAAACATATAGTGGGTGATACTGACTTATTTTCTTTAAAAGAAAACACTTCACATTATTGCTAATTCACTTTTCATGTTTGGATAATATAAAACAAATAAATAACTTTCAATATGCAGTATAAGTTACATAAACAACCTCTGTTAGATTTGTGACTAAATTGTACACAGGCCGTTAGCAGAACTGAATAATAGCAAAGTAATCAAAGTGGTTGGCAGAACACCTTTTTTGTATTAGCAAGTCGTATTAGATTTTCACAGCTCAGGGCACCTCCACTGGGCTGATTTACCACAACAAAGTAATCAGCAAATCTGGGAGTGAGCAGCTCTCACTCACAAAAGGAGGCTAATGCTCATCGAGCGAGAACAGCATGGGCCATCGATCTCGGACCTTTTCCAAATGACCGTCCACTTACTGCCAGACAACCTGTGGATATGTGTGGTGTGTGAGCTAACTCTTGGTGGTAAGGCTGTTTGAACGCCCTCATCTAAAATTTGCCCCCAGCAGAGACGTGATGGGAGTTTATCGACTTTGACACACTCTCTGTCTGAGGCAGGATGCAACATGCTGAATATGTCTGGCAAAAGTGGGAAAGCTGTTTTCCTCCTCCTCTTAGACCTTTTTCATTTAGCCGTGAATAAACAGTAGCTCATGGAGAGAATAAAGCCCCACATAATTAGCTATTTTTACATCTACGACTCAGGATGTAATCACTAATGAACTGTGGCTGCTGGTTTCTAAGGCTTCGGCTGGAGATCTCATTCTCATACGGCTATTAGTCTTTAATTCTTTTGGATAAAAACTGGAAAATGCATATTGATTCCAAACAAAACAAAAACAAAAAAAGCTTTGAAAAAACCAACAACTACAACAACAAAAAAAACTCCAGCTGAATTGTAATGCAGTCAGAAAAGTGAAGTAAATGTGGGAAAATTAGGCTGCACTGTCATTGCTGAGGTTCAGCCTTGTCTCTTCATCAATCTAAGAAGATTGCAAAAGGGAAACCTGCAGAGCCTTTATATGTCTGTAATTGAACTTCATTTTATTTAATAGAGCTATTGTGCATGGCATATTTAATCTCTGTAAGTAATTTAGTAAGTCTCTTCTCGTTAATAAATTGTGGTCAGGATTTTTTTTTGCTACTGCTTAATCTCTTGGTAGATACAGTTAAATTGGCTAACCTATTAGTTAGGACACCTACATAATTAAGAAGAATCAATCATGTTTTGATTTACCCTGGTTATATTTGGTTTTCAAGCCTTTGTGTAAGACAGAACTACAATACAGAAAGTACAAGCCGTGTTTTACACAGTCAGACATTTTACTTACAGCTAAACACCATGGCTATGTTGAAAACTCGAATGTTATGTTCAGAAAGTAGGTCAAAAAACTTAGTTCACCATTTAGCTTGTGTTCCTTAAAACAGAAATGAAATCTATTAAATCTATCATAAGTGAATACAGCCATTTGCAACACACGAAAAAATCTGATAATTAGAAAAGTCCGGTCAATACTGTTGTAAGCCTTCATCCATCAGTGATACTCTGTTTGTACATTCCTAAAGCCTTTCAGATTCTTCTTAGCAGTTTGTTTCACGTCACAGGTTTTAACCAGCATGATTGAACAGTTTCAATGGGCTATCTTGCTGACTCTATGATGTTTTTAGTCTCCTGGCTGATCCTAATGGTTCTTAATGGTCATGCTGAATTGTTCTCATAAGTGGCTATTTGAGCACTGCTGTTCAAAATATTTTTCTTAGCAAGAAAAATGTGCAGAAGGGCTAGACAAATAATACACCATTTATTTAGTAGTGAAGCTAAATAAATAAGACAGGATCTCATCTTCTAGCCGCATAAACATGTGCAATTATTTTGGTCAGGGAAATATTCTTCCTCTAATGCGAGTAACTATGCTAAAAAAAGGGCATGACTCGTTGGCTCTAAAGTTGTGAAAGCTAAAATATGTGATGCCATGCAGCTAGGCTTTATTTTAGTAGTATACTGGAGAAGGGTTTGCCTCTTACATGTCACTTATATCCCCTTTTAATTAATGCTATAACTGTAATAGTCCAATGTCCAACTTTCTAACTTCAATGCCATCTGTCTCTCCCACCTACACTGCAGTAATTCACTGAATTTCTACTTGTTAAACTCCTAGCTTATTTAATAAGTAAAACCCAATGACTGCTCCTTTGATTTTAAAGGCTTTAAATATTTATCAATAGTCCTCACATTATTTGATGCAAGTTCACATACATACACATACAACTACACAGTGCACAAAGATGACAGCATCTATAATGACTCTATTCATATCTAAATGAATCTAAACATATGTAGAAAAGTAAAGATTGTCAAGATCATGAAGTTATTAAAATGCATTATACCACACTGAATGCTTGATTTAATTTAGAAGGTTTTCAGTAATTATCTATAGCAGCAGCTCTGACTTGCACATTAGTTATATGAACATGCTCATTCCATTATGTTATTGCTTCTTTTGTAACAACTTACACAGGGACTTGTTTATCAGACAGTCCATACAGATAGGTGAAAATTGTTCGAAATAATTTATATGGTGTATTACAGTGTTTATATGTAGTTTTCTGTGAGGAGGCATGTATTTAGCATTTATAAGTGAAGTCATCATTCGTAAGACTTAATAAGAATTGTCTTCGTCACAGTGTTGAAGTTGTAACTTTAAGTTTGCCACCTTGAGCTGTATTGTTTTTGGATGTTCCACATCATCACATCCAAACATTATAACTAGTATACAGAGATAAAATTTATGACACGTTGTTGTTAGCATTGGCAAATTTCTGTGGCATAAGAGGAACAAACCACTTTGGGTGGAGCTGTTATTGGAAATTTATCCTTAGAGTGAGGCAATGGCAAATGCAAATGCAGTTTGAAGTTTTACTAATGAGATTGGAAAACAAATCCAGACATGTTAAAAAATGCGGTCCAACAAACAGGCAAAGGTCAGGCGATCAGCGAACATCGATACCAGTGCAAAATCCAAAGTTACAAACCAGGATCTATGCAAAGTCAAAAACCAGAATAACAATAAACAGAAATCAAGGCTTGGCAAGTACAGGTAAATGTGCACTGAGCATTGTGTTGCAGTGTGGATGTGGAAATGGTGTTCTTAAATATTGAGTACCAAATGCAGCAATGACCTGACAGAAATAATCAACTTTGTCTGTAGCAGCTTGCATTGTGTGATTTCTTACATGAAATAAATTCAAAAGTAAGTGTTAAACATACAGGCAACAGTAAAGGAATTGAGGAAACAGTGTAATGAGATTCTAGTAGGAGTTCTCTCGTGTTAAAAAAAGAAGCATTACAATGATCTAATCTGTGTGATGCATCTTGTGGCTCATAAAGCAGAATCTTCTAGATTCTGGTGATAGTTTGAGGTACAAAAGCAAATCAAGATAAAATATATCTTTTTTATGCTTTATCACAAACAAAAACAGTCTCAACTTGATTAAGCGTGAAAATGTTTAGATATAGACAATACTGATGCAATCTGTTCAGTCAAACATAGAGCTGTTTTAATTAATTATAAATTTTAATAAATTTTAATTAAATACAAATTATTAAAAACATCAACCAGTAAAAGCAATTTTGTGCAAGCTCCGAATCAACCTTTGGGGAATCCGCAAGATACTGGAACACTTGGAAAAAATACAAAAGTTTAATCTTTGAACAGCACCATAGAGTTCTGAAGCTGGTCAGTTGTCAAGAGGATGATGCACAAGAAGAAAGACAGGCACCATGCTAAAATGTTTCTCTGCTGAGATGATGGTAACAGAGACTACCTCAAACATTTTGAGATTTATTTTGAAAAATGCAAAAGACAGATGGTTGACAAGTAACTGAACAGTGAACTGCACACAGAGGAGCTGCATCAGTTTGCAAAAAATCAGATGAGATGTGATAGGAGAGATTCATTGATATAGGTTCAGTATAGTGGTAAAAGGAATGTTAGTTTTTCTATGTGATTGAAAATCAAGGTTGAGAAGTATCTACCTTGACATTCAAATTCTTTAATAAATAGTGTGAATAGTTTCTTGCCTTCTTGCTTTTTTTTTTGCAGAAAGTTTCAGTTTTATAGGAGTAGTTATATTCTTCCAAGGGCATTGATTTGGTATCTTCTTTTTCCTTTAAGAAAGCATTGTTAAATTACATGCAGTGTGTTTAAAGTGAGACATATATGAAAGGAAATGAAGAAAGAATAAGACCTATGTAGGGAACCACAGAATCAGGAGTAAAGCACAACAGTGTGTGCTGTTATAAGAAAATAATCATTGCCAAGGCTATTTTTTTTTTGTAGAATGGCTTGTCATACTTTTTATATTTTAGTTATTTATAATTAAAGTTGTTGAATGTCCACCGCACATGTTCTGCTATTTTCTCTCTTTTGAGTAGAAAGTTGATGAGAAAAAAATACAACATTTCTTGTTACAGAAAAACAGCAAACTGTTACAGATTGTTACAAATCACTGATGCTGGAGACTCCTTCCAAAAATTCAAATTTAAAAAAATGCCTTGCATACAAAACTACTGTCAGAAATTAATTATAGGAAATTTATCAACAATGTCTGACTTATCAGAACCAAGAATTAATCAACACTGTTGTATAACAACTATGAACAACACTTAAGCCAAAGCTAGAAAATGTTTGCTGTGTTTAAGAACCGATTGGTCAACCTTGAGATGCAGTCCAAGGTATTCAAACGTAGAACATTCCCTAGGAGAAATCTGCTCACTGCATAATGTGCTGCACTTTAACTGACACCACCTTCTTATTTATTCCAGAAAAGTGATTGTGTGTGGGTTTTTTTTTTTTGATGATCCTGGTCCACGTACTTTTTAGCATATCAAAATTTGCTCTGTGAGAAAACTGAGAGCACTTCACTGCTTGAGGTTTTTGTGAAGTTGTTCAGGAGAGAGTCTGTATAGAACAGATGCTATTTGATGTAAGCATATGCAAGATGATAAGGGTAAACCCATCACCTTTAAAAGGATTTCTGACATTTTAGAAAAGGTTGATGATGTGTGGAAAGATGACCTTGTGTAAATACAGCCCACATATAAGCAAGTCAAGTATGTCATCCCAGTAGACTAGTGAACAGCTCAGTCCTCCTCTCAAGTGTAGGTGGAGGAGATGATACATGTCCATTGGTCGGGGGAAAAAAAGTCAAGAAAGTTGGATTCTTTTTCAAACTTTCTGTTTAGGACTTTGACAGCCTACATATATACAGAATGTTAAAACAATATGTGGGGGCTGGCTACACTTATAGCTGCCAGATTGTTGTGTTGTCTGATAAAATGCTTCATAATAAGTGATTCTTTTCAGCCAGAAATTTTGTGCTTTGGGTGGTAAGGCAGTGAAAGAGGGTCTCTATGTGAAGCTGGCTGTAGTGTATGAATTGGAAGGTTTTCTGAATGTTCTGTCAGTACTGATAGCTTGCAGTATTCAATTCCATGTGGTTGTTATTCCCAGTTTTACATTTCTTTCTTATTCTGCGGATAACAGAATGATCCTTCTTTTACCACAGTGGTAGGAGCTGAAATTGGCTTTAGTGTAACATCTAGTTTGAACACCTCTGTGTAAAGGTGTGGTAGCATTGGAGTTACCCATCTGATAGATTGGGGCATAAAATGCAGTACAAACTGCACCTTAGGAGATTTTTTTTTGTGGCATGAGCTTATCTCACCACAGGCAATCATGTATTTAAAACAAATACAAGCAGTCAATTAATCCAAATAATTAACTAATCAAGATAATGTAGATTGGCTCAATTTAACTTGGAGCATGTCTGCCCAATAAATAGCCTCTCTGGAACACTAATGTGCCCTTAGAAGCATTTATCTCAGAATGGTCTCTCAAGAGCGTCTCTGTCTCACTCTCTCCCTCCCTCAGTCTCTCTGCCTGACACTTTCCACTCTGATTGTAGCCCAATGTGTCTCCTGGCCCCTCTATCTTTCTTCCTAATGCCTCACCACACAACCCAATCTATTTCCCTTCCTCCCATATCCCCATTCTCGGTCTCTTTATGACTCTAACATCCATATCTGTTCTCCCCCCACACCACCCCTCCCTCCCATCTGCTTTCTCTCCCTTCACATGCCACTCTGTCTCTCTGTTCATGCTCATTCCAGCCTCTTTCGCTCTTATTCATTATCTTTCAAACTCTTTCCTTCCACCTTTTTTTTTACTCTTAATTATCCCTGAGAAAGACTAATCGAGTTCCATCGCTCATCCCTCCATTGACTGGAAGGGAGCCCTGAGCAAGAGATGACGGAGAGGGAGGAGAAGAAAGGAGGGTGAGCAATCTTTCTTTAAGTGCACTGTACTGGCTTTCATTATGATTAAAGTAAAACCTGAGCTCACTTAGGATGGATAAAGATAGGCTGCATGCGTTAGTTAATGAAAAAAGATGCTAAATAGCAATAGGGCATAATGAAAATGTTCAAAATGAAAAGCAAGGATGAGTAGCCTGTTTTATATTTTGTCATGAATTGTAAGTTTAAACAAAACGTGGGCTTACAAAGAAACTCATAGAACAAGCAGGTTCATAAACATTTTCAAAAAATTATAGGAAATATTAAAAAAGAATTAGACAAACCCCAGAAAGTTTTATTACAGCTTTTCATAACACGTTGTCTCGTATGAAGGTGTAACAGTGAGATCTACCTGTAGACTCCTGCCATCTACCATCACTCCACACTAACAAGGATAAGAAACTGCTGTTACTGGTGTAAGCCAATGTCAAAAAAAAGAAAAAAAAGAAAAGAAAACAATCTGTCAGATTTTATAATGAGAGCCCCAACTTTTAGCAAGCCTCTTGTGAGTTCACTGCTACACTCTGCCTCACATTTCTGTCGTCGGCAGTTGTGCAGAAGCGTGGAGGCAGACGGCACATGGCAGCTGCGTCCCATATGCTGCCGTAATGGCTCATTTCAGATTACAGACAGACCCATCACTCTCTCTCACTCATCCATCATTTCTTTACCATTCTCCAAGCAGTCGCTCCTGAATCACACTTTTCAGCACATCTTTATCTTTATTTCTGTCTCAGTATTTCTTTTCCCACCAGCACTTTCATTTCCCTCTGACTGAGAGAATAGATTACCTCTTAACTCCAGTTCATGATGCTATTGATGTTAGTGTAGGCTGAAGTCAGGTTAAAGGTTATGCGTAATTGCATTTGACCTTGTGTTGGAAATAGCCACAAATAAACATTCTCAGTTCATAATATGCACATAGAAAATCTACTGTGCTATGGGCATGAGCCATCCTTTAGGAGGCAGATCATCAGCTCATCACTATTTAAGCACAGATGAATCATGCGTCTGTCAGGGGAGTGAGCGGGAGAGAGAAAAGAGGTGAGAGGACGAGAGAGAGAAGATACAAAAGTCAAAACAAAGCAAGTAAAAGCGCAAGAAGACACTGTGATTTGGAGGAGGAATAATCGATCATGCTTTCCTGTTAGCTCTTCTTGTCATCAGGCCAAAGTGTTCCAGGAATCTGTGATCCAAAGGCTGAGCACAGCACACCACATGTACACGCACACACGCACACACAGCACCTCTCCCCTTCAGCAACCCACACACAATCTCACTGTGCTGGCCCGCGGCTTTTCTGCATCCACAATAGTATTTATGTGGGACATTTATGTGAGATATGTATGTGGCCTCTTAGTGTAGACAGCCAAGGTGCAATGCAAAGAAAGCAGGTGGTGTGAGATACAGAGCCGAGCCAATCCATAGTTTATAAGCACTGATCAGACAGTGGAGATCACATGGTGGTCTTTTCACTCATTCTTGCACGGTTGATGCTAAACAGAATTGCTTACTCACTGCAGATCTCAGCAGTAACCATCATAAGAACATTATTAGAACTATTCATAAGTCTCAAACTTTATATATTAAACTACATTAGACTACAAAATGTAACCTGTTTCATCAGACTGTATTTATCTCCTGGTATAGTAACACTTTCTTTGGATGAACCGTTTTAGATACTCTACAGTCACCAAACCCTCTATAGAGAAGCCAGGGATGAATAATACATTTCACAGACCCCCTCTGATCATAATCCAACTACTGGAATATTAGGTTCATTATTCAAATGGGTGCAATAAGATTCTGGCTATTTCATGGATCCACACAGCTTTTATTCCTGAACTTTCCACAGACTGAACACATTAAGTCCATGTTGACATCATGGTTTCTGAGTTATTGAGGTTTGGATTAAATCTCATTCAAGTGACTAGTCAAGAAAGATAATAACCGTAAAACTTAATAAATATAATAACTTTGACAACAGTAGGTTATGATTTCCACCTTTTCCAAACTTAATTACAATTTTTCATATGTTACAGGAATATGTTATACTTAATTCATTTTTTTTATCCGATATCCAATTCACTGTTTTTTATCTGTATTGGCTGAATGCTGATTCAGGTTATTGGATCGGTGCCATCTCTGCCTGTAACTATTACACTCATCAGAAGATAACAATATTCCATATTTAATTAAAGTACAAAATGTCTGAATTTAAAATTGTAATTGCATTAAGGATTTGAGAAGAAAGCCTTTGTCACATATACCGATTTTGTGTTCAGTCATTTTTCTTTGCATATCCGAGCTTGTTGGTCATCCTGCATATCCATATTTCTTTGCATATCCTGAGCCTTAGTCACTGAGCCACTACTGAACTAGGCAAACTGACAGTCTACAGATTCTCTACTAGCCATCACTCATATCCTGTTTTGACAATCAGTTGACAGACTTGTTCATGACAGCCACCTGACATGTTGTTGACTATGTTTTCTATAGATGGTTAATAATAATAATAATAATAATAATAATAATAATAATAATAATAATATGAAGAAGAAGAAGAAGAAGAAGAAGCAGATGAAACTGAAATGTCTATACAAGATAAAAAATATTATGCAGGCAGGCATGAACTGCATGCAAGTCACTTCAATAATGTAAATAGGTCGCCTAGGAAATCTAGTTACATAGCGCAGTTCTGAATTCTGATGACTTTCCTTGCCTATATGTAAACATGTCGTAAGTCACCAACTCTGAAATGGCTCTTACCTTGCATCCATTATAATCTTGATTTTAAAGATTTTATCGGTTTCATGTCTTATACTGAATTATATTTAGACACCTATAGGACACGAAAATAAATCAGGTCTCCCTGTCACGATGAATATAAATACGCAGTCCTCGCTCAACTTTAGAAGTGCACTTTCCTAAAAATCTTACTCTCATTAATAATGTGTGAAAGCACTTTGGAAAGCATTTGCATTATGCAAATAATATCACCATTTCTATTCCTGACTAGCTGTCCTTCACAGTATGTTACATTAGAATATTTCAGTGAATTAGTCTGCTAGTCTTTTTCTAATGTCTTTTCATAAGTAGCAAAGGACTGACTAAAGGATTTTGTGTACTCATTCACTTGTGTATAAAAAATAACTTTGCCAGTCATTAAATAATACTCCAAAGGCTATTGGCATATTTCTTTACTCAAACAGCTTGCTACTTTGCTTAGTATCAAATAAAGGATTAAAATTAAACTATTTGTTTTGGAATTTTGAACATTACTAACAAAACAGGCAATAATTAAAACTTTGTATTTTTTTAGATAAAAAATGTTTTTTGCCTATGACCACCAAGAAGATGATTTTTTAATTTGATTAGATTAATCTGGAAAGGAACTTTAGGTTAGAATTGTGAATAAAAAGAATTAGACTCTCAATCCACATGTTTTGACCAATTAATCCATTAGAGATATCAATATGCATCAAACCTCACATTTCTCATAGGAGAGCTCATTTTCTGATAGATGTTATTACATGTTGGGATATTACTCACGGTGTATGCTGCAGCACTGTATCTGAAGAGTCACCTGTACCATTACTACATCTCAGCTGATATTGCATTTTCTGGCTTTCAGCAAATTCAGATGAGTAATACAATACACCAACAACACATATCAGCCAGAGGAAAAGGTACACCATTAAGTGATTCAATTAGGGTATGAGTTGTTGGTCTGAGGTATCTAACTTTTTGTAGTTTAAATGTTATTTTTGTTCCTCAAGGTGACTTGGGAACAGGTTGTAAAAACAGGCACAGATGTAACTGTTTCATTATTCATGTTATTCATTCAAATTATTTAATTCTGTATGCTCTCATTGTTTTTGCAGAAAAAGGGCTGGGCATGCAAATCATCTGATGCTAATGATATATAAATATTTGAATAATGTACATATATATCCAGATGGCCACATTTAAGTTTAGGCAGAGGTTAAATAAGGTGAAAAAATAAATACTTCTATTCCTAGTTCCTGTTTCCCTTTGCTTTTTAATTAATCTGTACAAGAAAGAAAAGACAGGAAGAAAGTAAAGAAAGAAAAGAAAAAATATGGGAGAGACAGCTATTATGAAACAATTCTTGCCTAAAGTTCTCACTGGTAATTACAGCTCAAAGTGCCACTTGAACACTTTTCCCCATTCAGCAGGATGTAATTCAGATAATTCTGATAATTCCAAGATGCCCTGAGTGTCATGTCAAGATCGGGGACTTCATTTAACTGGAGAATTAATCGACCCAATCATCTTACAATATGATTAGATAAAAGTGAAGTTCTTTGACAGACAGATTCCTCAGCTAGTAGACTTACTGAGGGGGCGGGATATATGTGAGAGAGAGGTTGGAAGAGGAATAATCACCTCTGTGTATCTGGGACATGTGCATCTCTTCAGGGAGCTGTGGGAATGGCCTGCTGACTTATTGAAACTGATCCCCTTAAACAGAGAGCAAATTGAAAATCTGTTTCCCTCTCCCCCGAGCTCACTGGAGTACTACAATTAAAGGAGACAATTGCTGTTTGGAATTAAGTTCAAGGCACTCACGTTAAGTCCCCTTCATCCCTATCCTGCTCACTTTCTCCTATCTGCCTTAGAGCCTTCTATTACGCTCAAGCTCCTGAGAGGGACGGCCTTGCTCTCGCAGTAATAGCAAGAAACCTCCAGAATGTCAATCATCAAGGTGGCTAAAAAGAAAAAAATATGCATGGCTTTTGAAAAACAAAACAAAACAAAACAACTTTGTAGACTATATGACATCATGTATGCCACGTCCTTGACTAATATTTTGTTCTTCTCCTCTCTCTCTCTCTCTCTCTCTCTATTTCAACACAGATGCCTGTCCATGCCTGTTAGAGGACATTGTGAATAACCTCACACTGACAACCACTTCAGAAAAGTTTTAGTTTCTTTTGAAACATGACTCTGCACTGCAAAAGAATGACATGTTACCAAGTAGCAATATCTTGAATATAATCAAATTTATCTAGTATTTCTATATAAGTATATTATCATCAACAAAATATAAGATTATTAAACCTGTTTCTAGATATTTTTTAATAATTTCATGTTGTACATATGATGGCACGGTGGTGCAGTGGTTAGCATCGTCAACTCACAGCAATAAGGTTCTGTGTTTGAACCTGCTGGCTGACTGTGGCCCTTCTGTGTCTGTGTGAGTGCTCTAGTTAATATGTCAACTGGCTACTCTAAATTGCCCATGGGGTAAATGTGAGTGTGAATCTGCATTAGCCCTGTGTTAGATTGGTGACCTGCCTGAAGTCAGCTGGGATTGGTTCCAGCTTCCCCACACCCCTTAAAAGGTTAGGGGTATGGATAATAGATAGATGAATGTTGTACATTTTCTCATTCTATTGACAGAAAATAGACATTGCTTCTTTCTAGAAATAAATGGTTAAAATGAGCAAACTTATCTACCAATAGAAAAAGGCTATTTCAAGCTTGAAATTAGAATGTATAGAAGTAAGGTTAATATTCTTATATGTGGTTTGTGGTTGTAATCTTATAATAGGTAATACTAGATAAATTTGACTATATTCAAGGTATTTTAGTCATTTTTGCACCATGCTAAATAGAAAGTATCACTTCATTTTTTTAAAAAGAGAATATCTATCCCAATTCCTCTTGAAAAAGTAAGACAATTAAAAAAACCCAGACAGACATTGTTAAATCAGTTGAAATATTTAGCCCATGTTGTCCTGTGTTCTAATGTTCAAGGCCCATTCAATTTGTTTAATGGCATGTCAGGCAGAGCGAGGCACACCACTGAACACAATTCATCAAATAAACTGCTTGTAATTTCTCAGTTGCAACTAAAGGAAGTAAACAGAGCATGGGGTTGAAATGTATATGTTCATTAGAGCCCATAATAAAGGAGTAGCAGGTCAGGGTTCTAAAGATTTTTAAATGATGAAACATTAATAACCAGACAGGTGGTGTAAATTTCTTCTGCCATTGCACGTCTGGCTTATAATCACACTTCAGAAGGTTCCATATGCAAGATATTAACCGCTACTGGATTTGTTTGTGCTTGAACAACATGAATTAGATAGGAATCATGTAGATTATATTATTCTGCTGTACATGCACTCACAGAGTCTGTGATTCCTTCCTTATTATCTGTGACCAATGACCATAGACTTTCTATCACTTTACCTCACATACACCTGAAGCTCAGGGGGTTAAAAGAAGAAAATGGGGCAAACAACGTGGGAAAGATGTAAGTGAATTTTAAAATGGCATGCTTGCAGCGAGAAGGAACAAATATGTCCTAAAAATCTTTGCTATTATGTATTGAATATTAAATTCCTAATTACCAAACAAACGATGATTAAATGTATTAAATGAACGAATGGGGTGAGTGAGTCATGCCTGCATGTGTGGTCTCAAAACAGGAAAGTGGTGGAGTATACATAAAGCGTGTGAATCAAGACCCATTGCAGGTTCTTATTTTGCTGGCTTCTTTTTACCTTTGGGAGGACACACCACTTTTTGCACTAAATCATGTGAATAATATAATGTAAGTATCCACCAGGAAAAATTTAATTACCATGGTCTGCTACAGTAATGTAAGAATTGAATAAATATCCATATTTTTCCTTACAGAAATGGTGATCGGAATTCTAAAATAGTGATTCCTGTTTCACTAGGAATCCTGCAGCCTAAAATTAGATCAATTAAACTTTTATGAAAGCAGCTGAAATACTAAAACCACCAATAATTATGCCATTGTCAAAGTCACTGAGAACTGAAGCACTACTCTGTATCTGCATGATTTTATGTACTGAGCTGCTGTCATAGGACTGGCTGATTGCATACTTGCATGAGGGTGTTCCTAATAAAGTGATAGATGAGTGTAGTTTATTCTCAGGTAAGACTTCATGTCCTCTTGAAAGAAAACTTTTATGACAGCTACTAAGGAGCATTTATTATTTTTTTTAAATCAGAAGTTAAAGATTATACCACATTTGGCTAAACTGGATACATCGATAGTGTCACCATTTCAAACTTCCAAGTTCATGAATTTAAATATCTGGTAGCTCAAAATGCTGTGTATCCTTTGGACACAGTAATGACAAACAATTTAAAATGCAAGAACAAGACATGATGTTCTTACATGTCAAAGTTCTGACATTGTTTTTTATGAGGTGTTTCACACAGGGGCTAGCTAAGCTGCAGGTTAGGTATGTTCATAATGTACACTACTGGTCAAAAGTTTGGGGTCACCTTCTAAATCAATTATTTCTTTATTTTTATGACTTTAAAAGAGACTGGATAATGAATGACTGTTGTTTCTCTTTACTTAGTTGAGAGGTTGTTGACATAAAAGGTTATTAGTGGAATTTCTTTCCTTCTTAATG
>JAQQZR010000023.1:13014353-13030289 GCA_030068235.1 Notoglanidium macrostoma | reverse complement strand
TGGCGACCTGCCCAGGGTGTACCCCGCCTCTCGCCCGAAGATGCTGGGATTGGCTCCAGCTTCCCCCCCGACCCAGACGGATAAAGCGGTATAGATAATGGATGGATGAATGGATGTCTGTTTTGGAGGATGACATAAGAGTGGTGACGCTGTGGTGGTATTACCTGGCCTACCAGCAGATAAACTGACATCACTCCTGAACAAGCTGGCAACTGTTGGAGTAGAGTCAAAATATGACCTGCAGTTCATTAAAGAGGAAGATCTCCCAGACCAGCTCACACCTATACTGTGTCGATGACTTCTCAATGCATGGCATGCTGAAGGTGAGTTGTAGTATAATTTATTAAAGAATAAAGTATTTAAGTTTAAATATACCTTAAATATACAGTATAACAGCATACTGCAGAGATTTGCTGATGCACTATCCTTAGGGTAAGTGCAAACCTTATGTTTGGTAAAAAAAACAAAACACATAATGCTCTTACTCTATTATATAAGAGTATAGGTAAACTTGTGAATAAAAACAAAATGACAGCTTTATGAAACTATGGTACTTCCCTCATCTTTCATGTGTTGAAAAAGCCTGTGCAGAGTAATTGAGTGATTTCTTAGTACATCCCTTTTGGCATCATTAAGCCTACAAACAGTTGAGAAGTACATCTGTAGATTCAGTATATGTTTGATAAAGTGGCAGAACAAAATGTACAACAGTAGGCAAAAAAGACATCTCTTTCTCTCCCACCCATCTCTCTCTCAATCTTTTTATTCCCTTGTTATCCTGACAGCAGGATTGGGGAGGAGCTGATGAGTTTTTAAAGTGCAAAAGTTAAAGATGCACTTGACCATGTGCAATAGTTTAGCCTTAAAGTGTCACTGTAAAAAAGGCAGTTGGGAAATGCCGGGGAGGTCAGAGTGTTTATTCATCTGTGCTGAGACAGCCCAGCATCTGTACATGTGTGCTTTGAGACAGTTCAAGCCCCTGACTACAGTCAATATGAACAGGAAAAAAAAAGAATTGCACACAGAGAAACCATTCATACTCATACATCAGCAGCCTTTGGTTATAAATCAAAATATTTCATATCTAAACCTCAGCAACATGCATAATATCTTTTCAATTCATACTGGCATATGAAAAATGCCACACACACAAACACACACACACACACACACACACACACACACACACACACACATACACACACGTACACACAAACAAACACACAAATGCATATAAACAAAAATATAATCAACCACCAAATAGTAATAACCAAGACTCCAGCAGCTCTCTTATAAGCAGCTTCATTAGAATGTAGTTTGAGGCTTTGATGGCCCTGAAGCAAAGTGAGATTTTAAGGCAATGCAGAACTGACATGTCTCCAGGGCACAGTGGCAGTACAAAAACACTGTATGATTTCTAGTATGGCACAAATCCCAAACCCACAGCCTAGGACAGTGGGTGCATCGGGGTTACTGCTCTATGGCTGTTGGGATGCTGATAAATCAAAGACATTGTCATGAAACTCTTAAATTCTATTGTAGAAGATGGGAGAAGTGATAAATATAGTTTAAAGGTAATACACACTCACAGTCACACACAAACATAAATCTCTCTGGCTTTTTCCTGAATATGTCAACCCATCAGTCAAAATATAGGTTCACTCCACTCTGTCAGTTATCTCTCCTACCAACATTCCCTTCCATTCTCTTATTATTATTTTCCCTTTCTTTCTGTTCTTCATGCTCTCACCCTTCCCCCCAACAGTCACCTCCACAGCCCCTAATTGGTTGGATTTTCCCAAAGGATAGAGGGTGGTGTTGGTGCACCACCTTTGCTGGTCTAACAAAAATATGTTCCTTATGTGTCACTCAGTTGACCGCCTCATTTTCTCATTCTTTTCACTGCCTGTCTAACTGTGTGTTAACCTTTGTATTAGTTTTCTGAGCATAGGGGAACAATGTGCACTCTGGAGGAGCGTAGGGGGTCCAGCACACATGCACATACATACACACATACAGTGTGTGTAAGGACATGTGTAAGGACTGCACAGCATAAATACAATAGCAAGCATATGGTAAACTGACATATTCTGGCTTTTTTAATTAATTTGAAAAATTCTATATATTCACTGTAGGTCTCAATCAGTTAAAAAAAGTGATGAAATACAAAGACTCACTGTGGCAGAGCATAATGAAACAATAATCATTTCCTCTACTGTAGCCATAGGATATTTTATCACAAATGAGTGTCTTAGTTAATGAAGAAAGCCAAGACTTCATGTGAATATGGGAGAAAATGGAACAAAAATCAGTTTAATGAATGAAATATGTGGAATGGAAAAAAAACATCTAGCACATTCCTTTCCAGAAATAAAAGTAAGGTTTTTTTCATTTTTTTCTACTATTACAATTACAATAATAATAATAATAATAATAATAATAATAATAATAATATTAGATTGAAATCAAGATTCTTCAGAGCATAAAAAGTGAATTATGGTGTCCAACAAGGTCTGATAATCCTGCAATTTAAAATCTCTCCAGAAAAAAAGACAGCTATGTAGCCCTGTGCTATATATTTTTATTTTATTTTCAATTGTAAAATATTAAGAAATATAAATTCTGAATGTGCTATGCCGACATGTATTTATTTTCTAAAGGCTTGCATTTTATTTGAATGTTTAAATGTTTATTTTCTGTATTTTATCGGTTAAAACTGTATGGTGAACTTTGAACCCTGATTGGTCATAGCGGGAGCAAAGAGAATTGTGGGAAGAAGAAGAGAGCAGACGTTTAGTCTAAGCTCGTGAACGGGAAAGTTAGAATTACACAGTTATTACCCGCATCTAGGCTTTAGAAGTAGTATATTACCGATATAAGTTCACCGGACTGGTAACCGCATTATTGGTGACTGTGTATGTTGAATATTTACCGAGTTTAATCCAGCGAGAGAGCCTGCCTCAGGAAGACGCCAGGCGGCCATCTTAGCTACGTGGTTCAGGCGCAGTTTTATTGTCCTCGGTGCACAAGGACTCTGGACTGCATTGCTAAGACAGCGAATTCAGTGTTCATCTGGACAAGGTGGATACGACAGGGGTTTGGTGCCAGAGCGAGTCTGCATGAGGAACGACTCCTTCTCGTCTGTATTCTCAGGTACCTGCTCCATTTTGTTTGCTCCTCGAGCAAAGCGCCATTCATGTTTTGGGTCTCACCGCTCCCAAGCATCGGAATCAGGCCTGCAGCGAGTGTTTGGGTGTTATTTTCATTTAGTTACTTGCCGGCATAGGGGTTTATTTGAACTGCTTTGAACTGAGCTTTAAACAATTGTGAATTTGAGTGTTACGATGCACGAGGGTTTGTGTTATAGTTCATGTGCGCGAGTGCGCTTATTTCATTTTAAAGGCGAAATAGCCGATTTGGTCAGAGTGCAAAGAGACAATAGCTAATTTTCCTATTTGCATGGCAACTGTGTAAAAAGGGGTTTTTGAGGTTGAAGGAACCGATTTTTCATTTAAAGGAGAAAAGGTATAGTAGTTGAAAGTATTTCATGTATTTTATTTTTGTGTAATTTTATTTTTTCAAAAGAAAGATACAAGAGCAAATAAAAGATTTAATTTAATTTAATTCATTGTTGTGGAAACTGATTCATTCTAACAGCATTCAGTCCAGTAAAAGAGTACACAAAATCCATAGATATATACATATATTGTGTTATCACTATTAGTAACATGAACTCAGGGCACCCCGTACTGAGGTAAATTCTATTGCATGCCTGTTCTAGGGTCATGGGGGCACTACAAAAAATGGAGGCACCGCTGGGATGGAGTTTGAGTGCTTGAAAGTCTTTTCTTTGCTCTGGTGTTTTCTGAGGTTAATTCTATTGCATGCCTGTTCTAGGGGCATGGGGGCGCTACAGATAGATAGATAGATAGATTAAAATTTTTAATTACTAGATGTAATTTCAAATCCATCAATCCATCCATGCATCCATCCTCTTTCGCTTATCCGAGATCAGGTCGTGGAGGCAGCAGCTTAAGCAGAGAAACCCAGACTTCCCTCTCCCTGGCCACTTTTTCTAGCTCTTCCGGGGGAATCCCGCGGTGTTCTCAGGCCAGCAGAGAGACATAGTGCCTCCAGCATGTCCTGGGTCTTCCCCGTGGCCTCCTCCCGGTTAGACGTGCCTGGAACATCTCACCAGGGAGGCGTCCAGGAGGCATCCTAATCAGATGCCCGAGCCACCTTATCTGACTCCTCTCGAAGTGAAGGAGCAGTGGCTCTACTCTGAGCCCCTCATGGTTTGACTGAGCTTCTCACCCTATCTTTAAGGGAAAGCCCAGACACCCTGTGGAGGAAACTCATTTCAGCTGCTTGTATTTGTGATCTCATTCTTTCGGTCACTACCCATAGCTCATGACCATAGGTGAGGGTTAGAACATAGATCGATTGGGAAATTGAGAGCTTTGCCTTCCGGCTCAGCTCCTTTTTCACCACAACAGACCGATGCAGAGCGGACAGCGGATCACAGCGGATGCCGCACCGATCCGCTTGTCGATCTCATGCTCCCTTCTTCCCTCACTCGTGAACAAGACCCTGAGATACTTAAACTCCTCCACTTGGGGCAGGATCTCACCCCCAAACCTGAGAGGGCACTCCACCCTGTTCCGGCCGAGGACCATGGTCTAGGATTTGGAGGTGCTGATTCCCTTCCCAGCCGCTTCACACTTGGTTGCAAACCAATCCAGAGAGAGTTGAAGATCACAACCTGATAAAGAAAACAGGACAAAATCATCTGCAAAAAGCAGTGACCCAATCCTGAGCCAACCAAACCGGACCCCCTCAACTCCCTGGCTGTGCCTAGAAATTCTGTCCATAAAAGTTATGAACAGAATCTGTGACAAAGGGCAGCCCTGATGGAGTCCAACTCTCACTGGAAATAAGTTCGACTTACTGCCGGCAATGCGGACCAAGCTCTGATACCGATTGTACAGAGACCGAACAGCCCTTATCAGTGGGTCCAGTACCCCATACTCTCGGAGTACCCCCCCACAGGGTTCTCCGAGGGACGAGGTCGAATGCCTTTTCCAGGTCCACAAAACACATGTAGACTGGTTGGGCGAACTCCCATGCACCCTCCAGGACCCTGCTAAGGGTGTAGAGCTGGTCCACTGTACTGCGACCAGGACGGAAACCACACTGTTCCTCCTGAATCCGAGATTCAACTATCTGACGGACCCTCCTCTCCAGGACCCCTGAATAGACTTTTCCAGGGAGGCTGAAGAGTGTGATCCCTCTGTAGTTGGAACACACCCTCTGGTCCCCCTTCTTAAAAAAAGGGACTACCACCCTGGTCTGCCAATCCAGAGGCACTGTCCCTGATGTCCATGCGATGTTGCAGAGGAGGGTCAACCAAGACAGTCCAGCAACATCCAGAGCCTTTAGGAACTCAGGGCGTATCTCATCCACCCCCGGGGCCCTACCACCGAGGAGTTTTTTGACCACCTCAGTGACCTCAGTCCCAGAGATGGAGGAGCCCACCGCCGAGTCTCCAGGCTCTGCTCCCTCATTGGAAGGCATGTTAATGAGATTGAGGAGGTTTTCAAAGTACTCCCCCCACCGACCCACAATGTTCCAAGTCGAGGTCAGCAGTGCACCATCCCCACCATATACAGTGTTGACACTGCACTGCTTCCCCCTCCTGAGACGCCTCATGGTGGACCAGAATCTCCTCAAAGCCATCCAAAAGTCGCTCTTCATGGCCTCCCCGAACTCCTCCCATGGCTGAGTTTTGTAAGTGGACAACATGACCACAAAGTCGATCATCGAACTGAGGCTGCGGGTGTCCTGGTGCCAAGTGCATATATGAACACCCTTATGCTTGAACATGGTGTTTGTTATGGACAATCCATGACGATCACAGAAGTTCAATAACAAAACACCACTTGGGTTCAGATCAGGGGGGCAATTCCTCCCAATCACACCCTTCCAGGTCTCACTGTCATTGCCCACATGAGCATTGAAGTCTCCCAGCAGAACGAGGGAGTCCTCAGAAGGTATGCCCTCTAGCACCCCATCCAGGGACTCCAAAAATGGTGGGTACTCCAAATTGCTGTTCAGCGCATACGCACAAACAACAGTTAGGACCCGTCCCTTCACCTGAAGGCGGAGGGAAACTACCCTCTCATCCACTGGGGTAAACCCCAATGAACAGGCTCCAAGTCTGGGGCAATAAGTATGCCCACCCCCGCTCGGCGCCTCTCACCGGGGGCAACTCCAGAGAGGCAGAGAGTCCAGCCCTTCTCAAGGAGATTGGGAAGAGAGAAAAAAACAATATTCCATAAAAGAAATGAAGCTTCTCATCACTTCTGAGTCTCCCTCCCTCTCCCTGATCCATGTTCTGTTATTTGCTAATAATTCCACTGTCATTTTGGTGCTTTCCACATCATGCTCAACTAATAGCACAGGACAGATGAGTGCCAGAACACCAGTGTATTGCACTTGGTCCTCCCCAGAGGACACTCCAGTTCATTTTATGACAATTAATCAACCCTACTCTGCCAAGACTTGTTCTAAGTGTATATCAGACAAATTACTGCATGCCGGCTATGGCAGAAGGGCTAATAATGGCTGAAACGTGTCCACTCTTCCTGCATATCTGTCACTCACCCATTCTATTCAGGGCTTTTTCTTTGACCTGGGACCGGCCTCTGCTAATAAAAATAAAAAGAAGCAGAGCCTGAATTGACCTGACTGGAGCACATGAGCCCTCCTCTGCCATATGGTCAAGAAGGAGGGCTGTTATTGTCTTGAAGTGCCTCTTGTGTTTCTATCTCACACACATGAACTAGCTCATATACATACTAACATACAGATGAAACAAATCAGAATTGTCCTTTGTTAACTTGCTTCTGCAGCTAGTCTAAGTTCCTGCATACCCTGATTGCGGTATTCTAAGAGAATAGGTAAACTTGTGAATAAAAACAAAATGACAGCTTTATGAAACTATGGTACTTCCCTCATCTTTCACGTGTTGAAAAAGCCTGTGCAGAGTTATTGAGTGATTTCTTAGTACATCCCTTTTGGCATCATTAAACCTACAAACAGTTGAGAAGTACATCTGTAGATTCAGTATTTCTTTGACAAAGTGGCAGAACAAAATGTACAACAGTTGGCAAATAAAGACATCTCTTTCTCTCCCACACATCTCTCTCTCACTCTTTTTATTCCCTGAACAGTCCTGACAGTAGAATTGGGGAGTAGCTGGTGAGTTTTTAAAGTGCAAAAGTTAAAGTTGCACTTGACCATGTGCAATAGTTTAGCCTTAAACTGTCACTGTAAAAAAAGGCAGTTGGGAAATGCCGGTGAGGTCAGAATGTTTATTCTGTGCTAAGACAGCCCAGCATCTGTACATGTGTGCTTTGAGACAGTTCAAGCCCCTGACTACAGTCAATATGAACAGGAAAAAAAAAGAATCACACACAGAGAAACCATTCAAACTCATACAGAGCATCAGCAGCCTTTGGTTATAAATCAAAATATTTAATGTCTAAACCTCAGCAACATGCATAATATCTTTCAGAGATCAGAGATCTCTTTCAGAGATAATATCTTTCTCAAGGAGACTGGTTCCAGAGTCCAAGCTGTGCATCGAGGGGAGCCAAACTATATCTAGCCGGAACCTCTCAACCTCGTGCACTAGCTCAGGCTCCTACCCCTTCAGAGAGGTGACATTCCATGTCCCAAGAGCAAGCTTCTGTAACCAAGGATCGGACCGCCAAGGTCCCCGCCTTCGGCCACTACCCAACTCACACTGCACCCTATCTCCTTGGCCCCTCTCATAGGTGGTGAGCCCATGGGAAGGGGGACCCACGTTGCCTCTTTGGACAATGACCGGCTGAGCCCCGTGGGTGAAGGCCCAGCCACCAGACCCTCGCCTTCGAGCCCCACCTCCAGGCCTGGCTCCAGAGTGGGGCCCCGGTGACCCGCGTCCGGGCGAGGGAAAATGCAGTCCAAATTTTTTCTTCATCATAGAACGTTTTTTGAACCACCCTTTGTCTCATCCCTCACCTAAGACCAGTTTGCCTTGGGTGACCCTACCAGGGGCATAAAGCCCCGGACAACAGAGCTCCTAGGATCATTGTGACACGCAAACTCCTCCACCACGATAAGGTAGTGGTTCATTCTGGTGGTTAATTTCAAATTATAAATGAAATAAAACAAGAATAAATACATTAAAAGAATAAGTCCAAGAGTGGGATGTGGTACTGCAGTTGGGTGTAAATTTTTGTATATACACTCACCAGTCACTTTAATAAGAAAACCTATACACCTGCTCATTTATGCAGGTATCCACACAGGAGGACAAAGTACACATCTCCATTACTTGAGACAAAGTATAGATACTCCTGGTCAAATATTACTCCTACAAGTGAAAGCTGTTAGTCAGATTTTTACGTTAGTTAAAGTTCCACAGTATTTGCTTTTTAAAAATACTTAAGTTTTAAGTTTAGGTTTTCAAGTTACTTAAGTTTTCAATGTCACCCATGCATCCTCTATAAACGACAGTGTACAACTTCAGGTAATAGGCCCTAGGTTAACTCAGATTGGCATTAAAAGGATAAACCATAAGAAAATAATAGTACTGTATTTATTTGAGAAAATTTAAATATATATTTCTTAAAAGACTTTAGACAGTACCGTTAATTCAGCATTTTTGCTAGCCAACTATTAGTATGCGTCAGTAATGGAGTCACACAGGACCCAGTCCCAATATGGCAAGTTGGTGGGCAAATCCATAAAAAAAATAAATAAAACTTTATTTGACTAACCAATGCATAAAAAACTGCAACTACTACAAGCACAGACAATTTCATTTAAAATATTTTTTTGGAATTAAAGAAATGTTGGCATATTTCGACATGCTTTCTCAGGTTGGATGGCAAATTTTTGTAGGCAAAGATGAAGTTGCAAAAACTTCATCGGCAAAAAGAGCAAATGTTTAAAACAATACAACTCTTTCTTCAATTCAAAAATCTGAAACATGGAATTCAGATATGGCTATGGGTGCTCTGGTGAGGAATCTGCTGTAGCTATTACCACCACCAAATTGAAATTGAATTATTCAAAAAATGCAAAGAAATTCAAAAAATTGAATTGTGATTCATTTTCTCCTGTGACAAACACAGCATATTGTCTATCATATTTTAGGGTGAGCTTTGATTCATCCATCCATCCAGCCATTATCTATACTGCTTTATCCATCTGGGTCGCGGGGGAAACTGGAGCCAATCTCAGCAAACTTCGGGCGAGAGGCGGGGTACACCCTGGGCAGGTCGCCAGTCCACCACAGGGCCAACACAGACAAAAAGCTACACAAGCTCGCATTCACAACTATGGGCAATTTAGAGTAGCCAGTTGACCTAATCTTCATGTCTTTGGACTGTGGGAGGAAACCCACGCATGCACAGGGAGAACATGCAAACTCCACACAAAAAGGCACCCTGGGTGATCGGGAGATCGAACCCAGGACCTTCTTGCCGTGAGGCGACAGTGCTAACCACCACACCACCGTGCCACCAACTTTGATTCAAAGTAGCAAATTTGTTGGTGCCAGTAGGGCTGGTTTGACAGGAGTGGAACCTGATGTGGTCTTTTGCTGTTGTAGCCCATCCATTATTATGTGTTGTGCATGCTCACCATGGATGTAAAGTGTGATTATTTCAGTTTCTATATCCTTCTTGGCAGCTTGAAGCAAACTAGCCATTTTACGCTGACTTTTCTTATCCACAAGGCATTTCCAGCCCAAACTGTCATTCACTCAATATTTGTTTGTATTTCGAATTCTATGTAACCTCTAGAGACTGTTGTGTGTGATATTCCCAGGAGATCAACAGTATATGAAGTACTCAAACCAGCCCTTCTGGTCCTAACATCCATGCCACAATCAAAGTCACAAAGATCACATTCTGATTTTTGATGTGAACATTAACTGAAGCTCTTGACCTGTATCTGTATTTTTTTTTTGCACTGTGCTGCTGCCACATGCTTGACTGGTTAGATAACTGCATGAATGTGCAGGTGTTTTTAATAAAGTGGAATATATAATCAGCAAACTTAAGTGGAATTAAAGTGGCAGGGCAGTGCAAATATTGTCAACAGTGTAAACAACTACAAAATTAATATGGGTATTGTATAGTATACAGTATTGTATAGCATGAACATGAGAAAGAGAAGAAAAAATGAATAGAAGTAAAGTGGCAGTGCATATTCATATAAATAGTTGATAGTGGTAAAGTGCAACTATCATCCAGTGAGCTTATCCATTCAAATATTGATGCTGGGTACAATGTCTGCCCTCAGTAAGATTTAAAAAAAATCTAGAAAACAAGGAATTTACAAGGTCAATACAAGGTACTTATAATAAACCATGTTAAAGAACCAATGCAAATTACAAATTAACTATCTGTAAATTTATGAGAATTACTATGGAACATATAACTTTAACCAACTATATCATAAGTATAGACTAAGACTAACACTTTGTTAGTGTTTATGATTTTCGCTTTAGCACTTTTACAGAGTTATGAGGTAATATACAAAAAACGTCTTTCATCAGCTGAGCTGTGACTGATCCTCTCGATCAGTAGGCCTTCCCCGGCTGAGCAAAGTGCTTGTGATGGGCTAACACTGTTTCCAGAAATCGGCAAGATATACACGAATATATAGATATAAAAAATTAAGAGCTTTAAATGTAATTAGCAGGATTTAAATAGTCAATGCAAAACTTAATATATCACCAGTATAGCTTGAATAAAATTGGGTAATATATTTTTACTTTCTTTTCCTGTTATCTGGACATGGGCTGCTGAATTCTGAACAAGCTGAGGCTTTATTAAAGCCACTGTAGAGCCGCCAGCAACACATTACAATAATCCAACATAGAGGCAATGTAAGCATGCAGTAGTTTTTTTAGAATCATGTAGGGTTAGTGTATATTGTATTTGTGGTTGATTCCTCAGACTTTAATAAGCAGTTTTTGTCAGGTCAGGGAGGATGAGAGATGCAATCGCAGGTTAAGGGATTTACTGAAAACATGATTAAATGCAGCAATCAATGCAAAAATATTGGCAAAAATCATGGTCAAAACTGGAGAACAGGCCAGGTGATTAACAGAGTCTCAAAGACAGAACTAAATTCACAAAGGATAATAAGAAGGCAGTGTAAAAAAAAAACATGACAAAGGCTTAGCAAGCACAGGTAAGATAACAGACAAATACTTTGCAATGCCATAAGAAAAAAAACAAAGGGTTTAAATACATGGAACAATCAAGAGAAAAGAGGAAACAGGTGCAAATGACACATGAGGAAGTATAATCAATAACAAGACTAGGGAGGTATGAAAACATTAATCAAAACAAATAAATGTCAGGAGTGTCTCTGGCACGGAAAGAGTGGTGAAGCACAATAAACTCTGTACGGGCTGCATCTGACATGTAAAGAAGACTACACAAACCTACTTGCTCAATGAGCCCAAAGACAATCATAGCATAAAAAGAAAAGATGCACGATGATCAAGACTATATGACTGCAAAGCTGCAAAGCAACAGTTTTACAACTGCAATTGTAAGCAGACACCCCTGGGCTAAGAAACCAAACACACTAAAATATGCAGAAGTGATGATCTGCGAGGCATGCTGAGAGTCACAGCACACGAAGCTCAGAACAAGTGAAGGATTACACTACAGAACCCCCTCTTTAAGGTGCAACTCCCATTGCTCCTACCAAAACACATTAATGGGTGGTCCTGCACCACTTGGCAAAGAATACATAATTCTCCCCAGGTTCTGAGACTGGCATTGTCCATTGATTCTTCCAGGGGGACAGGGGCACAGACAGAGGACCAATCTGCAGAGACTGGGAGGTGAAGTATGAAAGGCCACCTTACTGGCCTCAAACTGAAACTTTTTGGTGGAGGGAACCCTGTCAGCCTGTGGAATAAGCTCTTGGGTGGAGTCTGCCCTGTTGGCCTCCGGAATGAGCTCTTCAGTGGAGGTAAACCTGGCAGCCGGTGGAATGAGCTATTCAGTGGCGGTCACCCTATCGGCCTCTAGAATAAGGCTCTTGGTGGAGGCCGACTAAGTTCAGCTGATTGCAGAGTTATACACCCCCCTCAATAAATTTCTGGAGGGCCATCCCTTCTGATGGATTGGAACAGCCCCTGGAACTGGTCCTTTACCTCTTTAAAGTTCCTTAGGCAGAGGTGTTCTATGATGATTTAGCCACCTGGCATGCTGGCCCTGTGAGCCAGACATCATAATCCTCACCCACTCGCTCTTTTCAGACAGGTCAGACATTCAAATAAAGAATTACATTCACAAACGAGAATAATAAGGCAACTTAAAACAGACAACATGTGGCATAAACAACAAGGCTTAGTAAATGCAGGTAAGGTAACACAGACAAATACTTTTCCGACAGGCCCAGGAAATAAAGGGTTTAAATGCACAGAACAATCAAGGGTAAACAGGAAACAGCTGCAAGTAATGACACAACAGGAAGTACAACCAATAACAAGACAAAAGAGTCAACAAAACATGAATCAAAACAAACACACATGGCTTAATAAACAAAAAGTCTAAAATATACAGAAGTGAGTGCCCTAATGTTATTATCTGTGAGGCACTGAGAGCGAAAGTGGAATTATGTGACCCTGTTAGAGATTAGTTACATGGAGATCTAATTAAAGCCAACATATACCAAGGCCCTTAACAGTAGCCTTGAGGAAAAAAAAAGTCAAGCTCCAATGTGAAATCATCAACCTTATTGTAGGTAGATGTTGTACCCAGCATACCAACACTAGTAATTCTTATTTGTTTTTGAAGTTTTCTCTCTATAAAATATTTTAGGTCTTCCTTTTTGCATTGATCTGCTGCAAAATCAGCCAAACTGGCAAAAAGACAATTCTAATTGTGTTCACACTAACAGTGAAAGCCAACATCATGTTTGCAAAATACATGTCCAGTGAACTAAATATGAAGGGTGAATAAGACGGAACCTAGAACAGGACCTTGTACAACATGTTGTATTTTAAGGCTCTGCACTGATGCTTACAAATTGTAGTCTGTTAATCTAAACTGGAAAAGAACTATTGTGTATAACCAAATTGTGTTTTTATGTCTGCTCCTTAAAATATGATATTCCATATTGTCAAATTCTGCACTCAAACCAACAGTACCAATATAGATGGATGTTCACATTAACCATTTCATTCAACAATGATTTTTGATTATGATCATTTCTAAAACCAGAATATATTATATATTATTGTTATTACTGCTTGGCCCTGGATGATGATAAATTTTAACAACTATACACGTAGAAAAATGAGTAAAATCTAGAATAAAGAGAAATACCAACAAGTGCACAAAGGGTTTTGTTATAACTACAGTATATCCGTTTGGGATATACTAATTTAAACACAGTAATCATGTGATGTGAGCCATTTTTTATTAACAAAATTAAGATTATAGATTCTGAGGAGATCAAGGACAAACACTATCTTGGGGTCAGAGAATTCATGTTTATTAAAACCCAGCTCTAATTTACTATGCCACTAAGTGAAATCATGAGAACTATTATGTATACATTTACAATCCTGAAGACCACTCTTAAGAAAGTTGTCTTAACAAGAACAAGCACCACAACAACAATAAAACCCTTCCATTTATTTCCATTATGGTTGCACCGGAGTTCTCAGGCTGGCCACTCTCAGGTATAAGATAAGGTAAGGTATAAGATAATGATAAGGAATTATACATTGTTTCATTAATGGGCCTTATCATAAAAACACTGTTGTGACATTTCAATCTTTTATGTCTGAAGCACTTTCATTTAGTTTTCACCTAGAAAGACTATTTTTAATATGTAGTGCTAATACTCATGACCATCTCCAATAAAAAATTTAAATGGCCTATGGTAAGAAGGCTAGAAGAAGAAAAACTGACAAGTGTGTGAGCTGGGGTGTACTGGATGACTCGAGGGTGTTAGCTGGGGTGTACTGGATGACTTGAAGGTGTGAGCTGGGGTGCACTGGATGACTTGAAGGTGTGAGCTGGGGTGCGCTAGATGACTCGTGTCTGTGAGCCGGGGTGTACTGGATGACTCGAGTGTGTGAGCTGGAGTACACTGGATGACTCAAGTCTATGAGCTGTTGTGCACTGGATGACTTGAAGGTGTGAGCTGGGGTGCACTAGATGACTCGAGTGTGTGTGCTGGGGTGTACTGTATGACTTGAGTGTGTGAGCTGGGGTGCACTGGATGACTCGAGGGTGTCAGCTCAGATGCACTGGATGACTCGTGTCTGTGAGCTGGGGTGTACTCGATGACTCGAGGGTGTCAGCTCAGATGCACTGGATGACTCGTGTCTGTGAGCTGGGGTGTACTGGATGACTCAAGTGTGTGAGCTGGGGTGCACTGGATGACTCAAGTCTGTGAGCTGGTGTTCACTGGACGACTCGAGGGTGTTAGCTGGGGTGCACTGGATGACTTGAAGGTGTGAGCTGGGGTGCACTGGATGATTTGAGTGTGTGAATTGGGGTGTACTTGATGATTCAGTTGTGTGAGCTGGGGTGTACTGGATGACCAGCAAGTTGTTTGACCCTGACGTCATGCATTAGATCCTATCAGCACCTTCAGTCGTACCTTAATCAAGATTACATGCTGTGCTACATTATTAATGCATAGAATAAAATATCGATAATGATCAGAAAACGAGCAGCCAACATGCTTTTTAGGAGCCATCTCACACTAACACTGTCCTCACATACAAATAGTAGTAATAGTAGTAATAGTAAAAGAGATTCTAGTTTCAGTAGTTCTAGATTCAGTAGTAATAGTAAAAGAGATTCTGAGGTTTATGTGTAAAATTACATTTCAGTTCCGTATGTATTAAGCTATATCATAAACAACTACCAACTATCAGAGACATGTGATCACATTGCATGGGTAAACTGCTTTTTGTAGACGCTAAACATTACAGAAAGTCTCATAACATGGAGAGATTAGATGTCGAGATCTAACTGGTGCCAGAATATAAACAGAATGTAGTTCAAACTTCAATTTTGTTTTCTGTTTCCACTTAGCAGCCAATATCTCATAAAAGGCAGAGATTAATGCATAGTTTAGCTTATCTGAAGACTGCTTCAAGGACACATGCAAGAGTATTAAGGTAAGCTACAGCATATCATTTTAAAGACAATGGGTCACTTTGAATAGAACAATTTTCTCACTTGATTTCGCTCTCTTGAATTCGGCTCTCGTCCAGGTCCTCGATGAACTTCTCGCCCTTCATCCAGTAGATGAGTGGGCTCACATCACCATTGTAGCCAAAGAAAGCTCGACATGTCAGGTTCACCACACTCCCTGAAGAGATGAAAAACAGTGTCAGAGTTGTCACAGTACTGGTCAGCTGGACATCCATTGTAGACATGGAAGAACCTTGAATAGGTGTTGGTGACCATGCAAATGAAAATCCCACCATGGGTATGGCGTTTTTATTTCTATTATACTTATACTAGCCTAGTATTTATCAGATGCAAAGATATAAAAGCTGTGATAGCACTGCACAACAAATTTTTTTTTTGCACCACAAAAAGTCTTGCTTCCTGAAAAGCTGTTGCTGATTGTGACAGGTACCTACTGGGTATGCACAAATATAGTTTTGGTTTTTCCGCATCACGTAGGAACTCTGAGAAATAGACATTTATATGTTTACTGACAATAACGTATTTAATCACGTTTGTGTTTTGCATAAGCTATTAAATTCAACAGAATTAACAGTGTTTCGCTCATGATTTTCTTTTGAATTCAATGTCTGGTGCATCACATTGCAGTGTCCAACAGCAGTCAGCAAGCACTGACAGATTCCAGTTGCCCTGGTAT
>JAQQZR010000023.1:13000348-13014253 GCA_030068235.1 Notoglanidium macrostoma | reverse complement strand
TGTAATCGGACCAGCCGGTTATTAGGACCAAAATCATCGCTTCCCGATGTGGTCCGATTAACCGGATTCGACTGTATATAGTATATATGTAGAATATTAAACTCCATTGAGTTTCACAATGCCATCTCCTGTCCTGCGCATGTGTTCCGACCGACCTCGCAAACGTGACACAGTGAATACATTGAAGCACATTAAATTCTTGCCAGCATTTACATTAATGTCAATGAAAAAACTGTTATCTCTCTTGGACTAACATTAAAATACATCCTAATATGCTGTGTAATTCCAGTCTGTTGAAGGTGACATTGAAGGAAAAAGCTGGCTCTTTATCGGTCGACATCTTTGGACAAAGTGAAGGCCTATAAAAAGGTGAATCGTGGAATTAGGATGACAAAATGAAAGTCTAAAACTTTTGTGGAAGAGAAGCTTGCAGTCAGCAGCTTTATATCTGCCTAGAGAGGTATTAAGGCTATCGAAGGATTGCAAAGGAAGACCAACTGTGAAATTACCTCTAGGGCCTCTTTTACAAACAAAATTGATATGGAGAATGGCTTAAAATATTTTACTTGATATTTGATGTGCATCAATTTAGAGAAGAGAGGGGCTGCTTCAGTTTCTTGAATGCCGGATTTCAATAGCATGAATAAATCAGTAGTATTAAAAGCCTGACAGAGAAAGCACCCCATGCAAGACAGTACTTGTGGGAGAGAATTTCAAACTTATTTAGGTTTTTCAATCTATTTGTTTTTTCTATATGGAAGAAGTTCACTATGGAATTCGTTTCAAAGAAAGAAAAATGTCCAAATAATGTTAGATTTGCTCTACGTAAATGTATTAAAATGTGTTGATATGGTAAAGTGATGTGTGAGGAGCGATTTCTTTAGCATTTCTCAAATCTCCAGTGTTAGTTTTTTGGAACAGTTTTTTGACACAGGAAAGACTTTTGGACAGGGGGTTTTGCAGTTTGTCACAACATGACAATTTTTCTTTTTTGTCATAACTCCAAGAGAGAAGAAAACAGAGGCTGGTGAGGGAACAGCTGTTTTATTAGCTGAAATATAAGTGATAACAGGAACTAACTTGTTTCATGGGTGTTCCATGACATTAACTTTATCTGTGTGTAAATGGATAAAAGTATCATTTTTTAATGAAAAAATGCAATTGTTGGCAAGCTGCTGTGGTATAAGGGAAATAAAACGTGTTATGATGTAATGCTATTGAAAAAGAAAAAGTTGATTATATCCCTATAAACAGCACATGCTGCCGGTTTATTCCATACATCAGGATGAGGCATTGTTGCCTCAAAGCTCCAGGATCCCTGGTTTGATTACAGTCAGTTCTCTCATGCCCATGTGGGCTTCCTCCTCATTCTCTGGCTTCCTCTCAATGTGCAGGCAGGTGGATTGGCTCTGCGAAGGTGTGAATTAGTATGAAAATGTGTTTACATGGTGTTCTGTTACAGACTGGTGTCCCATACAGTGTGAATTCTCCTGCCTTGTTCCCAGTGTTACCAGGATCGGCTCCAAATCCACAGCGAACCCTGACCAGGAAAAAAATGCTTACTGAAAATGAATGGATGAATGAATTAAATATTGATTTTTAAGAAAATAAACGATGTCACCCTTAGAATGTAGAGGTTATAGATTCTTGTAGAAACATGAGCATGGATATTGATGACTAGAAGGACAAACACTAGTGCAATTTTGGCAAAGGCTCTATACGCTGAGAAATCCAGGTGCTTATTTTGCTCCATAAATCATTTATCTCTTCTAATATGGATGGCATTTTTCTGGATTTTCTCTTTTTATGTTATGAGTAAAGAATCATTAATACTTAATGACCTCTCTCATGTGTTATCCTCTGAATTTTAATGAACCTTCCCTTCACAGTACAGAGTGTCATCCTTACACCAAAGGCTATTTTAAAGGAAAATGCATTGCTGTCTGATGCTCAGATTAAATAAAGAACTAAACTTAGTGAGGATTTGCAGCTATTTGTAGAATTATGCTAGATTTAGTCATTGGTATAAAATGTAATTATGTACAATCTACTCCATTTTTTTAAGTTGCAACATACTGCCATGTAAAGGAATCAAGTTTATTAAATAAATCAATATTTCAAGATTTTTAATAAATCAAGTTTATTAAATTGACCTGCCTGTACTGCAGGAGCTGATGCAAGTACAATGGGTCTTCTGTCGATACCCTGTTTAGAGCTGTAAGCTGACAAAAACACATTCAATGCAGAGAGAGCGAGAGATGGAGTGAGAGAGAGATACGCAGATAGACTGAATAGGAGCGGATGAGAGTGATGTTGAATTGAAAATGAGAGCTCTAATCTGACATGCCCAGAGGAATAGCCATTTTTGTCAGCAACGCTCCTCTCTTTTCCTTGTTCATCACATTTTACATTCCTCTAGCGGGAATTCTGATCAAGCATGCATTCCCTCCATCTCTTTGCCTTACTTTCACTTGGAACAGCCGTCTGACAGTGGATGCTTTATATGATATGTGGCAGTTGATAAATGTGTTTGGTATAAACAACACATACACACACACTTCAGTTTGATAGAAGTGAACACAAGAGACTTGCATTGAAACTTGCCTATATAAGCTATAACTAACAAAAAAAAACAACAAAAAAAGACCGCATGGCCATGCGCACACACACTTGCAAACATCACGTCACAGAGAGCCATGAACTTTATACAAGTCTTCCTAATTATTCAGCTGAGTACACTTTGTCAACAAGCCTTATTTACTTCAACTCCCTTCTGAGAGGATGTGAAGAGAGACATCTTCCATGGTGCTGAGGCCAAATAATTCCACCTCTATCAAAATAATTAGTGTACATTAGTCACTTGTGTTATGTGTATCTCTCAGTGGGAAACATTTTGTGTTCAATCAGTCTTGCTGCCAAAAGCAGTCTATTGCAAAGCCTGGGTGTAGTTCTACTTTCAGCCACCAGAGGGCATTGCACTACTATGAAGCCAAAACACCGTTTTTACACATTTAAAAGACAGAGACAGGTAGAGAGACACACACACACAGACAGAGAAAGAGAGAGAGAGAGAACAGACATATGCGAAAGGAAGGGACCTTTTTTCTTAATCCCTAATCATCATTATTGAATTACCCAGTGAATTGTCAATGCCTCTATTTGCTGTGCCTGAAAATGGAAATGTAGCCCATGGTTTCTTCATGGTTGTGCACTGGTTAAAGATTAACCCTAATTAAATTAATCTAAAAGAAAAAAAAAAAGAACAAGACACCTTCCTGGTAGCTCTTACTTATTGTTAGCCATGCCTTCCTTTCCTTTCTCTCTCTCAGTTCTCTGAGGACTCCCACACTGCACAGTCTCGCATTTTTCACTGCACTAACACAGTCAAGTTCACCGATAATGAGCTGATGTGTTACATCAGTTGTGGAAAATTCAGAACTGGGAAAAGTGCGTGACACACTTGCAGAGTTTGAGTTTGGCCAGGCTCTTCGTGCCGCCTGAAACGAGTGGCAAGAACACATCCGAAAGCTTCTGATTCATTTAAATCCAGACCCCTTGGCCCGGGTGGCTGTGGCTTAATGCGATTGTCTGCTCTCTTTCTCTGCATCCTCTTATCTTTCTTGTCGTTCTTAAGCTTCTCTTCCATGGTCAGAGAGAAGAAAGAGGAGAGGAAAAACTGCAGCACCCCCCCTCCCCTCCCCCAGCGAGCAAGAGCATATGGCCAACAGACGAAAAGAAGTGCAGATATGAAAACCATCAGAAACACACACACACACACACACACACACACACACACACACACACACACATGCACACACACACACACACATGCACGGTTATTACAAAGAGCTTTATTTCAGTGTCAAATTAAGAAGGGAGGAGGTACAGAATGTGTACATCAGAATGTGCTGGTGAAGAAGCGCAGGATTAGTTCAGTCCCTGATGGCTTTTATCTCAGACAGAGAGAGAGAGAGAGAGAGAGATTCAGTAAGACAGGGGTTCAGTGTACCATCCTAGCAAATCGATAGGTCCTCACAAATGCTCATCTTATATTTATGAAATTATGTAATATCTTTCAGAGGCAGCATTATGAAACATTTATAAGCTTTGCATTTTACAAATTAACCATTTACCACATCACCATGATGGTGTATGTGAAAAACAAATCTATGTTGTGTTAATTGCACACCTGGGTTCAGTGGAAATGAGAGATTAGACTGGAACGCTGTCAGACACGTGAGCCAGTACACTGGCCATACAGAAGAGACAGGAAATTTTTCATCTTTTTTCTTCTTAAATCCACTCACTGTATTAGTGACCGTAAAATCGCCTGAAGCACTTCTGAACCATATTTAAAACAAAAGTACTACTTTCCTATTGAGCTGAAGCTTCATCCCTATTACACCATAATGACAGTAATAACAACAAAAACACAAAACAAACAACCTAACCTCCTTTTCTATTGATCTTACATATTTCAATAGTTGTGTGGAGGGGAATCTGGCTTTTCTATGGTTAATCACATCTCCATGGCATTTTAATTGCATTTTGCTCTAATATTTCCCAAGTGCACTTAGCCAGTTTGTGCAGTCCATTAAGGATTCATGCAATCCTATTCATGCAAGACCAGGTGACAAAAATGGTTGGCTTTAGCACCATTCTGCTTATTGCCATGCTACACAGTGCTATTGTGCTTTCGCATGCCACAACTGAACTACTGTGTCTTCACAGTTTTTTTTTTTTTTTTTGTATGTGTGTGTGTGTGTGTGTGTCTGTGTGTGTGTCATGTTTACCCAAAACTGACTCATCACACCGTATGCTAGAAGCTTTGGGGCGGCCGGTGCTGTGGGGACGCGATACAGGGTGTCAAAAGCACAACAATCTAACACACACATGAATGGATTGATGCGTGTGTGTGTGTGGACTGGTGTCAATGCCGCTCTGCTAAGCAGCTAAGAATTCAGAACCCCCTTCTGCTAAAATAAGGCACTCGACTACCAGCGCAGGTTGACATTTGAAAAGATCAACATGTTCCTTTCTCCACTCCTGCTTCGACAAAGAAAGTACTTGAGTCCACCTTGCAGGATGCACAGTTCTTGTGCACTTCCTGCCATGGACATACAAATAATAAGTAGATATTTTACAGGAATCTTAAGGCTCTGTGGCACTTCATTTGAAGGACCTTGTGTTTAAACCCATGGTAAGTGAAATGCATCATAATGTGCAGTGTACTATTCACAATTTCATGCCACATTTTGACATAATGCTGCAAGAAGCTTTACTTTTTTTAAACAAAATAAAAATGACATTGTCATTTTGTGGACAAATGACGTTAAAGTGTACTGCCCAGTTCCATGTTTTTGGCTGCATGGAAACAAAAACACATTTTTGTCTGGAATTGACAAGGGTAAAAGTTGCAATATAATAAATCATGTATTGTCAGCTACTTAGCTAGTTCTGTGCATTAATGTAGACTAAAGGAAACAAGCGTGCCCATGATCTCCCTGAGAGAGGACGACTGTGCAATCCTCTTCCAGCAAATTTTCTCAAGGAGCAAATGGTGCAGAACAATAACAACAACTATGAGCTGCAAAGTGCATCATTTATTTCCTTTTGGTATGGTTAACTGATAGATGATGTGGAGAGTTATATGATGGCTTTGGGCTGGAATTTATTTTGCACAGTTTCGTCAGTGCTGCCACATACCTGCTTTTTTCTGACTTTGAAATGATCTGGCATCTGTGCAGGATAATTAGTCTGGCTAGTAAAAAATCATTCCACCATTAACCACATCACAGCCTCAGATGATCAGTGCAGTGGTTGGTGGGATTTGGAATGAGTAGCAAATGCAAGGTACGCCACACCACATATTCGTCACCAAATGAAACCTTTCTTTTGAAGAAATCATCTAGTTATTGAACCCCCTTGTTCTCTGGACAACTCATAAATTTACAAGCCAGAAGTGAAATCTGCGCATCCCAGCAAGCCACCCAGGCTATTGATCTGTCCTCTCATGCAGTGGTTAAATTTGGTATGTGTGTGTTTATGGCTTGAATTCTTCAACTTCTTTCAACTTATGAGTTCTGCTTATAAGCCAATATTGCAATATTATTTCCCAACACCTTCCATCTCTCCATTCTGTGAACAATGCAGAAAAAAATAGCTTAGCTCTTCTCTGCATGTTCTACCGCTGCAGATAATCAGTAATGAAATGACCTAAAATCATGGGGTTTCTGTAATACCTGGGTTTCTGTAATCTTTCTCTCTCTAATAAGAGCTTCTTCTCTGGCTGCGGTTAAGTCACAGAAGCTTGCAGAGAGGACAGGGAGTACTGAGCATGCTGCTAGCTGCTCCTGCTGAGCGAGCTGTAAGTGCAGAGCTCAAGTGGCAGAAAGAAAGCACTTTCTCTAAACATCCTTATTGGTAATGTAACCTCAAGATCATCTTAAGTATCAAAATGGGAGCTGAAATGATTCTTTTCTAGTCTCCAATGATATTTTCAATTTTCACTACAATGCTTGTAGGGAAAAAAACAACAACACAGCACCTTGTTTGGTTAGGTTTACCCTGCATGCAGTCCTTTGCTCTGAGCCCTTGCTATATGCCATGGCCCAATGGAGCAAGAACCTGCAATCGTCCATCAGCATGGAGAACAGGGCTGCTAGACCCTGCTAGTTCAACCGAATCACAGCTCAGGGGCAAATGAATCCCCTCTCCCGCTCCACTCCCTTTTCTTCACTTGTCTGACTTTGTAGAGATCACAGGACCATATCAGGGGTCTAGCATGGAGACAAATACCAGCACAGAAAGAGCAGAAGTGCACAGAAAGAAAGGGCATCTGAAAAAAGGAGGGAAAATGCAACACATCCCTCCAGACTTGGGAAAGAAAAGTGGGCCAGCAGAGCCAGACAGACAGTGTGTTGTAACTGACTTTCCCTCACTTTTGTTCTCACACTGGATCTCTTTGTTACTGCCTGACTCCATTTCTATCCATCTTTCTCTTCCTATCATTCTTCATTCTTTGCATTGCCTCGATATTCATTGCTCTCTTTCTTTCTTCCCTCCCCTTCTCTCTTCTTAGCATCCCATGAGGCCTCTGTGTGCAAAAATGCAGTGTTGCATTGTGGGTGCAGACGTGTGCATGTGCTGAAGGATGTGTTAAATGTGCTACAGCAACAGCACTCTGCATTTCCTCTGGGGCTTGGAGAGAAGCGTTAACACTGCTGCCACATACAGATGACATTATGCATTCACACAGGGAGAATCACGCACCGTAAACAGCCCTTGATGAGGACTGACTTACCCAATAAGCTCGAAAAAAATATATATATCGGCGTTGGGGAAAAGAACAGAAAATAAACAACTTGGTGACTTCCAGCACTGTAGAGGGTGTATGAATTGGTTATAAAGGAAAACTATCCTGGAGACAGTGGGTTAACTGCTATTTGGGGCATGTTATAAAAAGAGTAATAAATCACCATGCCCATTCCTGCTCCTGGAAACCTGCCAGCCTGTAGAGTGTAGCTCCAGCTCTCATTTCACATACCTTTTCCAACTAATTATGGTAATTAAGAACATCTGAATATTACAACATGTGCACTAGATTAGGAATGGAGCTCAGTGTTGCAAAATCTTTGAGTGACACAGCAGACTATATGTCTATTCAAGCCATATTAATTACATTGAGCATGTTTCTAATCTTAAACACCCATCGGACATAAAATAACTACTGGCTACTTTCACTGAGAAGTCTTAGCACCACCTGCTTCTATAAACCTCATTCGGCCTAATTCACTTAGCTGTTTACACCCATTTTTAGCCGCAATTAGGCCACATACTGTGTGGGGAAAAGGGTGGAGTAACAGGAATTGCAACTTATATACAAATTTGATATAGAAAACATTTGATGAACAAAACTTTGGGCAATTAGCCGTAGCCAGTTTTGCATGTCATGCTCTTTTCCTCCTGAGCCAGGAGTAAATTAGTACCATTGATTTTGCTCAGAGCCATATAGCCATGTTTGCCTGCTTTTGAAGTGCTCAGTTATTTCTTTCCATCTTATGTACAGTATATTCTTCATTTATGAGAAAATGCATAATAATAATAATAATAATAATAATAATAATAATAATAATAATATCAAACTTATGAACAACTTTCAGACCTTGCTGAAAACAAAACAACAAAAAAACCCATCTTAATGCTGCTAGTTAATTACTCTGCATTGTCAAGATCTGGCAACCCTGCTCATAGAACATATGGTATGAACACTTTAATATTCACATGTCTAACACAATTCCAACTCACTAAACAGTTTTTTTAACATTGCCAAGAAAAATCGAGTAGTTTAATTACACACTTTTTCATGAAGTATCTTCTGTACATAGCAGCTTTTTGCTCAATTGGGAACATAATGGCATATCAGCCATATTAATGTTTACTTGCTTTATTAGGAACACATTTGACTCTACAGCAATAAACTTGCATTTCCTCTTTAGTCTCAAGCTTTTTGATGGCTCTGTGTTTGACCATTTACACCAGTTTACTGGTGTAAGGTCATGCTGAAACAGATACACGTTTTCTTGCTCTGCCAACCTTGGAGGCCTGAGCTGCATGTAGGTAATTTTAGTAATCTGAATTATCCACCAAGTTACGCACCTGCGTAAGCTGACTGTGAATATGGAGAACCTTCTCTGTGTAAATAATAGGAAGACCTTTTAACTGAAGTCACTGACAGTGATTAAAATCTACAGAGTCCAGTTAGTACATGTCCCAGGCAAAGTTTATGTGATGAGCTACAGCCTTTGTCCACTCAATGTTAATGTCAAATTGCTGCAAAGCACATTTTGTGCCACATCAAGTCCTATTTTGCACCCATAAATTTCCGCATCTGGTCCTTTTTGTGCGTCTGTGTGTGTATCAATGTGTTTGTGTGTTCATCTTAGTAGGTGTTTGTGTGTTCATCTTAGTGCCTGACATTTGTCTAACATTTTTTAATTTCATTAACATACATCTGGAGTTTAGGGCCTATTCCAGTTTATGGACATGCTTTATGTCCAGGTTGTGCTGTGCCCAAGCTTGAGAAAGAAGTAGATAACCTTGTGCTTCCTAAAAAAAAAAAAAATAGCTTGTCTTAAAAACCTTTGGCACTTAAGCTCCTCTCAATCCATTTAATTAAAACTATACAATAAATTACAAGCAATGCCATCAAGGCAAAGTGAACAACAAGAAAGTTAAATTATGGCCTTGCGCAGGAGAGAACATTTTTAAGTGGGTAACCATGGCTCTCGCATAAATTCCCAGCCAGACCTGTCAATCAACGGCCTTTTTTTTCTCTCCAAGACCGCATACAGTCTGCAGTTCCTGTGGAGAACAAGTGTGTATGGATTTCATGTAGAGTAGAGAGAACTAACTTCTAAGAGGCCATTAACATGCAATGATGTCCGCTGTAGTCAGATTACAGAGAGACTCTGTCCTTTCACTTGTGTGGATGAGAACACTGCAGAGGAGCATTAAACTCCTTAATCTTCTTGACTGACACTGCTCTTTCACACACACCCTCTCAAATGTACACCCATATTCTCATACTGCTTTAAATAAACACGTCTCCTCATACACATCGTTCTCATTTCCTCTATGTCTCACTGCCAGAGAGCTTAAAAGACCTCAAATCCATCATTTGTTTCCCTCTCATCCTAACTCCTCTGAGCACGGCAGCTCACCTGGCCTCCATCTCCAGGCCTGTCTAATCGCTCCTGATGAACACTTGACAGAAAAGGAGAAGGGAAGGAGACAAAATGTGTGTGTGTGTGTGTGTGTGTGTGTGTGAGGGTGAGAGCAAGGTGAGCTATGAATAGTGTATGTGTATTCTGACCCATTCAAGCTGTTATCTCAGCATGTGGCAGTATACAGATTGAGTGACCTCTTGAGTGAGTGTGTTCTCACATGTGAAAGTTTCTCCTTTTCATCTCTCAGTCCCTATGTGTGTTTGTGTGTGTGTGCGTATGTGTACGTGTGTGTGTGTGTGTGTGTGCGTGTGTGTGTGTGAGTGTGTGTGTGTGTGTGTGTGTGTGTGTGTGTGTGTGTGTGTGTGAGCGCGTGTAAAATCATGTGTTGGTCCTCAGTCCTCATGCTTTGATGATTGCGTGAGGATATCCAGGGAACGAGCTGCCATGCGCAGCTCATTGGCACATTTTTCAGAAGTCAGAAAAAGTAGTGGTTTGTGGTAAGCGACATGAAAATAAGAGGTTGTGTGCATCACTAAATGTCCTGTTTCTTTTATCTTCTATTCTTTTGTTTTCACACACACTCTCAATGTGCATGTTTCTTAGAATCAAATGGTTTATTTTCTTCTTCTGTTGCAAGCGCACACACGCGCGCACACATACGCGCGCACACACATCCACAGCAGGCAGCATTGCAATACCGCAGCATTCTGAAATTGAAATTGTATAGATTATAACTATTGCTTGTCACAAATGAAACATAGGAGACAGAAGCTCAACAGCCACAGTGTCTCTATTTATTTCAAACTTGCACATTAGAGGTGTACCACTGTGCCACTAAGTGTGTCTGATTAGCAGAGCAATCTAGTACAGCAATCTAGTAACACACACCAATCTAGTACTCAGGAACAGTATCGGGTCAGCACTGACAAAAAATAGTGTATTGGATATAAGAGAAAACATCAAATATCATATCCTTTAACAAATAGCAAAGATTGGATTTGGAAAAGCAATTTAGTTTTGGAACTAGGAATGTTTACTTATAAAGAGATTTGTTTTTAGGATTGATTTAATTAAATGTATACATTATACTTTATTATACTTATTATATTTACAATGCAAGCAGATTTTGAGTTGAAGAGTTTAACCATGAAGTGCGTCAGTGCTTTAAGCTTTGTAGTTTTGAAAGAAAACAGTATTGGGTGGGGTAAACAGTATTGGTATCAGAGAAGAAAAAGTGATATTATGCCATCACTATTGTTTAGTACTATAATAGTGGGTGTGACCTACACTTAATGTCCTTTACTTCTTTACTTCTTTTACTTCCTTCCTTCCAGTACATCCTTTACATCCTTTCATCCATCCTTTAGTTCCTTTCCCTTTTTCCTTCCTTCCTTCTATCACTTCCTTTAATTCTTTACTCCCTTTGTTTCCTTTTCCTTTACTTCCTTCAGTTCCTTTACTTCCTTTTTCCACTTAATGTACCCCCTTGCTTCACTTCCATCTTTAAGTACATTTTCTTCCTTCCCTCGCTTCTTTCCTTTACATACATTTCATTTCATTAACCTCCTTCCTTCATCTCCTTTTCTTCCTTCCTTTACTTCACTACTTCATTTCATTAATTCCTTTATTTTCATTCTTCCTTTACTTCCTTTACTTTCTTCTTTTACTTCATTTAGTTCTATCCTTCACTTCCTTCCTTCCTCCACTTCCTTTACTTCCTTCCATTTTTTACTTCATTTACTTTTTTCTAGGTTGATATTCATAAGGAGGAAAGGCATTTCTGGAAAAAAAAAAAACAATACTATATACCAGATTTCCTCTATTCTGAAATCTCGCTGCAGATTATATTGTCAACTATCACTAAGAATGACTCTTTTTACTTAAACACAATCCTTTATCTTTCACACACACACACAAACACACACACACACACACACACACACACACGCACACACTTGTTTAGGGTTGATTTTGGTGGTCTGTACCTTGTAGACCATGGAATTCCCAGAGCTTTTGTAAAGAATTACATTGCATTAGTAGCAATGAAATGGTAGGCTTAATGTGACAAGCTAACATTAAGCAAACAAGCTTCATGGATCAGGAGCTCGGTTTCCCTGACTGATTTAGGGATTAAGGTGAGAAAATGTTTTTTCCCACTCCTCAAATTCCTTCCTTTTTTCTGATGTCCTTATGTGAACCAACTTCCAGCAAGTAGCAAATAATAACAAAGGCCTTGACAACCATGTTTAGGTTAGTACGGGGATAAGATCCCACAATTAGGATTGATGCATCAATTTAAAAGCCAATGACTGACACGGACTACCGATCAGAAGGTTGTGAGTTTGTTCCTCAGTACTGCTTAGGTCAGCGCTTATCCCTTAACCCTCAGCTCAGCTCAGTTGTAAGCTGATATAGGTATAGATGTCTGCCAAATGAAGAAAAAAAAAGTATATAAGTATTGTTAGGGCAGACTTATAAAGCCTTAAGTTTCATTTAACTTTCATTAAGTGTTATGATATAGTTACTCCACAATACTTCAGTAAAGCATGGCTTGTGTCCTCTCCAGAGCTCTGAGGTCCAAGTGATCAATTATAGCCTGCATTTTTAAACTGACTGTATATGTACAGAGAATGTAATGTGCAGTATGTGTGTGTTTGTGTGTAGTGTGTGTGTTTAGATCTCTGAGAAGAAATGAATGGTAAAGGCAGGTTAGAGTCTCTTCAAGCTTAAAAGCTATCTTGCTAAGCTTTGGATACTTAATCTCAAAAGGCTAATCATCTTTTCACTGAAGCACAAACCACAAACCATAGATAAGCTTGTCTGTGTCTTTTTGGGTGCTGCACATATAAAAGATTATGGGGGAAAAAACATCCCCCATACCTATTGTGTGCATATCCATCCATCCATTATCTATACCGCTTTATCCATCTGGGTCGCGGGGAAGCTGGAGCCAATCCCAGCATCTTCGAGCGAGAGGCGGGGTACACCCTGGGCCAGTCCATCAACAGACCAGTATGGTTCAAAACCATGTGTCTGTTTGTCTGCCAACACAGACAAACAGACACACACACTCGCATTCGCATTCACACCTATGGACAATTTGACCTAATCTGCAGGTCTTTGGACTGTGGGAGGAAACCAGAACACCCAGAGGAGAACATGCAAACTCCACACAGAAAGGCACCCTGGGTGACCCGGGGATCAAACCCATGACCTTCTTGCTGTGAGGCAACAGTGCTATCCACTGCACCACCGTGCCGCCTACGGTGTTCATATAGCTCGGTTTATTGGGAAACTAATGGGCTTCATTGTAGATGCACTGGTTTTGAACCATACTGGTTTGCTAGCACATATAATGGTTTTGGTTCATGCATACTGAATTTTAAACATTTTGGTTCATATACATTGGTTCATGAATCTATATATTGTTTCATATATATTGGTTCACATATACGTATTGGTTCATATATATTGGTTCATATATATCGGTTCATAGGTATCGGTTCATATGAATTTGTTTCAGTGTTGGGTCGTTATTCTAAAAGGTAATATATTACACATTACTTGCTGCGTTAAGAAATATAACATTTCTTTACTTCTTTATTCTCTATGGAAAGTGACTCGTTACATTACTCATTACTTTTACTTTACTGTGCACACATAAAACAAGTATTATATTGTAATAAGGAAAAAACAAGCAATGATAACAGAATAATGGAACAACAACTGTGTAAAAGAGGTAGCCTTAACACAAACTGAAGCATGAATGGCCTCAAAATTAAAATAACAGGCTGTATCAAATAAAATAATATCATTTATTAACAGGAGACGAGAAGTACTCTTTTCTGTTAAAGAGATACTCCTTTCTTCATGTATTTCTCATCTCCCGGGAATAAATTATATTATTTTCTTTGATACAGCCTGTTATTTTAATTTTGAGGCCATTGATGCTTCAGGTTGTGTTAAGGCTACCTCTTTTACATTAGCCCACAGGCTGTTTTGTTTATTGATGGGCCTGTTTTTGAGGCAATTATTATTTTTATTAAGGCGCTATCAAGGCCAACCTCTTTACTGGTTTTATTTATGCTATTGATATAGGCCTGAATTATCTTGAGACCTATAGCCTGCTGCCAGTTATTGTTCTGTTATCATTGTTTATTTTTTCCTTATTCCTTAT
>JAQQZR010000023.1:12942874-12953813 GCA_030068235.1 Notoglanidium macrostoma | reverse complement strand
ACTGACAGTTGACTGTCGAATATTTAGTAGCGAGGAAATTTTACGACTGGACTTGTTGCACAGGTGGCATCCTATCAAGGTACATTCTTTCACAAATGTTTGTAGAAGCGGTCTGCATGCCTAGGTGCTTGAAATTATACACCTGTGGCCATGGAAATGATTGGAACACCTGAATTTAATTATTTCGATGGGTGAGTGAATACTTCTGGCAATATAGTGTATATATATATATAAATACTGTATATATATATATATATATATTTAGATATTTAGATATGCACTTTTCACTTTTCATTTGCTCTGGCTTCTGTCAGTTTTAATGTCTTGTGCATTATCTTATATTTCCATCATCATCCACATACAGACACACAGATCCATTTTAAGAGATTTGATCCGCTCACTCTCGCTCTCTCCCCTACTTTATAGTCTAGACCCTGAGTAGCTGGACTAAATAAGGACAGCAATGCCTCAAACAAAAAAAAATAAGCATCCCCTTATTGAGAGAAATGTTGTAATATTGATCTTCCTTATAGGTCCCAGTGACCGCAGCTCCACATATTCCAATGACGTGACATTTATTCAAGCAGCAACTCTTAACTCCAATGAAACATTGGGAGTTCACATTTCTGTTCTACTCCACCAGGTCCACAATGTGACTGTCGAAAAATGCTAATGGAGCCATAAATGTTCATACATTCATTTGTAAAGTAAGCACTTTATCCTGCTCAGGGTTGCACCAGATCTGGATCCAGGGAGCACTTAATGTGAGGCAGGAGTACACCCTCTTTCACATCTAGGGGCAATTTAACATAGCCATTCCACCAGGTGGGAATAAACTGAAGAACTCTGTGGAAACCCTTTTAGACACTGGGAGAATATGCAAAACTCTAGACAGATAGTAACCAGAGTTCTGGATCAAAGCAGGAACCCTGAAGCTGTGATGCTGCAATGTCTCCCACTGCAACACAGAACAGTCAATCAACATGCAACCATGTTATACTTGAAAGGGACCTGCTATGAATTTCTTGTTGTTTTTAGAATAAGACATATCGATATGACTTAGGAATATGCTGGGACATTCAGTGTGGACTGCTGCCTTCCTAACCTGTAATGGCCATAGCAATCTGAATCAAGAAGATGGGGTGGAGTCATCTATATGTAGTTGTTCAGCAAAAGAACAAGCCGAGATGCCAAGGAGAAAGCATAAGTGTGGTTCCAGGATGCAAAAATGAAAGCTAGAGTCAACATAGTCTTACAAAGGAAAATAATATACAAAGAGTGTGACTAAATCTTATTTTTGGGGAAGTTCCTCAAGATTTCACTTCCTCAGATTACAGTTTAATGTTGCGCTTGGCACATTTCAGTGAAGACAGTTTTATCAACTTGAGGCTATATCAGGCTTTGCTACTAAGTTCAAGTTCAGTGTATCTTTATACTCCTAAAGCAAGAGGTATGAGCATTAACTTGTGACAGAGAATTCCTGATACAGATCAGAAACACCACAGACTGAATTTTAGCCTTCCAAATTTAGATTTCCTCTTGCATCCACCTACACCTGAAGCCATCGTAGCATCCCTGACCCATGCTGAGCGGCATGACTGAAACAGAGAGAGACCCAGGTGGAAATGAGGCCTAAGCAAAAAGCTCAAGCAACCAGGTTGACTAAGGGAATATAACGATCACTGTGCCTTAATTTTTACAGAAACTTGGCTAACCAATGGTATCCATCCATCCATTATCTGTACCGCTTTATCTGTCTGGGTCGCGGGGAAGCTGGAGCCAATCTCAGCAGACGTTTCAGGCGAGAAGCTTGGTACACCCTGGGCAGGTCGCCAGTGCACCACAGGGCCAACACAGACAAACAGCCACACACGCTCACATTCACACTTATGGGCACTTTAGAGTAGCCAGTTGACCTAATCTGCATGTCTTTGGACTGTGGGAGGAAACCGGAGCACACGGAGGAAACCCACGCATGCACGGGGAGAATATGCAGACTCCACACAGAAAGGCTACCCGGGGATCAAACCCAGTACCTTCTTGCTGTGAGGCGACAGTGCTAACCACTGCACCACCTCCTAATAAGTTATTTATCTATAAATTCATTTTATACACTACAGAAATCGGGCATCTGAATCCAATAAGAGCAGAATTAGCGGTCTTTGTAAAGTTTGTATTTACAAAGCTTTTATTGAAAGACAGAGCTGTTACAACTTTGAGCTGAATGGTAACATTCAAAATTTTCAAAAAATCAAATGTTAAACGTAGTGGACATTGTAATAAATTTCTCCTTAATATAATATAATTTAAAACAAAAACAATATAATATAAATCTTATTTCACATCTTTTACTTGTGCAGCTTTTAGCCTTTTAGCCCTTGTGATCCAAGACCATGGAGATTATTATTGTTATTATTATTGTTTATTATAAAATTGGTTAAGACTGTTAAAGGGGACATTCCATACACTTTTGAATTCTGTTTTATTTTTCCCTGAAATGCTTTTAAAAAGTTAGTGATTTGTTTTATTTTTTAATCTCCTTGGGTTTTTTCTCATACTGCCTTAGCATGGATTTTGTGCTGTGCCTTTGAATTTAAACATGCAAATAGCTTTGTTCTGATTGGATGACATCCAATAAATCCTTTTTTAAAATAAAAAAACATTTGCAAACTTTACAAAAGTTTTGTAAACAACTTCACAAATTGTTTCTACTTCTATTAATATTTCTCAGGAAATAATACAAAATAATTCCACAAAATGACAAAATTTGTTTAAAAGAGACATGCCATAGACTTTTCCCACAGAGATTTTACAAGTTTTTCCTTGAGAGGGAGTAACTGGAACTTCTCCCAGAGGCCAAGGAACCAAAGGATACAGCATGTAACTGCTGTATCCTAATCACAATGGATGCAAGGCAGAGAATACAGCTTGGATGACATATCAGTTGATCATATATTTAGCATATTTCATACATTTATGTGTGGAAGTTCATCTGCCTAATGCTCATACTATAATGCTAGTAATCTCAATGCAAGCCTCCAGGACACCTGCAAGTACTCAGTTATACTGCAAATCAGTTGGACTGTGTTTCACTTGCCAATTTAAATTTATTGTAGTGCTTGGAGTGCTGAAAAAAACTGGCTTTATATGTATATAAATTCTGCCCTAATGCACATTTCACACATTAATAAATTCTTTATTCTTTGCTATTCTGCTAAGCTATTCTATGTTCTAAACTGCGGGGCCTTTTTCTCCCATGGCATTAACATGAAGAACTATTCCCCCAGCCCTCTGGTGCACTTTGTCACAAATCAGGTGAAAGTCAGGTGTCACAGGCTAGACAGCAGGTGCTTGGGGTATTGGCCAAGAATGACAGCAAAGAGCTATCTTAGTGGGCTATCTGATCAGAGAAAGAAGCAGAAAAGGCAAGTGGGGCATAGTAAGAAAGCAGAAAAAGAAAGTGGAGAATAGTGAAAGAAAAGAGATGGAATCTATTTTTTTTGTGCAGAAAGTGGAAAGAACAAACAGGGTGAGTTTAGATGGCATGGTGAGACAAGAACAGCAGTCAACATAAGGGACACGGCAAAGTAACAGTTGGACAAAAGGTTCAATGATTGAAGATCAAAAGTCTGAAATACTCTAACAACCCTCTCCTCTCTCTCTCTCTCACTCTCTCTCTCACTCTCTCTCTCTCTCTCTCTCATTTTTGTTCATTTATTTGACAAATTACTGCAGGGTCTTATTTAATCTCTGTGGAAGTGTGTGTGTGGGGGGGGGGGGGGGGGGGGGGGCGGCGCCCCCGCCAGATCATGAATGCTCCAGTTGTGCTTATGGGCTTGCTTATTTTTTCCACTAGAATGCCCACACCTGCTGGGTGTCCAGAACACTTCAACCCTTGATCATGCATATGCAGCCCCCACCCACAAACATACACACATACACAAAAAAAAGGCTTTGGGATCCATTTCAGTCTGGTCTGCTTTATTGGCTCTCTCTCCAATGTGAAAAATGCTCAGATATTTGAATGAAGCTCTTCAGCATTTTTTCTTATAGAGCAACTGAGTGAGCATTATAATTGCCGATTTATAAAACAAAAAAGCATTGATTCTTGCTAGGAATAACAGCTTCTGAACTATTGCCTCTGAATGTCTATGATCTTTGTGCAGATGATTTGTTTATCATAAAATTAAACATAAATTTGATTAAATATATAAATTAAAACCAAATCACTGTTTGGCAGAAAAAAACATAAGGCCATTACTATTAGACATTTGATATATTAGGAAAGAAGCCTTTATTTGACACACATACATTACAACACAGTGACATTCTTTTCTTTGCATATCCCAAGCCTCGGTCAGAGCACAGGTAGCAGATAGGGTTAAGGGCCTTGCTCAGACAGAGGCAAAAGCCCAAGTCTGTGATTGACTTTCACCTCAGGTGAAAACATAATAAAACATACTTCCTTGATTGTTAACTTCTGAAAATTTGATGCATCTCACTGCTATTCCTCAAATATATGCCTTGCACTGCAGACCAAGAGAATTCGTGTCATCATATTTATACTTCAGTTTTATATTAAACATCATGTCTTTAAATCTTCACACTGAAGAAAATAAAAATAAACTAAAGTTAAAACAGTTTTTTTTATTTTAGGAACAGTGATTGTTTTGCCCAACATCTTAAAAAAATTTTTTGAAGTTACCTTTTTACCTATTTTAGTTTCTACTGATGCTTGCTTCAAAAACCCCGTTGAAATTCCTGTATTCTGTTCAAAATTCAGCTTTAAGGATCATTACAAATACCACAAGTTGTGCTCATCACTGTGATCTCTATCAAATGAATGATTACCCTCGGCTTTCAGTGTGAATACAGATACACTGGAGTATTTTTGTATGTAAAGGTAATACAGGAAAAAAAGGGGGAAAAAATAATAGCGAAAAAATATAATTTGCTCATCAGCTCAGCTTGTTGACATTCAGGCCAGGGCATCAAGCTTCTCTCCTGTGAACAAACAGTGCAGTGCTACCAAACACAGACTTATTCTGTAGGCCACAGACATAACCCACATATCAATTTATACCAGGTGACAAGCTAGAAATCGGCAAAACTTTCTGGTACTTTCCACTTGATCTATTTCAGGGTGACGGAGTCTGACTGATACAGAATTTGCTGCCATAAAGTCCATTTGAGGCAATCGCTGGGGATATATGGTCCTTCAGGGGCAATGGACATTTGGTTGAAGATTTGTCATTCATCATTTTGGCAAGCACAGCTGAGACCAGCCCAAACTGAACATGCCTCTGGAGCAGACACCAGGCGCTGAAACAAGTCACTGTCGCTGAATATTTGTAAGTGCTGTCAACAAACTGTGGCAGTACATTCTGGGCAATGGACCAAAATGCTTAGCAGCAGGTAAGAAGAATTCTGAGATGCAACTACTTACAGTAAGCATGCAGTGTACACAAGCCCTTGTCAGAATCTTAGGCATTGGGTTTGGCTGATTTATTGACAATATCTTGCTGGTGTCCTTTATTTCTAGCATCCAGAATGCTAGCAGACCTAATATGAGCAAAGACGTCCAGATGCACAAAACTTCATCAAAGACCAGACACCTGCGGTTCATGTTTTTCCACCAAATTTCACAGTTGAAATTTATCTATCTTGAAAGTGGACACTTGAACATTTTTATTTTTTATTTTTTACAATGATCTGAAGTCCTGTGTCACTCAGTTATTCTGCAGTCCTGCACTTCTGATTAACTAAACCAGGCTAGCATTGGAGTAGAGCCAATCGAATGACTAGCTGTTAAGTGACCTGTCAATTAAGAGAAAAGCTAACTTAATAAATGTAGAAAGTGTAGAAAGGGAAGAAAGAGGTGTTGATTAACTCAGAACTGGAAGTTGAGTATTAAATCGTGCCCCAACCACGTGTAAAAGGAAAGAAAATGCAGGATCTCTACATGCACCCGTCACTGCCATGTTGAAAACTGAAAGAAATATGGCCTTGAATGTCTCCATATGTGCATGTTAACAGAGTTTAAATGAAATGCAATGTGCTCATGTGTTCAGCATAATATTTTAAATTTATTTTGCAGAGACAGTACTGCTGGAGCCGAAGGCAAGGATGCAGAAGAGAGCTGCCATTCATAGAAGATTCTCATTTTGCCTTCAGGCTTCCTGTCATCGCTCAGTGCTTTAAGCTGTGCTGACATCTAAACTGCAGCAACAGTAATTCATGTTACATCACTCTGGAAGTGCTCTGAATTGCACCTAAACCTTAAGAAGGATATATTTCTTTTCCCCTCATTCTTTCACAGAGGTATCTGCTCTCCAAATGGCTTTCTCTGATGTTCATGTGGCTGCAGTGATCCAAGCTAGGTCTTCTTAAAACCCATTGTTCCTGCTTTATTTAGGGATTTGATTTGTGGTCCCTCTCTCTCAAACACATGCAACTTCAAGCAGCAGGGCATTGTCTCACAAATGGTGGCAATCTTGTTACACTATTATTAATCAAATACACTATTTTCTCCCTGCTGTGGTCCTACTGGCACACACACACCACCATGCAACATCAGAGAAATGCAGGTTGCATCAAATATGCCAAAAAGCGAAAAATCAGGTGTCACCTTTGCCTAAACATTCATTCATACACACCATAAACAGACAGTCCACCTTCACACAATCATTATGAATGTCCATCATATACATGGCATATCAGGCAGAGGCAGAGGACTAACAGGATCAATACTTATGTCCAGAGTGATACAAGTATGGCTTTGATTCTCTGTCAGTCATTAATAAGGTGCTTGAAGAAAACCCATGGTTCTTACCTAACTGCATCTCCATGATACTCATTTTGTTTTCAGCAGGAAAGAGGATCTTTGGAGGTTTGTCTGTCAAAGGAGCTGCAAAGAATACACAAAAATATTTATATATTAATATATACAGTAATATATAATATACACAATAAACACTCAAAAAAAATTCAGTTATAAAGAAGAGTAAAACAGCTATGAAAAGTAAAAGTAAAAAGTAAAAAAACCCAAACCACTGAAGAGAGGAAAATACAGACATGATAAAATAAGCACCAGGGGGATGGTATAAAATTCTCTCTTGATGCCTCTCTCTGTGTCTCCATCTTTCCCTCTCTTTCAGTTTCTCTCCCCCTGTCTCTCGCTCTGTAATGGGCTTTTCCATACATGGCCTGACAACCATTTCAAGTCAACTAATGGCCTCAGTCCCATTGGGGAAGCATAGTGTCAGTGATTAAGGCAAAGGATGTGCCACCAAACCAACATGCATTAAGAGCAGACACCGTGCAGTGAAAATCCACTGCAAACTAGGATTGCACTGTAATATAAACCCAGGAGAATCCTAACTTTTATTTATTGTGGCTGAGAAAAGAGGAGAGCCAACTATGTCTCACTCTGCATAGAGCCTGCTCTCGAGGCAAATCTCCCATGATACACATGATAGTTCAGACATTTAGATGAAAATGGAGGACAATAGTTTTAAGTAATATAGTTCTCTATATTTTTCAGTCTTTTTCTGGAAAGGCAAATCAAGGAATTGTAAAAAGAAAGAGAGATGAAGAGAGAAGGGAGAAACAAAGAGAGGGAGGGAGACAGAGAGAGAGAGAGAGAGAGAGAGAGAGATGGGAAGAGAAAGAGGGAATGAGATAGGCAAGTGTATCTTAGAAATTATACATATGCTATAACCTGCCTCAATGCAGTGAGTTCTGTCATTAATATGCAGTAATGTTCTCTGCATTCTACACTACATATTGCAGATCACATTTTAAAGTAGCATCTTGTCTCACTGTAAATAAATATGTAAAGTAATTTATAATCATAGATATAATTTAATCACAAAACTGTCAGTACTCAACACTAAAATATCTGCTGAAACAATGCACTCTTTGGAATAATTCTAAACATTGATTTTGTTTGCTTTCTTCTGCACACTGTTTTGATCAGTCACACTATGTGAGTCCCAGCTTTTCCTCTCGCTTGTAACGACATTCATAATTCATCACACAGCACCGTGCTAATTCCATTAAACCTGCTTATTATTTCAACTGTTCACTAGATACAGTAGAAACTATGCATCATGGGTAATTAGCTAAAACACCTGGACTGCATGAGTTATTTTATTTAAGTAAGGAATAAAACATGATGGGACAAGCTATTATCAGAAAATAATCAATGATGGAGTGGTGTGGTAAAAGTTAAACCAGGTTTTCACTATGATATTCAGCCCATTTTTGCTATTGCAGACCCAATCATATGTCACAAAGGATAATCTCTGGTTATGAGTTTGATGGTCTTAGAACATATAATGTGACATGCTTCCTGTGCCCCTGTGACCAAAAACAACTAATGACAATGTTTTGTCAGTGTCAGAAAATTTGCTTAAAATCTCAATGTGAATCTCAGAGTGTGACTGCTAAAATCCACCAAGAGGTAGATGAGATATGATTATACAAAACTCATGGGACAGCTACAAACATGATAGTGGAAATGGTGAAGCATAAACAAAAGATATTGAAGAAGAGTAATTTCATGAATTGCAGCAGCAGACAATGTCTCTCTCTATAATGTCTCATTACACTTATATCATAACAGAACAAAAATGGATGTGACATGGAAAGAAACAGGACTCGATGAGCGTGACAGGAACAGGAGCAGGCTCGGTGAGCACAACTGGAACTGGAGCAGGCTCTGTGAGAGCAACTGAAACAGGCTCCGTGACTGTGACTGTTGCTGGAACAGGTGCTGTGACTTTCACGGGAACAGGTGCTGCGACTTTCACAGGAACAGGCACTGCGACTTGTGCTGGAACAGGCACTATGGCTGGGACAGAAACAGAAACAGGTTCTGTGACTGGAACTGAAACAGGAACAGGCTCTGTGACTGGAACTGGAGCAGGTTCCATGACTTTTACAGTCTCTGTGATGTTTAGAGGAACAGTCTCTGTGACTTCGACGGGAACAGTCTCTGTGACTTGAACTATAACTGTTACTGGAACAGGAGCAAGAGAGGGATTCATGACAGTAACTACTGCTGGAACAAGATCAGTAACTTGAACAGTTCAGGAGGCTTGAACTGGAACAGGTGCTTTTGCTTGAGCTGGAACTTCTCCTGTAGCTTGAGCTGGAACATGTTCAGTAGCTTGGGCTCACACGTGCTCAGTAGTTTGAGCTGGAACATGCTCTGTAGCTTGGGCTGGAACTCATCCTGTAGCTTGTGCTGGAACTCATCCTGTAGCTTGGGCTGGAATGTGTTCAGTAGCTTGTACTCCCACTGGAACAGGCTCTGTGACTTTTACTCTCACTGGAACAGTCTCTGCGAAGTGTTTGGGAACGGGTTCTGTAACGAGTACTGGAACAGGCTCTGTGACTTGTACTGGAACAGACTCTGTGACTTGTACTGGAACAGGCTCTGTGACTTGTACTGGAACAGGCTCTGAGACTTGTACGGGAACTGGCTCTGTGACTTGCAAGCGAACAGGACCTGAGAGGTGTACGGGAACAGGCTTTGAGAAGTGTACGGGAACAAGCTCTGTGGCCTTGACGTGAACAGTCTCTGTGGCCTTGATGTGAACATTCTCTGTGGCCTTGACATGAACTGTCTCTAGGGCCTCGACATAAACAGTCCCTGTGGCTTGGACAGAAGATGGGTTCTGGCTCTGAGTCTGTGGCTGGAACAGACTTTGGCTCTAGCCTGTTTACTTGGAAAGGAGTGGGCTCTGTCTCTGGCCCAGTTATTTGGACAGGAGCAGGAATAAGCTCCATGTGAGCGACTTTGGCTGGAACTGGAACAGGATTGGGCTCTGGGAGAGCAACTGTGACTGGAGCTGATTCTGACCCTTGTGGCAGCCCAGACTTGGGTTCAGGCTTCATCATGGTTACATGTTAGTTGAAGATTTTTCCTCTGGCACGAACTTGGACTCTGGCATGGACTTGGAACTGGACTCAGGCACAGACTTGGAACTGGACTCTGGTGAAAACTCTGGAGTGGTAGTCTCCTTTTCGGCCATTTGAGGAGCCTCTGGAGTGATATCCTCCTTTTTGGTCATTTGAGGGAACTCTTCAGTGGTAGCGTTGTTTTTGGCCATTTGAGGGAGCTCAGGAGTGGTAGCTTCTTCTTCGGCCATTTGAGGGAGGTCGGGAGTGGTTCCTTCTCTTTTGGCCACTGGAGGGGGTTCTTGAGCGGTTGCCTCCTTTTTTGCTTCTGGAGGGGGCTCTGGAGCAGTTGCCTCCTTTTTAGCTTCAGGAGGGGGCTCTGGAGGGGGCTGAAGGCCTAGGTTCCACCAAATTCTCCTGGAATAAACAGCAGAGGAGTAGGAACACAGTAGTAGTATCCTTTACCCTGTCATACGGCTCTGGTGGTTCCATCTCCCATTTCTGTAGATCCAGGGTTGGCATTGTTGTCATAAAACCATCCTTGATCCATGGTGATCCTGCTGCATCCCAGTTCAGGCGAAGCATTCTGTCACGGCCTTCCCGCTGATGAGGCATGATAGAAGGTTCGCCAGTAGCATCACAGAGGCTAGACTAATGCTTTGCAAAGCATTGAGAGTTTCATTGTCTTTTTATGTATGGAGTAATTGTCTGTGAATGGGTGCACCCATTTTGAGAGCAAGTGATCTCGGGAACTGTAGTCCTTGTAGTCCCTGTCTGAATGCAGAAGTGTGCATTTCTGCTTTGAGCAAGACAGAAGAGACAGAAGACACCATACATAAAAAGACAATGAAACTCTTCAGGACTGTTTTGAACACACTGACTGGCATATGTTCAGGGAGGCTGCAACCAAAGGCGACAACACCAACTTGGAGGAGTATACGTCCTCTGTGACCGGCTACATCAGCAAGTGCGTAGAGGACGTCACTGTCTCCAAGACCATCGTTACACGCTCAAATCGGAAGCCGTGGATGAC
>JAQQZR010000023.1:12918142-12942774 GCA_030068235.1 Notoglanidium macrostoma | reverse complement strand
TTGTGAAGCTGCTTTGAGACAATGTCTGTTGTTAAAAGCGCTATACAAATAAAATTGAATTGAATTGAATTGAAGTTAGCGTATGACCAAAACATTGAAGTTCTATATTTATGTTTACATTTAACATTCACACAAAAAGATTTTGGACATTTATAAATAATGAGTAATTTTTACTCAGAAAATTATTAGAGGAAATGGAACAATTTAGTTTGTTGTAACATACCTAATTTGTTTTGGGATCATCTTGTGCAGTGTGGTAAGTAATAAAATACTGCAGAAATCACAGCCAGCTCAATTATTATATAAAAATAAATTTTAAGAAATATCAAGGAACACTACATCATATTGTTTATCTGTTTATAGTTACATTTGATGTCAGGAAACATTCATTAAAACAAGTTAGTTTCTGTTATAACTTACAGTTCCACTCAAAAGTTTAGACACGCCTTCTATTTCAATGGTTTTATTACTTAAAATCACTTCATGTCCTAATGAAATGATGGACTGTCATTTATCTCTATTTATTTAAGCAATTCTTGATATAATACGGATTACTACAGTTGTTGAATAAAGCTGTTTACTACATTCCACCACTACCTCAACACAACACAAGTGATGGTCTAAAATGCATTAAGAAGGCAAGAAATTCTACTAATGAACTGTAGATAAGGCACACCTGTTAACTGAATAACATTCCAGGTGATGACCTCATGAAGGTGGTTAAGATAAAGTAAAGTAAATATAATATAATATAATATAATATAATATAATATAATATAATATAATATAATCAAGGTAAACCGTGTCTACTTCTAGAATCTAAGACATGAAACATATATTTTTTTACCACTTTTTACCACATAATCCCCTATGTTCCATAAGTGCTATTTCATAGTTTCAATGTCTTCAGTATTGTTCAAAAAAGTAGAAAACAGTCAAAATAAAGGAAAACCCATGAATGAGTAGGCGTGTCCAAAAGTGTGCTTCTCTTCTTTCTATCACAAACATGCAGTTTGTCATGTTATATAAAAAACATCCACCATACAAACCCTGTACTTGTATGGTAACAATAATATATTATAACAATTGTAAAATTAGACAGACAGACAGGTAGATAGAAACCTTATTATAGGTCAACTTCTTTAAACACCCAGTCTATTTTAACATCTAAGAGCACTTATTCCAAATCAAGCAACAAAAAGGAAAGCCCCTCTAATTTATAGCTTAAATCTTCCAAAATATTTCATCCAATAAATCATTATTAAAGATGAATGTGCCCCAATGAGAGAGGGAGGATGATATCTTGGTATAATACTGACTTTGGCCTTGGACTTGGAAGAGGTCACAGTTGTGTCACTGCTTATAAGAGCAGAATGTAGGCTTTTCTCTTTAGAATACAACCAACTCTGTAAACTAGTCACTTCTTAACAAAAGAGCAGGACTTAGGCTAGCTTCTTATGATTTCTCTTTAATTGCTTATCTTCTTCAAAGTCTTATCAGAAAAGCCTCATGCTGCAAGAGTTTATTAGTAGAGTAAAAATTAGAGTAATTATGAGGGTGGAAAAAAATAATAGGAGAGAGATCCTCAACCTTGGCTTGGTCCTTGGGCTGGCTAATTGGCCAGTTTTTTTCATGCCACAATTGCTTCACATTCATCAAAAAGAGGAGAAAAGTCCCATAGTGAGACTGCATTGAAAAACAGGAAAAGAAACAATTAAAAAGGAATTTCTTTTAAATAGACTATTGCACCTGACATTGCATCAGACATCAGAAAGGCAGACTTCCACATTGGATTCCTAAACTAATTTTGGGCTTTAGTCTGCTCTAACACCACTCTGACATAACATCAGCTCAATATTTTACCAGCACAGTCAATTCCATCAGCTCCATCTCCAAAGTAAACCTGCACCTTCTGTGTTTTAAAGACACCTGACTCATTTATAGAATGAAAAGCTTTGAACATATGATTCCCATAGGACTATGCCACCATAATGCTCATGCATGATCAGCACAGAAGAAAATGTTTTATTCAAGTCATGTCCATTCACTACATAGTACATTATTTTTCATTCAGAGTTTATATGTATACTGTGAATGTGTCAGATAACACTATTGTTAGATGTTATCTTCCAAAGCCACAGTGAGTTATGCATATTTTGCATTTTGTAGAGACAATTTACTTTCAGTTGACATGCTCCAGGCCAGAGAAATCTCCTGTTAATTTGTGAGTTGTTACCAGTGAAGATACCATTCCCTAACAATCATTATTGCAGTATTGACTTTACAGAGAGAAATTGACATTAGTAAATTAATTACTGGCAATTAAAATATTATTTTCTTCAATAAGGCCATCATTACCAAATACCTCAACAGATCATACAAAAAATGGTCTATTATATATATATATATATAACGTTAAAATGGAGAAAATTGCATTAAATTATTTCAATCCAGTTCCACTGATGGACGACCCCTCCTACTTCTACATTTGTAAGCTGGTCTACTTATGAAAAGACAACATTACTCCTAATTGGACTCCCAAGTGGAGCAACAGAAAAGTGTTAGCACAATAATATGGAGGTCAGGAAACACTGACAATGTCACAGCCATCTGTAGCTGGGAGTCCAAGAGAGCAAAAATGGCTGAATATGAAGAGGGGTGGCATACCCTCTTTCCCCTGTCAATCACAGTGACACTAGCCAATTGTGGGCATCTGTAAGCTCAGGTATGGCTCATGTATGATATTAATACTATGCTTAATTCCATCTAGGACATTTATACTATAACACAAATTATACAAAGATTGTACAAAATGAGTGAGTAAATCAAAATCTGCTCTAAAGTTTCTCACCTCAACTTTTGTTTGTGATTTTGTTGTTGTTGTTGTTGTTGTTGCTACTGGCACATATTTCTGAGTAAGCAAAGCTCATTGGTCTGTTTTCTTGGAGTTCACTCTATTTGCACTTATGTGAGAAGACAGTTTGTCATTATTTCTTGCATTAAGAACAGCACTGGGGCCTGTCCTTGCTACTTGTGCTGGGTTACCCTACTAAGTGTTAATCTGATTTGATTGGTGCTGTCAAGGACAGATTGCAAATCAATAGTCTTATAAACCAATCAATGTTTACCATACTGAAAAAAATGACTTAAAAGCTTAGCTTCATTAAGACGTGCTTTTATTCATAGCTTTTCATGACAGTTTAAGTGATGTGTGTGTGAGACAGGAGACACAATAGAAGTTACCACGGTGTTCATTTTCCACCAGTTCATCAAGGCTGTCGTCATCATCCTTCTGGATGTTGATTAGACAGTTATTAAGCTTTAAATGAACAGCAGTTTTTCAAAGGTAAAACTGAAAACAGAGGCTAAACTATGGCTAAATTATGTGCATGGCTATTGATTTTCAGCCTTTTAGATACATAACAGCAAATACAAAGCATAAAACTATCATATTTTAAGATGAACGTATGGAAATTTAATTTTAATGTGTATCTTTACTACTTTGTTCTGTCTGACAGAAGAACAGACACAGTTCACAAACCTGAGCTTTCTTTTCTAGTTTACCTGTCAGGGCAATATATTATAGCTCAGTGTAGTTTTAATGAATTCCTGTCATTGCTTAGCAATGCACAGGACATCTCTTTAACCTTACATGATCCTGTGTCATACAATATATGGAGATTATTATGTTTGTGATATGCCTCAGGTGCTCTTTTCTTTAATAAAATGCACATATCTCTGTCATATTTTTTCACTCTGGAATGGGAAAGAACGCTGGCAATTCACATTCAGAAACAGCTTCTTTCCTCATTCTGTACCATCTGCAACCTCAGCCTGGGCTCAGAGCTGGATGGCCATCTTCAGCGTTGGCAAGATAACATGTCTGTCCTCTTGGTGATGTGCTGTCTCATTTCCATCCCAAATATGCTTTGTGGCATCCACAAGACATTGTATGCAAATTAAATACAAGAAAATACTGCAGCATTAAAACATTAACTGTTTAAATTTATTTTACATGCTGTTATAGTTATTAATTCTGTCTGTAATTACATTAGGTCATTAGGATCCCTCATTGTAACTTAGCAGATAATCACCTATGGATATGCTTAATGTGCTCCTGTGCAGCCTAATGAGAAATTTGTATGAATAGATACCAGTGTGTACAGTGCAGTGGATTTCTTTCATTAACTCCAGCCCTGCCCCTGATGTTAACCTTGTTAACTTTTCCTACAAATTACGTCATGCAAATTATTACAAGTTTGAGTGACGAAATGTAAGATCGTGTTCTCCAATGGATGAAAAATTCTAACTTTTAAAACTTGTATCAATGTTTTTTTAATGCAATGGATACTGGGACAGAGATATTTTATAGCTTAAATAGAGTTTAAATAAATACAAAATTAACACTTTGTTGTTGTTTTTTTCCTCAGTTGAATTTTCTCAGTTTTTTTTTTATTCCTTAAGTCAGAAAATGTGACATTCTTTGCACAGAGAGCAGAATTTAGGGTTTTGTTTTATAATAAGAGGAACTGGAGCTATTTATTAGCTGCTTTGTACATGACATGTAATTCTATATCATGTTCAACATTTTTATCCACCTCCTTTGAAATGGATGAAAGTTTTGTGCAATACCCAATACAACAGCAGACCCAGCAAGATATTTTAGCTGATCAAACTGAGTGGTGAAAAAATATTGTAGCAGATCCTGTCATACATAAAAAAAAACCTAGTTCAGTCTAGAGTCTAGAGTCCAATCTTTTTTCAGTCTGTTTTTTCTTTGTTTGTTACTTTGTTTGCTTGTTTAATTAACCACCTGTAGCTTCTGTAATAGAGCTGTGGCATCTGTGGCATCTTGTTGAGGCAAATCATGTGCATTTATTGTAAATTATTTATTTATTTATCCCTGGTATAAATTTGGAATTTTGATCTTTTTGATTACTCTCCACTTCAAGGTCAAAATAGACATCTCTAGTCAAAAGTGGTAATGTGAAGTACCAGTGCAAAACAAAACATAACCACTTCACCTTGATGCAAGGCCATCATTATAACATATACTGGGGGACCGGGAAGATGCATCCTGTCCAATATTCAAACATGATCAAAAGGTTACTCCTAATATTCATTTCCTGTAACAGCAGTTTTGACAAAAGTGCTGACTACATGGTTTAAAGTAATGCACTTTCTATGATATTATTTATCATATTATTATTATATATTATTATATATATCATTATTTCTATAATAACAGCTTACACAGGGACTTGTATGGGGTGACTGTACTCAAATACATAGAAAAAGTATGTAATTGTGGTTTTCTGGGAAAAAAGGTTTTTGTACTGTATGTTTGTTTTTTATTTTAAACCAGCCAGTGGTAAAGCTGTAACTTTGGGAAGGTCTGTGACATGGGAAAGCACAATTGATGATTTTTAGCTTTTTAGTTTCTAGGAAAAATGGCAAGCTGTAGGATTATTTTATAGTAATATTACCAGGGGGGAAAAGAGGCTAGTGAGGGAGTAACAGTTTATAGCTGTTATGACCCAAGTGTTAACAGGAACAAACGTGCTTAATGGACGTTCAACATCTGTAACCAAAAAGTATACTGTTTTGTTAATTAATAAACTGGTATAGTGCTGTAATAATAGAATAAAAACACTTTCATACACACTTTTTTTTTGTTTTTTTTAAAACACACCCCACCTGCAATACCTGCATGTGCCACCACTTTATAATAAACTCAGAACATACATTCTGCTTTCACTACCTGCTTTTTTGTAGTACATTTTTTACAGTCCACAAGCAAAGGTACTGTCAAAAACAATCAAAAATACTAACAGCAGGCTGGAACTGGAAAACAGAGTCAAAAAGACAAGCAGCCAACTCACATAAGGATTCTAGCATGTGCACGCATGCAGCTAATTGCCTGGGCTGGTGGTTAGCGAAATGCTGGAAAACATGGCCATGACTACAAATAGACTGTAGTGTAACTTCACCCAAGGAGAAGATTACAAGCAAATGTGATTCAATCTACTGTAGTTGACCATATTTTTTTTTTTAATGATTTGTGCATCCACAGATTTTACCATCATCTATCTAGAGAGAAAAACTGTCACTGGCCAAAGAAAATTGAGAGGGCAAATTTCCATTTTGCACTTATATAAAATAAAATAAAATAAAATAATAAAATTAAATAATAAAATAAAATAAAATATTAAATAAAATGCAGGCCAGAAGTTTGGGCCCACCCTTGGATTAAAAAAAAAAAAAAAAAAAAAAAATTATATTATTACAAGCATTTAAATATTAGAAATACATAAAACAAATGTAACTGTCTGGTTTTGAAGTGTAGTGTAACAATATACCCTGTAAGTGCCATTTAATAAATGCTAGAGGCTAAGTATGAATTAATAACCACCCCTTGCCTTTATCACAGCAGCACAGATTCACAGCAAGTTATTTCCAGAAATTGCTGGAAAGTATCCAAATCTACCTTTTCAAGAATGAAAACAGTTCTGTCTCATTTGCTGGATGCTCATTTTGAACTTGTCGATCCGGCTCATCTCATGCCAGCTAATTGGTGAAAAGATCTGGAGACTGGTTAGGCCAATTTGAAGAATGTTTGGGACCATTGTTCTGTTGAAGAATGAAATTTTGTCCAATGATATGTAAAACAGAAAGAATTGTGTGATGTTGAAGAATTGAGTGGTACTCTTCTTTTTTCATGATCCCTTTACTTTGGATTAAGTCTCCAGACCTTCCTCACCCAAAACATCCCCATACCGTCACCGATCCACCGATCCATATTTATATACACACACATATTATATATGTATATATATATATATATATACACCGAGACTGTGACCTACTCTCTGTGTCAAGGATTGTATTTGTGACGGCGTTGTCGGCATTGAAGCTATACAAGTTTTTTCAGTTTTTCATCAGTAATTTTGTATTACTATTTTATTTTTTGCAGTGATTTTTTTTTACTTTTTTCCTTCTGTTGCATTTTCTTATTTCTTCTTTCATTTCGGAGAACGAGCTTTTTCTCTTTCTTTTTTTCTGCCTGTCTAAACACTGCAAGTGGGGGCCATCCACTTTGGAGCTGCCAAAAATATTGTGAAGTCTTCAAATAAGGTACGTTTGTTAAGGTATTCATGCCGTCGCGGCATAGCAAAGCAGAAGCGTATGAGGAACTCCTTTTAAACAAGGCCAGATTGGTCCTTGAATGAGATGCACCTCCCCTTAGCAGTCCTCGTGACTGGGAGCGGGTGCTGATAGGAAGTGTAGTCCTTGAGTTCTCCATTGTACAGCGGAAGTGTGCGCTTCTGCTTTGAGAGTGACGGAGCAGAGGAGTATTTTTTCCGAGATTTCACAGCGCGCTGTGCGAATGCTGAGGAGTAGGTCATGACAGAACCCCCCCTCCTCCCAAAGGTGCTACTCCCAGAGAACCCAGCAACATCGCTTCTCGGAGGTCCTGGGCCTGTAGGGGCAGGCGTATCAATGGGTGCTACCACGCCGAAATTTTGCCATGGTGAGGGTGTGGGTAGGAACTCAGGCAGGAACTTGGGCATAGAAGCTAATAAAACAGGAGGCAGGAACAGGAGCGGGCTCGGAGAGTTGCACGGAAACAGGAGCAGACTCGGAGAGTTGCGCGGGAACAGGAGCAGGCTCGAAGAGTTGCACTGAGACTTAAGCAGGCTCGGAGAGTTGCGTGGAGACTTGGACAGGCTCAGAGAGTTTCACTGAGACTTGGACAGGCTCAGACAGTTTTGCTGAGGGTGGGCAGGCTAGGAGAGTTGCACTGAGGCTTGAGCAGGTTTGGAGAGTTCGACAGGAACTTGTGGTGTGACTTGAGCTGTGACAGGAACTTGTGCTGTGACTTGAGCTGCGACAGAAACATGCGCTGTGACTTGAGCTGCGACAGGAACTTGCGCTGTCACTTGAGCTGCGACAGGAACTTGCACTGTGACTTGAGCTGCAACAGGATCTTGTGCTGTGACTTGAGCTGCGACAGGAACTTGCACTGGCTCTGTGAGCACTGAGATTTGCACAGGAATAGGTGCTGAGATTTGCGCGGGAACAGGCACTGAGATTTGCGCGGGAACAGGCACTGAGATCTGTGTGGGGACAGTCTCTGTGACTTGAGCAGCGTCTGTGACAGGAACTGGCTCTGTGATAGGAACTGGCTCTGTGACAGGAATTGGCTCTGTGACTTCAGCTGCATCTGTAGCTAAGCAGTGTCTGTGATTCGAGCTGTGACTGGAGCAGCGTCTGTGACTCAAGCTGGGCCTGGAGCAGACTCTGTGACTCGAGCTGTGACTGGAGCAGACTCTGTGACAAGAATGAACTCTGAGACTGGAGCTGTGAAAGAAACGGACTCTGAGACAGAAGCTGTGACAGGAACGGACTCTGAGACTGGAGCTGTGACAGGAACAGACTCTGAGACTGGAGCTGTGACAGGCATTGAGAATTGTACTTGTATGAGCGTTGAGACGTGTACGGCAACAAACTCTAAGATGGGCACTGGAACAGGCGTTGAGATCTGCACTGAAACAGGCGCAGAGACGTGTACGGGAACAAACTCTGGGACGGGGACTGGAACATGCATTGAAATCTGCACTGAAATGGGCGCTGAGATGTGTACGTGTACAGTCTCCTTAACCCTGATGTGAGCAGTCTCTGTGGCCCTGAAGTGCACAGTTTCTGTGGCCAAGAAGTGAGCAGTCTCTGTGGCCATGAAGTGAGCAGTATCTATGGCCATGAAGGGAACAGTCTCTGTGGCCATGAAGTGAGTCATCTCTGTGGCTATGAAGGGAACAGTCTCTGTGGCCATGAAGTGAGCGACATTGGCATTGACTGGAGCAGCACTAGAGACAGGAACAGACTCCCTGTGAGTGACTTCAGCTGAAACAGGAGTGGAACAAAAATCAGGAACAGACTCCATGTGAGCGACCTTGCCAGTAACTGGAGCGGTACTAGAAACAGGAACAGACTCCATGTGAGCAACCTTGGCCATAACTGGAGTGGTACTAGAAACAGGAACAAACTCCATGTGAGCGGCCTTGGCCATAACTGGAGTGGAACGAGAAACAGGAACAGACTCCCTGTGAGCGACTTCAGCTGAAACAGGAGCGGAACGAGAAACAGGAACAGACTCAATGTGAGCAACCTTGGCTGTAACTGGAGCGGAACAAGAAACAGGAACAGACTCCGTGTGAGCGACTTTGGCTGAGAAGGGAGCAAGCTCTGGGAGAGAGACTGTGACTTTAGTTGTTTCTGACCCTTGTGGCTATCCATACTTGGGTTCAGCCATGGTATCTGTCACCGGCTCTGGCAAAGTTGTTGTCCCCGGTGCGGTTTTTGACTTAGGTGTGGACTTGGACTTGGACTCTGACATAGACTTGGATTTGAGCTTTGGCATAGATTTGGACTTGGGCTGGATAGCCTCCTTGTCGGACATTTGAGGGGGTTTTGGAGCAAAAGCCTCTTTTTGGGCCCTTTTGAGAGAGCTCGGGAGTGGTTGCCTCATTCTTAGCCTGCGGAGGGGGCTCTGGAGCGGTTACCTCTTCTTTGGCCATTAGAGGGAGCTTAGGAGCAGTAGCCTCTTTTTCGGCTCTTAGAGGGGGCTTGAGAATGATTGCCTTAATCTTTGCTTCTGGAGGTGGCTCTAGAGCGGTTGCCTTCTTTTTGGCCTCTGGAGGGGGCTCTGGAGCAGTTGCCTCCCTTTTGCAGGTATCATAAAACATGCCCAGCACTTCTCCAAAGTCTTTGGGATTTTGCACAAATGGATGCTGCATTGTGATAAGTTCTTCCGCAAACATTCGTGCAGGTCCCGTGAGCCATTGTATCATGCACTTAACCCAAATGAGGTCTGAGGGCCTAGGTGCCATCAAGCTAACCCAAAAGAGACAGCAGTGGAGCAGAAAGATGGTAGGAGTTTCGCTCACTGCATCGTACGGCTGCGGTGGTTCCATCTCCCACTGCTGTAGAAATAGGGACGGCATGGTGGTCATGCAGCCGTCCTGGATCCACGGTGACCCTGCTGCATTTCCGTTCTGGTGAAGCATTCTGTCACGGCGTTTCCGCCATCACGGCATAGCTGAGACAAAAGCGCAGGGTCGGGAGATGGAAGTGAAAGCAGTACAGTGTTTATTAAAACACAACAGGCAAGGGTACATAAACGGCAGGCAGAAGAGTATTCCACAATATGGAAAGGGTAGTGTGATCAACAAACAGAGTAGAAGGGGTAATCCAAAATCAGAAGTCAAACACAGAAAGTAGAGTCAAAACACAATAATCAAAACATGGGTATGAAACGCTTGGCAGATAACACTGTGGCTTGTCTAATGCTTCGCAAAATGGAAGCGTATGAGGCAGTCCTTTTAAAAACGGCCAGATTGGTCCGTGAATGAGACACACCACCAATGTTTCCCCTTAGCAGTCCTCGTGGCTGGGAGCAGGTGCTGATAGGAACTGTAGTCCTTGAGTTCTCCAAGGACGCGCACCACACGTGTGGCTGAGATTTCGCGGCACGCTGTGCGAATGCCGAGGAGTAGGTTATGACAATGTTAAACATTTATAATGGCAAATATTCAACTTGTTCAGAATGCAGGATGTTTAATCATTCTTCCTACATCATTAGTAATAGCTTTACTTCTGATAAAAATGTATATTAGTCAGCTCACCGATGGAGGAGATTGCAGCATTAGAGGTGTGCATCCAGTCTTTAGAGAAGGCTAGTGAGAGCAGTATAGTGTCTGTAGGGGAAAGTCTGTATGCCTTAGGTGAAGTTAGTAATCCCCCAGCTTAGGCATTAGAGCCCTCACAGCGGGGCGAATGGGTGACGACTCAGCGGTATAATCGCAGAGCCAATGCAAAGGCTCGCCCATGGGAGCACCACTCCTATAGCAGGCAATCTCAGGGTCCTATTAAAGCACAGGTTTTCTAAGATAGTTATTCATGTTGGAATGGACAATATACGCCTTTGTCAGTCAGAGAAGTGAAGTGAAACTTTGTAGAGGTGTATAAATTACCGAAGGTGATGCCCGATGCAGTAGTATGCTCTGGCACCATCCCAATGTGGCATGGGGATGTAGCTTACAGCAGGTTATGGTCTCTGCTGGCTGTCCAAGTGGTGGTCCAAAAACTGTGTGGGGTTTATAGATAATTGGAATAGTTTTGAGGACAGGGTTAGGGCGGGATGGTATCCATCCCACTCGAGAAGGTGCTGCTCTCATTTCTTGCACCATAGCTCATAGTCTCATGACAGTCCTAGTTAATCTGTGACAATCCAGAGCCAAGGCCAGGGAGCAGACAAACAAGCTAAACCAGATGGTTTAGACCAAGTTGTCACTCAGGGTCTACCATATTGAGAGTTAAACAAAAAAGTAGAAATATAAAAAAACTAAATTCTTAGAATTTTTTTCTAATAACCTAATTAAAATGGATCAAACTGAATGTACAGCCAGAACCTTTGGTCTAAAGCTAGGACTGTTAAATCTTAGATCTCTTGCATCTAAAGCACTTATTGTTAATGAAATTATTACTGATCATCAGTTTAATGAATTGTGTATAACAGAAACATGGTTTGAACCAAATGAGTGCGTAACATTTAACGAAGCTAGTCCTCCCAGCTATAGTTATTTACACCAGCCTCATCTATCTGCAGTTATATTGCAGTTGTTTATAATGATAAACTAGGCATCACACAAAAACCTAGACATAAATTTATGCATTTAAGTTTCTCTATATTAACATAACATATGTAGCCACTAAAAATAATTCTGTTCATTAGTTTCCATTAATTATTATTTACAGACCCCCCAGAGCATATTCGGAATTCCTTTGTGAATTTGCAGATTTCATCTCAAACCTGGTTGTCTATTTAGACAAAGCACTAAATGTTGGAGACTTGTTTGTGTCCATTCTAGACTCAACAGGAGTTAATCAGAACGTAATAGGACCCACTAATGATGGTGGTCACACCCTTGATCTAATACAAACTTTTGGATTAAGTATAGAATATATAGACACAGTTCCACAGTCTGAAACTATCACAGATCATTATCTCCTCTCTTGAAAAATGTGTCTTAGTTATAATATATGCACCTTGCCATGCTATCGTGACAAACGAACATTCGTGTTATCTACTGCACAGAGTTTTATCAATGATCTCGCTGAACTATTCACCTTGATTGCATCACCATCGGACTCCACAGAACTTGATCAGACAACTAAATGCTTACAGTCAACATTTCGTTGTATACTAGATAATCTAGCCCCACTTAAAATGAAAATAATTAGAGAGAAAATCTTAGCACCCTGTTATAATGTTGACTTACGCATCTTAAAACAGACCACTCGCAAATTAGAACCTAAGTGGTGTCAAACTAAATTAATAGTATTCAAATTAACATGGAAGAAGTCTCCTGAGTTTAGTGCTGCTCAGTCAACGTATATTTCTCCACAATAGAATATAAAAAAATAATCCAAGATTCTTATTTAATACTGTAGCAAAATTAACTAGGAATAAGTCCACCACAGAAACATCCATATCATCAATATGCAGTAGCAATGACTTCATGAATTTTTTCAATGACCAGATTGACAATGTCAGGCAAAAAATACAAACTATGAATTTAAATCCAGACAATCTGATAAGCAACTCTGTAGACAACAAAATAATTGTATCAGATAAGGCATTAGAATGTTTTACACCCCTTCGAGAGACTGAACTAATTTCACTAATTTCCTCATCCAAATCATTAATCTGTGTATTAGATCCTTTACCTACATGTTTCCTCAAACATATAATACCAGAAGTAATTGAACCTATTCTAAAAAATAATCAACTCTTCCCTTAGCATTGGCTATGTACCTAAATCCTTTAAATTAGCATCTATCAAACCCTTGATTAAAAATCTTGATCTCCGTAATAGATTAGAAAAGGTTATAGGAGGTAAGGGAATGGCCCTCTCCTGGTTCATGGCTTATTTGACTGATTGTTATCAGTTTGTTGATTTAAATGATGACTCTTCTACCTACAGTAAGGAGAAGTTTGGTGTTTCACAAGGTTCTGTTTTAGGCCTGTTGCTTTTGTTCTTTATTTATGCTACCTCTGAGTAATATTATTTGTAAACATGGTATTAGCTTCCACTGTTATGCTGATGACACACAGTTGATTGTTTCAGCAAAGCCAGATGAGAGACACCAGCTTAATAAAATTGAGGAATGTGTAAAGGACATTAGACAATGGATGCTTACTGACTTCCTTCTGCTTACTTCCTGGTGCATTTTGTCCAAGTACTAGTACTTCTGCCTTAACAGAATTAAGTTTTCCGTTTACATAGTAACTCTGGATGGCCTTTCTGTTTCACCATGTGCCAAAGTAAAAGACCTTGGTGTGATCATTGACTCAAATCTGTCACTTGATGTTCATGTAGATATCACTAGGACAGCCTTCTTTCATCTCAGAAATATCACTAAGATTAGAAATATGATGCCACTGCATGATTCAGAAAAACAAGTTCATGCTTTTGTTACCTCTAGGTTAGATTATTGTAATACCTTACTGTCCAGATGTTCCAGTAGGTGCATAAACAAACTCCAGTTAGTCCAGAATGCAACAGCGAGGGTCCTTACCCTCAAATTTCGCACAGATTATAAAATACTTTTATAAAAATAATATATATAAAAATATAAAAGCAAAATTCTGGTCCTTTGTGACCCCCCTTGTCTACCTACATCAAAAGGTGCAAGCAATTTGTTGGTAACTCGAATAGTGAAGGCTACAGCAAGGGGCAGATCTTTCTCTTCAAAGCCCCTCAGTTATGGAACAGCCTTCCAATTAGTGTTTGGGACAAAGTCTCAGCGTTTAAATCTAGGCGGAAAACGTATTCGTTTAGTCAAGCCTTTTGTTAATAGCCTTCTATTAGGTAATGGTGCAGATCTGGAGGGTTATCAGGCACAAAAGGTTTTAGTAAACTGGGATGTTTGGATGCTGTTGCTCCCCCCCAACACATACTCTCATGTGTTCACTCAGGTTTGTTGACAGTGGAGTGCCTAGTTACTTTATGTCCCAGGGTGCCCTCATGTCTGTGTTACTTTCTGGCCCTCCCTTTTAGTTATGCTGTCATAGCTAGTCTTGAATTCCTGTTTGCACTCAGCACATGATATACTCTGTTCCTTAACTGTTAGGTGGCAATGAGCATACCAGACAATCTGCTTTTTCTCTTTCTTTCTTTTTCTCTGTCAAGCTACACATGCTACTCCTGAGATTCCAGTGATCCTGACCCCTTCTCCTTTTCGGACCTGCCTGATCCATCCTGATGTTGTACTTCTAGTTGGAGTCATTACTTGGAAACCACTTGCTCCTGTTGAGGATGGCACCATATTAACTGCCTCAATATACACATAGAACTGTGAAGATGGTATTGGACTGCTGTTGACAAAAGTGGTTCTGCAACAGTGGCATAGGACTTACATTAGCACAAACAGTCTTGTACTCAAATCTTGACCCTTTTACAGAAGTGTGTTAATTGTAATCACACTATTCATTGCCACCCAAACGAGGATGGGTTCCCTTTTGAGTCCGGTTCCTCTCAAGGTTTCTTCCTCTTGTCTCAGGGAGTTTTTCCTTGCCACTGTTGGCACAGGCTTGCTCATTAGGGATATATAATATAAATAAATATATATAAGGATATATATATATATATATATATATATATATATATTCATAAGTTTATTTTCATAATGTATATACTTCTGTGGAGTATGCTTTGTGACAGTGTCTGTTGTTAAAAGTGCTATACAAATAAAATGTAGTTGAATTGAATAAATAAAATCCTCCTTTCACCAGAGGCCTGGGAGTTTTAGGGTTCTGCACATTATCTTAGCTGTTCCTAGAGCTGTACATTTCAGGAGAGAGACCTATGTTGTTTTACCTGGAATCTGTTGGAGCCACTCTCCAGGTTTGGAAGAACACAGCTCCTAATGCTCTTATTATCACCGGAACCACTTTGGACTTCACCTTCCACATCTGTTTCAGTTGTTCCTTTAGGACTTCGTACTTCTCAATCTTGCCACATCTATCACTACTGCTGTTTTCTACCACTTATCAACCACCACTATGTCTGGTTGGATGGCCAACAGCTGTTTATCTGTCTGGAAGTCCCATACGAGCTTAGCTCTGTTGTTCTCAAGTATGTTCGGTGGTGTCTCCCATCGGGAGACTTGGGAACTTCTAGCCCATACTTGGTGTAGATGTTTCAATACACTGTCCCTGCCACTTGGTTATGCCTTTCATTATATGTTGTTCCAGCCTACAGCTTGCACCCAGCTACTATGTGCCGTCTCAGGGGCATCTTTACACAGCCTGCACCTTGGGTCCTGCCTACTGTGGTAGACACCTGCCTCTACAGATCTGGTACTTAGGTTTTGTTCTTGTGCTGCCATGATCAGAGCCTCTGTGCTGTGCTTCAGGCCTGTTTTTTTCTAGCCACTGGTAGGATTTCCTGATGTCAACCACTTCTTCTATCTGCCAGTTATACATTCCATGGAGGATCTTGGTCTTCCACAATGCTTTCTCATCCTCCTCATCATCTTGTCTTCTGCTGCCTGAGACACTCTTTCATCAGTTCTTGCTGGGGGTCTGTCTTCTTGATGCATTCATGGATGTTCCTTGTTTAATTTTGGATAGTGGCTCTGACACTCACTAATCCTCATCCCCCTTCTGTCTGCTGTTTGTAGAGTCTCAGGGACTTTGAATGGAACCCTTCATGCATTGTGAGAAGTTTCGATGTCTTGACATCAGTGGCATCTATTTCCTCCTTAGACCAGTTCACTATTCCAGCTGGGTATCTGATGATTGGTAGGGTGTACACGGTGATGTCTTGGATCTTATTCCTACCATTTAGCTGGATTCTGAGCACCTGTCTGACCCTCTGGAGATATTTGGCTGTGGCTGAACTCCTTGTAACCTCATCCTGATTCCCATTGGCCTTTAGGATACCAAGGTACTTGTAGCTGTCCTGTACATCTGCTATTTTGCACTCTGGTAACTCCACTCCCTCAGTCCTGATCATCTTCCCTCTCTTGGCCACCAAGCGTCCGCATTTATCCTGTCCGAATAACATCCCGATGTTCTCGCTGTAGATTCTGCTGATGTGGCAATGTCTCGCACATCCTTACAGGAGGTGACTGAAGGTTACTCCAATTCTGAATTTGTATCCACATCCACTCTTTGTGATGATGTGGCTGAGAGGGTTCAGGCCTATGCAGAACAGCAGCAGGGACAGTGCATCATCTTGGTATATATCACATTTTATAGTGACTTGTGCAAATGGACTTGGAATTGGCTTCAAGTGTTCTCTTCCACAGCTGCATTGAGTTCTTGAGGCTGTGGAAGATAATGTGTGTGTGTGTGCATTTTTGATAACTTACATGGATGTTTCAGATAAATAGCTTACAATACAGCTTAGAAGAAATTCCATGTATTTTCTGACTCAGGCCAGTGTCACTACACTTTAAATTATGATATTCTTTAAAGCATAATCATGTTATTTTTGCCCAAATGTGTCAATCCATTTAACAACTCATGCCTGAAATATCCTTTTCCATGAGTCATTCATTACAAGTTATCAGAAATATGTACTTTGATTCCACAACACGGGGCCTTATCACATTATCCCTTATCACATTATCCCTCTGCAATACTTCGAAGTACATATTATTTGGAATTGCATACAGTCAAATGTTCAACAGGAAGTTGCATCAGCTGAATTTCTCAAAAATCATGGGAAAACGAAAAGTAAATTTTCTCAATTTGTTTTTTTTCTTTAAATTCAGTCTTTTTGTAGCATTTTGTAAACTCAACCAAAATTACAGATTAAATTGCTAATTTAAAGAAATAAAATAATTGCTGTTACCATAGATGCTAGATAACCACAACTTGTGCATATGCAAATTATATTGAAAAAACAAGCTGGTGACTTTGAACACTGTTACTAATTTAAGAGCAAAATGCAGCCATTAATAAAAAAAAATATAAAATAAGATATTGTTGCATGATATGGGTTAACAAATTTTTACATAGATGGATTTCTTTTTTTTATTTTCTTATGTTTTTAGTGCTGCAACAGGCATATAACCTGGGTGTTTGTATGGTATTCAGTTTATTTTTAATGCTGTGTGTGTAGTTTTCAGTGGTTGTGTCTCCACCCTATCATGCTATCATGCCAGGTCTAATTTGTAGTCCTGTGAATCTCTACTCTTTTCTCATGCCAAGCATGTTTTGTTTCAGTGAATTTCCACTTGTTTTTCATGTTTAGTGTCTTAATTTGTTAAAATGGCAGCATTTCACCTTTGTGTAATTGTATTTCATCATGTGCTCATAATGATGCTGATTATAAGTACATGACAAATAAGAAATGGTGATACAGGAATAAACTATCCAGAAAAGACAGAGCTAAAATACACACAGAAATATACACAGACACATGACACACATGACACAGACGCAAGGATATTGCTGCTAGTAAGATTGTACCTAAATCAACTATTTATTGGATAATGAAGAACTTCAAGGAGAGAGGTTCAATTTTTGAAGGTTTCAAGACAAGTGCAGAGCTTGCTCAGGAAAGGCAGCAGGCAGGTGTGAGTTCATCTGCCTGCACAGTGAGGCGAAGACTTTTGGAAGATGGCCTGGTGTCAAGAAGGGCAGCAAAGAAGCCACTTCTCTCCAAGAAAGACATCAGGTACAGACTGATATTCTGCAAAAGGTACAGGTACTGCTGAGGATTGGGGTCTTTTTTGTCAGCAAAAAGATCTAAAACACTGAAGCAGCATACTTTGTGAAAACCAATACTTATGTCATTCTCAAAACTTTTGGCCATGGGTGTACTACTTCACTACCTGAAGGTGTAATAATGGAATATAATTCTCAAAGGTGGAATCCTTAATTAAGGTTGATTTTATTTAGCAATATATTATAAATAACAATACAAGGCAACAAAGAATAAAATAATTTAATAGCTAAATGTCTGTGTGCGTGTGTTGCTATGCATTTGATTTACATCAGCGCATGTTTAATGATCATGTTTCATGTGATGTTTGTAATGTGATGTCTTCCAGAACATGGAAAGGGAAAACAAGACAGCAGAAGGATGTGAAATGACATTTAACAATCTCACCCAGTGCTGATTACATAGTGCTGATTGCACACATACATGCACTCTTCATTGCAAATAAATGTCATGTCTATGCTGGAATCTGCATTGAGCTCCATCCACCATAGTGCACTGTGGCTTGCAAACATGGCCATCACAAACTACAAGTCCCAACACACATGCTCTTTGTCACTTTAACACTCACCTTGTTACTGATTGTGTGCCCCTGGTGTCCCAAACTGTTTTTCAATGTTTGTACATTCACCTGATGTTTACCGTGTATGCTTATCTGGTATTTGCTCTGGTTTTTATGTTTTTGATGTAGTTTGTTATTCTGTCTGACTTTAAGTAGGATTGCGCAAAACCTACGAACACAATTTCCATTAATCTTGGTGGAAGGGCATACCATGTGCTAATTAAAAACCCATTACATGTTTAGTGGCTCCAAAACACGTGGTGGATCCATGGTGAGGATACATGGGGCGGTCTGTACTCAACAATGCCATACATCTTAAAATCCAGTAGATAGCAGAAAAGTTCAATAGTGCCAAAACATAGAGGGGATGTGCACTGATTTCCCCCACAAATATGCTCCCCCTTAATCAGAATGAGTGGCAAAACATAGCACAAATGGCTGCTTGTAGTAGCATAACTGCAAAACAGTTACGTGCTTAAATTAATGCTGAACACTAATGGTGTCACGCAGTCTTTCTGCCACTCAGTGGGTGTAACCTATAGTGACAACACATGCATACCCTAAAATGATGTAGTAAAAGAAAATAAGTTCATTGAGTCATACGAGTAGAGAATCTGCAGCACCAGAGAAAGCTCCATATTGAACACTTTATTTATGCAGGTGAGCTGATGTAAAATATTGTGTCAAATGCTGAATTTTGTTGTTAGAATATTTTAAGAGCTTTATGATTAAGTGTTTTTTACTCTGTTATCAAAATTTATAGCTATTTTGGAGTGTGGGCATTCATGTGCTCCTGACTTAGCGAGGCTTTTGTTGTTGTTTAGTGAGCTTAATGGCAGGAAAGCTGTATTTAGCTAAATTGACGTAACCACCATATATATCCAGACATAAAGTGGTTGCAGTTGCAGATGTGCTCATCATAGAAAAGTTGGATATTGTTCTTGGCGGAAGTCTGCGTTCTCCATGTACCCTTTTAATTTCTCACTGATTTTTCGATCCTAGATTTTGCCTGGTTATGCTGTTTGTTAATTGCCTGATCTCTTGCCTGTCTTGACCAAGATGTTTGTCTCATGCACTGGATTTACTTCCCTGTCCTGTTTTTTTTTTTGTTGTTTTTTGTTTTTTAAGTAAAAGCACCTTTGCACCTTTGTACCTGTGGAAAACTGTGATAAACTAATGCACATGTGACAGAATGGATGATGGAAACAAATGATTAAAAAAGTGCCCTTGTATTAGGTTTGAGTCGAGTTATTGTAGTATCAGAAATCACTGACAGTCTACCATGTAATGCAACAGCAATTAAATTTGACTATTTATTGGCCAGAAAAATTGTCTGCAGCTTTCAAGGGCTTTAGACAAAGCAAGTGGCAAATCTGTCTCTGCTCCACCTGTCTGCATTCACTTTGCATATGAAAGAATTCCTGCTTAGCACAGCTTTTGATGCAGCAGATAAATAGTTTGCATTTACAGATGCCAGATTCAGATGCCATCACCCAGAATGACTTTCATAAGTTCTTTTTGCATGTAGTCTCAGTCAAAGTTATATCCTGGTGTCTCATGTGCAGTAACCATAGTAATAAAAATGCTACAGATAGCATATAACCAACTAGGATTTCACTATAATGGTATGCACACAAAATATAAATACAACATCCAAACTTTGCACTTATTAATTTTCAATGATGAGTCACTAAAAAAAAATACATGGGATAGTGAGACTTAGTTGGATTTACGCAAATTAGGGCTGTAGGGCTGTGCTGAGATGGTGTCATGGTATGATATTGAACAGTTACCTTACCATTGACTTTTAAAAAATACAGATTCAAATACATTTCCAACTATTAACATGAACCATTTTTTAACCAGCCAAGTCCCTTATTTGTCTGGTTGCATCTGCCTAAATATTTGACAAATACATCATTCTTAACTAACAACTTTTGTTTATCCACTGAGTGTGGTTGCCCTGAAAACTCTTTGGCTGTGTAATCCACTATTGCTACTACTACATGATGCATTACAACTCCTGATTTATGATACATGATGGAGATCAAGTGCATTGAAGAACATAGTATTGCTGACCATAACTAAATAACTTCTGTGACTTTAACATCTACTTGTGTCTATATCACTATTAGGCATGATTTGGTTTGTTTTTTAGCTTAGTGCTTTCCTCACAACCAATGTTTTAAGGTTTATTGTCATTCTCAAAGACTGTGAAATTGCAGTTGCATCTACCCCCATCTTCCTATCTGCCCACATTGTGACATTTAACATATTGTACATACAACCACTCTCTCTTTCAGTTTATTACAACAACATGATAAATACTGTCAATATAATGAAATGATGAAAAATGTAAGAAATATACTTGAGATATAATGGAAAAATATTTTACAATTAATTTTCCTTTTATTTTCACCATTGGTTTGTGTTTTTTAAATGGTTTATTATTGCCATGATATTTTCAGAGTAAGTTATCATACTGTGAGAATTTCAAAGCATAACACCCCTATATGGTTGTGATCTTTTCTGAAGTGATCTCTCTAAGTTATTTTCATTCTGAAGGCTCTGTCCTTCAAATTAAACACTTTGTGGGATCTGAGTACAGTACAGTACAGACCATTTGGTATGCACATGAACAGCGGTTTATAGGGAATCTGATGTTTTATTGTCATACAAAGCTTATCCAGGAAACATATAGTATTGTTACTAATTGCAATGTGTTTTACTTAATCTTGACCTATTTTTATAGATTAGCTTGCTGTTACTGAGTTCATTCAGCATAAATAGTTCCTTCTGTCATAAGTTGTTAACAAAATGTAATTCACAAAAATATAGAATTATCTTGATTCTCTCTGAAGTATGAGCACAATTTCATGACTGTAAGGATAAAAAATAAAATAAATGTTACCTGGCAGAAGGTTTTTCCAAACTGTCTTTGCTGTTTGGGAATTAAAAGTAGGTAGCAACTGACCTACATTGAAAGGATGTAACAACACATCTGCTGTTTGTTAATTCAACCAAAAGGTAGCTAGGCAACAGAAATAAAACCAATATATAATTGAAATCCACATTTTCATGCTGAAAAGGTTCATTTGTAATCTAGTTGTATTCAGATGTGCCTATAACACAATGTCCACACCAAGTGGTGTGTAGAAGGCACAGAGAGCTGAGGGTGACATCTGCACAGTGTGCATGTATTCTTATTATAAACCTACAGGCTTCATATCAAAAATAGAAAAAATCTAACCATGAATTATACCCAAAAGGATTGACCATATTATATATATATATATTATCTCAGCAAATATGATGACAAACATTTGGAAACAGAAAATGGGAGGTTACCTTCAGAACATACCATTAGAACATAGAGAATCAAACAACAGCAGCTGTTGTGGGTAGCGCTGCTGTTGCACAGCTCTAGGGTCCCTACTTCCAAAGTTTCCCATGTTTCACCCATGTGGGTTTCCCCCAGGTTTTCCAGGTCTTTCTATCTCCCAAAACACAAAAAATTGCCTACTATGTGAATAAGTATATAAAAGAGTTTGTGGCTAGTGCCCTGTGAAGGACTGGTTCAAGGTTTATTACCACCTCATTCCAAGTGTAGGCTCTTGATCAGTGCCCCTAACCTGGATGAAGGACTTACTGGAAATAAATGAAGAATTCTTATTGTTAACATATTGATTTGACATAATCAAGAGTAGATCCCAAATTTGAGAAAGCCTATTACCCCTTATGTATGGCACCATATAAGCTGCCTCAACATACACCTAGAACTGTGATGGTGCCATTGGACTGCTGTTGACATGAGTGGTTCTGCTACAATGGCATAGGACTCAAATCACCATGAACAGTCTTGCACTTTAAACTTGACCCTAGTATTAAAGTGTGTTAGCTGTAATTGCACTATGCAGTGCGACCCAAATGAGGATGGGATCCCTTTTGAGACTGGTTCCTCTCAAGGTTTCTTCCTTTTGTCATTTCAGGGAGTTTTTCCTTGCCACCGTCGCCGTCACCACAGGCTTGCTGATTAGGGATATATATAGATATATGTATAGATTCATAAGCTTATATTCAGAATTTATATACTTCTGTGAAGCTGCTTTGTGACAATATCTGTTGTTAAAAGCGCTATACAAATAAAATTGAATTGAATTGAATTGCTGCTAGATAAGGGGAGGTTATTATGATGAAGCTCATATCTAGACACTCACACATGCATTAAATTGCACTTACAATGTATATTGTTACATTACGCTTCAAAACCAGTCAGTTACATTTGTTTTAAGTATGTTTCTAAGTGTTTCTAATATTTTCTTGTAATGAAAGTTGGCAAAGCAGTGTAACATTTATTTAAAAAAAAAAAATCTAAGGATGGGCCTTCGTTTCATATATTCAGACCTTCGTTCAACATAATTCAAGTTTTATTCCATATATTCAGAAAAGTCTATATTCAGTTACCAGTGATTTCCTGTAAGCTTCGACCAGTCTGGCCATTCTCCTTTGATATTTCTCATCAACAAGATGTTTCAGTCTGCAGACCCTCCACTCACAGGATGTTTTTTTGTTTTTTGCACCATTTTGTGTAAAGTCTAAAGACTGTTGTTTATGAAAATTACTGGAGATTTTAAATCCCTAAACCAGCCCACCTGGTCTCGATGATTATGCCGTGGTTAAAGGAACTGGGATCACATTTTTTTCTCCAATCTGATGTTTGATTTTTGATGAACATTAATTGAAGCTCTTCGCCTGTACCTGTGCTATTATTATAATTGGTTTTTTTGCATTTTTTGCAATCATGCAGCTGACACATATATGGCTGATTGAATTGTTAATGTTCAGGTGTTCCTAATAAAGAGGATAGTGAGTGTCTGTATATACACTCATTTATAAAAGTCTTCAACATCTATTTTTTTAGTACAAATTTTGTTATAGGTTATTTTTTTGACTTGTGCATTGTTGAGTAAGTACAAAAACATTTTATATTTCCAAACATTACTTTCTCAACAGCAACAACAAAAAACATGTTTCAGAAGAGCGTTTGTTCGTCAGTAAAGAAAGCAACATTATGACACACCAGTCAACTTTTCAGACTTAAAAACATAATGAAGGCTGCTGGGTTTTGTTGCAAATAACAGAAGTGAGTGTGACAGTCAGAGTCTCCAGAAGAACTGTAGCAGATTCTCCAAGATGCTCCATAAAACCTACCTGCTCATTTTTTTTTATATAAAACTGCACAAACTGTACCTGAGACTACTGATGCATTTTTAAAAACTTTTTATTACAACTGCTCTTTAGATATTTTTTTCATTTAGAAACATTTCATCTCACTATTTTCTTTGCAAGACTTTTGCACTGTACTTTGTGTGTGTTTTTTCAATACTTGTATTACTTAAAAGACACTTCATGTCTTAAAATAATGATGGACTGTCATTTCTCTTTACTTAGTCAAGTGGTTCTTGACATAATATGGATTAATACAGTTGTAAAATATGGCTATTTACTGTTTTATTCTTTACTACTTACTAATTGATGGTCTCAAACACATTAAGAAGGCAAGAAACTCAACTAAATAGCTTTTGATAAGTCACTTGTTAATTGAAATTGTCGCGCCTTCCGCTTGCCATACCCGCGCTACCCGTGCGAACGCCCCTCACGTCACCACGGCAACGACACCGAACACGCCGACTTCAACTTCCGGGGTCATGGCTAAACTTCCGTGCCAGAGAATATAAACACGGAAGTCCAGGACTACTCCTCGCTCGATCATGAACTCTAGTTAGCTTCATGCTGCAAGCCCTATGCTTTTCTACGAGTGTATTTTCCCCCGCTAAATTCCTGGTTGGTGTTTCCGTTTCAGTTTCGTTTTGGCCATTTTCCCACACGCCCGGTTTTCGTTCCGTGTTTTTCCTCCGCGGTGTTCACTGCGCCTCTTCCACTCCGGCGCTCAGACTTCTTCCGTGCTGGACCCGCATTGGACGTTTGGCGCTGGTTCTTCCCGGACTGCACCGGCCTCGCGCTACACCTGCCCAGACGTCATACACCGCTTCGTATCCCTACTGCTCCCCGGTAAGAGATTGATACTCTCGCCGTGCACGCTGCTGCACTTGTGGCCTCAAACTACTTCGTCCCTTCCAAACGTGACAGCATGATCGAGCCCTCAGAGACCACAGCAGCCATGCAGGAGCCCCAGACTATGATGAGCCAGCTCATGAGCACGGTGCAACAACAACAGGCCACAATCCAAGGATTGGGAGAGCAATGTTCTC